>WEZZ01024164.1:115536-174603 GCA_013400585.1 Chloropsis cyanopogon
TTTTTTTTTTTTTTTTGTCATCTTTACCCTCTCCTTTTCTCAGGAATCTTTGCAACCAGATTTATTGGAAACATCACAGAGTTAGACAACGTGCTCCTGGACTTTGGTTTAGTGTTCTCAGATCCCTACCCATCCATCAGTTCTCCTAACTTTGTCCTCACTACAAACCTTTGCATTTTTGTGGGAAAGATTGCAATAATTGCCTAAAGTGAGAAGCAGATATTAACAGCCTCATCATCTGGTGCTAACAATGAGCATCCCTTCAGATATATCCAAAAGTTGTAAGTGGGACTCAGAAAAGATACAGCTTTTGCTTCTGTCATGGAAATCTACCCACCCTAGAAGACTCCTGATGGAATTTTCAGGGTTTTGGTCTTGTTAGGGATACGCGTTTGTAAGTGATTTTATCCCATGCAGGAAGTCCCAAGAGCTTTGAGAAGAAAATGACTTTCAGCTTCACGCTGATGCCTCGTTACAAACAGTGGCAATGCTGACCACTGCTCTCTTCCCCAGGTTTTTGGAGCCCTCCTTGGCTGCAGATGGGTGGGGGAAGACGCTTGCCTGGGAGATTAGTCCCTCCTTTCACATCAGTTGCAAAGGGGGTACACAGCCAGTGTTGGGACTGCAAACTGTGTAGGGGCCAGCTTTATAGCTCACCTGTGTCAGATGTAAGCACCATAATATTTCAGGGCGAAATTAATGACATAATTATACAAACATTATAGGAAAGCTGGTTCTCACAATATTTCCAGGTTGAAGAAATTAGCTGGGGACACATCCCGAACTTGTGGATGTATTTTCTGTTAAACTGCGAGGCTCAAGCCTTCGGTTCGAAGCAGAATTGTTTCTGGCGGCCGTGGGGACGCTGCTGCTGCTGCTGGGCTGCAGGAATCCCGCAGGCTCCCCTTGGAAAAGGGATGCTCGGTGAGGATGCTGTGGCATCCTCACCAAAGCAGCCTTTTATTAGCCAGCAATAGATGGCGCTCAGTTTCCACCTGTCCCGCGGCGTCAGGCAGAAAATGTATTTGAAGTAATTAGGGCTGCGAGATAACACTTAAAAGGGTTACTGCTGAAGTTGATGAAAGTGTGTGGGCATGGAGAGGCAGGAGCGCCAAGATGCTTCACCAGCTGGAGAAGTCTTAGGTGAGATAGTCTGGCTGCCAGAACAGGCTGCCAAGATAGTCGGAGGGAAGGAGCCAGGAACTGGAGAAGGATTTGCGAATTCTTGAGAACAGCCATCGCCATCCCCGAGCTGGCTGGGTCAGGTAATGCCTGTCATTACCAGCGACTCAGGATCCCAGACATGTTAAAATTCCGCTCGGGATTCTCAGTCTCGTTGTTGGCTTGGCACAAACTCGGCTCGTCCTGGGATTAACCCCTTCCCCAGCTCGGGGGTTTGCTGGGCTGTGTCAGCCGGGCTGGCAGACCCGCAGAGAAGGGCTCAGCAGCTTGGTGACAGCCCTGCACCTCACCCCTGCCTCGGGGCATTTACAGGTGCAGGGCATTGTTCACATGGAGCAGAAGAGGCTTCCCTAGGGAATTTTGTGCTTATTTGTGCTTGCCTTTTTCCTTTGTGCCGCAGCTCGGCAGCCCGAAGGTGGCAGGGACAGGTGAGGAGAAGGAGAGGAGCAGCTCATTGCGATAGCAAATCGCTCTTGTGCACGCTGTGGAAATGATATTGATGAGAGGAGAGGCTGTCCTTCCTGCAGGGAGCCAGAGCACAGCTGGTGCCATATGGCCTTGCCTCTGCTGCTCCATGGCCGTTCTCACCTGGCCACTCTGCGTTCTGCCCCCATGCAGGATCGTGCCCCAGATCCCTGCTTTTTAGGGCACAGACACTCAGAAAGATGTGGAGTGTGCTTGCCATGGTTAGCTGGGGGTGTATCACATGCTGGGTACCGCTAGCCCTCAAACGCAAAAATCAGATATTTCATGGAAACCTTTGCCAAACTAGTTTTCTTAAAGAGTTTCCCTCCCCTGACACACCTAAACATACCTTGGAGGGCTCTTTTTTTTTTTTTTTTCCCCATCATGGAAAAAATCTGTTTCTGCCTTTCCCAGAAGGCTTCTCCTCAGAGCTGTTTTGCATAATGGAGCGAGCTAAGTCAGAGTGTTTGTGGATGGTGGCTGCACTGTGCATGCTTTGCAGCACACTGGCTTCTTTATTAGGTGGGCAGGAGCTGGCACTGCAGGAGTCAACACAAGTAAGGGTGTGCAAAAAGAAAAGGAATAGCCCAAAAAATGAAATCCTGACCGAGGATGTGAATGAGGCATGGAAGATGTAGAAACACAGTGTCAAAGCAACGAAGGCAGCAAATCTTGCTCAGAGACACACCATTTAAATTAAAAGCAATGGGAAATTAAAAGCAAAATGGAAATCTTGTATTAACTTTGCAAAATCATCAAAACTTGTCAGCTGTGACCCTGGGTTGCTCATCAGGAAGAACCAGACTGTGACTTGCCTTGTCCGAGGAAAGGCATCCAGGTTTATGAGGCTCACCTGGGCTCTTAGTCCTGATCCTCCAAGCCAACTGAATATTGCAGGAGTCAATAATCCTTCTTCTGAATAATGCCCAGTGTTTTGGAGTAAGACCATCCACTAGTTCGGTACCATTAAAGCGAATTTTGTGCTTGAAATGTGTAGCCTCAAAGTTTAAATGTGGAAGCTCTCTTGTCCCTCTCCTTACCTGTTGTCCTTTGCCAGTGCCTTTCCCCAAGGAACTCAGTTCTCTCTCTCTGTTTCTCTAGCAGAGCCCATCCTTACAGCAGTGGTGTGTGAATGATGGCACCTCTCTTCAAAGATCTAATTAGGGGTGGTATGATCATTATTATTATTACTGCTGTTACTACTGCTGCTGCAATGGTATCTCTCTGCAGTACTTTGCAAAAGAAAATATTGCCATAGACTGAAGTTAAAGACAGTGAAAGGAGCCCTCCTGCCACCCACCCTCTGTTTCCTGCTTGTGCTTGCAAAGCTGTCTTCTAGCAACACCCAGGAAGGGCCGCCTGTCTCTTTTGGCAAAAAACTTGAGAGCCCCAGTGCCAAAGGCAGCTAAAGGCTCTCCAGGGGCAGGGTTTCGTTCAGAAAGACACCAGGAGGGCTGGGGTGCTCATCTAGGATGGTGAGACTCGTCTGATGCTGAATGTAGGCCACTGCACACCCTTTGCTGGGCTGTGTTTTCGGGAGCCCTGCTGCAGGGTTTGGGAATGCTCCCCTTGTGCTGGCAGCTCGTGCTGCTCTGAGGGGAGAGGAGAGGAGGTGGCTGCTGCTCTGCTGTTTCATGTCACCAGGCAAAAGGTGGACAGAGCAGAGACTCAGACCCACAAATCTGGTGTAGTTAAAACACTGAATATTAATTGTTAAAAGAACTAAAAGGCTCTGAAAGAGATACTAAAAAAAAAAAAAAAACCAACACGGAGTTTTCAATTACGGCTAAATGAAGCAATAAATGCACGTACAGCCAGTGATGTATTTTAATTATTATTCTGAGCTTCTGTCTTATTAGTAACGTACACTGGCTGGTGAGTGCAACAAGCTGCAAGAATCAGAAAGGATTCTCCAGTGTCTCCCTTCCTCCAGGAGGTGTTGCTATCACACAGCTCTGCTACAGACTCACAGAGCCCTGCAGAAAGCACTGTGGAATAAAATGTGGTAAGGCTGGGTAAAAAAATGTAAACCATACTAAGTATATAGAATTCAGTCACAAGGATTCCTATTATGCAGGGAAAAGAGAGCCTTTAGTGTAGTGCGTGTCCACAGTATAAATAGTTGGGCAAAATGTAAACACCAAATATTTCCACCAGAGTTCTTTGCAACCTCACATACAGTAGCTCTACTTTTCTTTTTCATTAAGGACTTCTTTTAATAAAGGGGCTTTTGTGGACTGAATTGGGAAAAATAGCAGCCACCTGTAACTTTTTTTAAACCTAACAGTACATACAGTACATCTATCAAAAGCGGAGGAATTTGAAACCTGCAGACTTTTTAAAGAAGCGAGTTCCACACATGATATAAAACAAATGCCATGTGTGCACCAAGCCAAGCAAATTAACAAAAGGGCAGGGGCACTTCCAATATTGCTTAAATAACTCAGCCTTAATAATGGGGTCTTTTCACACAAGCTCACTAAAGCCAAAATGTGTTTAAGAAGAAAAACATGCATTTTTATTGTATTGTGTGGCAAGAAACCTGATTTTTTCAATTATTTTTATTTTTTATTAAAAGCTGTTAGCCTGAGCACATGAATTCTCTGTGGGGTTCTTGGGGGTGAATGTAGCACCTTGGTGTAGAGCTGCTCTCTGTGGCTAAAGGGGAGAGATTGGTTTTCCTGGACCACTGTGTATTTCTGGTCTGTCAGAAGTGCTCTAAGCATCACAGAAGTCGACTGAGGGCTGCTTTGTTTGCCCTCAGCACTCAGGGAGAAGCCAAGTGCATGTGGGTGCAGGGAGCGATGCAGTGAGAGCCTGGTTTGTGGAGGAGCAGAGCTGGTTCTGCTGCTGTGAGAGCCAGGTTGGTGTCTTTGGGTGCTCAGTAGCTCTGTGTGTCAAACTCTGAAACATTCCGAAAGGTAGCACCTTCAGGTCGGGACAAGGGTACTCAGTTAAGTTATTCTTCAGAGTTAGCAAGTCCCTTGTTTTTCACAGCCCCAGATAACTCATAAACCCTCAGCACGACCTTCCAGCTTCAGCTCTGGGTGGCTGGCGTGCTCCTGGTGAGCTGTAGAGAGATCTGGAGTCACTAGGGCTTCCTCACAAAGGAAAATGAGCGTTTTTAACATGATCATGCTAATGTTTTCCAGTTCAGTGAAGAGTGACAAAGGCAGAGGACAAAAAGATACCAAAAAATGGCAAAGACAGGGAATTTAAAACTACCTGTTGGTTGATATAAACAATTCTTTGCATGGAACTGTTGGGCCCCTTCTTTGTTGGCTTTGAATAAGCAACACATGCCACATTTTGCTTTTCCTCTTGTCCTGTTGTCCTCCATTTAAACTTCTCCATTTCCCGTGGCCACACCAACATTAAAAGGTCTCGAGCATAAAATATTTGTGATCCTTCCTCATAGAAAACAAAGGATCTCTCCCACAGATCCACTAGAGATGATCTTCCGTGCCCACAATGCGTAGCTCAGTCTGAATACAGCATTTAAAAATCCTTTTGCCTCCAGGCCTGCCTGCTTGTGCTGAGCCAGAGATTAAATGCCGAGCGATGGCCGTGCCAGTGCTGAGCTTGCCAGGTGTCTGGAGCTTTGGTGGCTTGCTCTGTGTCTCAGGTGTTCCCCAGGCTTCTGCACCAACTGCTCAAATGCAGTTGGCATCCAAGACATTCCAGAAATGCTCCAGAAGCTCTCCAGGTGACATTTTGCCAACAAGAGGCAGCTGCAGCCACTGTCACGTTAGGGTAACCTTGAGCAAACAGCTGGGCTTTGTTGTGGTCCCTTCGTGCTTCCCAAGTGTCAGCCCAGATTTTCCCTCTAGCTCAAACTGCTTTGCAATCTTTAACAAATAACTCCAAGATTTTTTTTGTTCCCCTTTGGAAAACTCAGAGATGTGTCAGGGAATCTGAGACAACCAAGAATCACAGTCATACCCAGGATGTGAATAGAAATTATTTCCCAGTTCCCCTCTTTCCAGCCGTGGGGTTTTGTTCTTATTTATTCTTAGTGATCTCCTATTGTCTTGCCATGAAATTAGAGCTTTTTGAGACTGAGGACACCACCTTTCTTTCTGCCTGTTAAGCCTCACTAATTGCTCCCTGTCGGGACATAATGAGTGCCATGAGCACTGCTCTTGGGTCGGACTCTCAGCTGTTTGGCTCTGAGATTTCAGTGGGATGCTGAGGCCTGATGCTGCTGCAATTCCTCAGTCTTTCTGGTCATTTTGGAAAGATGTGTCTCCATGAACAGGTTCACCTGAAGTGCAGCTGTTATGGCTGCTCTCTGCTATCATATTAAAAAGAGATATCTCTTTATTAAGTATTTTTGATGCACAAATTGCATCATGATATATCTGCCACATATCTGGCAATCTAAATAATTTAGTGTACTCTATGTGTTTGCACATCAGCAAATGTAACTGAGCTGGTGGCTCTGCAGCTGGTTGAAATTTGGCCTTTTCCATGCAAACTTATTTTTATTTTTTATCACTTTTTAAAACAAACAAAATGTAGTTTTAACTGAGAAATTAGTGTCCCTCAACCTCTTACCACATTCTTCAATAAAGGAAAATAAAATTAGAAGGAAAAGGAGTAAATCCAACAGCTAAAAAAATTACTTTAAATTGAAAACGCTTTAAAGAGCCAAGCAGTTATTTGCAAAATGCTCTGATTTTTAAAGGAAAAGAAAAAAAAAAGGTTGCTTTTTAAATCAGTCAGATTTCATAACAACTCCTGATCTACCTGCAGCAGTAAAAATGGAATAGGCCAGGAGTGGAGCAATCCCTGGGCAGCACAGGTCACTGCTGTCTGTCTGTCTGTCTGCGGTCTGGTGAGGAACTCTAGAAGCCAAAGGAAAACAATTGCATCACGCAGGGATTTTTATTTTTTTTTTCAATTTTTTTTTTTTTGGTCTCCTGTGCAAGGAAGGGCAGGCCATGCAGGAGGCACCCAGTCTGTAAGGTTTTGTTTTGCTCAGTGCTGAGCAGCCTGGTGCTGGCCACCCAGCCCGGTGTGTCCCGGTGCCAGCTGCTGGTGGCCTTAGCCTGCTGCTCAGTCACTGAGGCTGGGGTGGGGATTTTGGGCTGTCTGGATTTGAGCAGGGCTCTTCCCCTGACAGTTCCAAACATAACCCTCACAGACAGAAGGTGAGACCCACATTGCTCTCCCTCCCTTACCCTGTGGCACCTGCAGCAGGGCACAGGCAAAGCTCAGCCCCTGCTGCTGCCCTCCCTGCGCCACCCTGGCTGTGGGAGCTCCTTTTGTGGCAGGGAGGGAGGGCAACCAGGAAGAAATGCAGCTCTGCTTTTCAATAAACAGACAATTTTTCCTGGGGAAGTGGCCCATAGGTGGTTTGCTGGCTGGGCTCAGCAGCAGGAGAGGCTGCAGTTAATCAGCTCTGCCTTTGCCACTGGGTTTCACAGCAGCTGGAGCCACATCCCAGAGGGGGCACAGATGATTCAGCTGCTGGACAAACAAGGAATTAACACCATAATATTAAGCAAGAAATATCACCATGAGCTCCTGCTTCTTTGCCCTCTTCCTTTCCTCCCCTTATGCAAAGCTGTATTAAAAGCAGGTTTTTGGTGGTTTGGAGAGGAACATTTGCCATGGGGAGCTGGATAACTGGGAGCAGTGTCAGGGCTTCCTCTGGCCAGGGCACAGCTGGTGGGAGGCAGCAGAGTCTGCCCTCCAAATATTCCCCTGCAGGTCTGCTCTGCCCTCCCCAGCCTGCACGTGGGCATGTTGTCACCTTGTCCTCTGGGGAGTGAGCTCTGACTGCTGGGTATGTGTGCATTGCCTCTCAGACATCAGCCACAGCATTTATTTCTGGTTTGTATCTGCTTCTGGAGATACAAAATGCTGAGCAGATGCTGACTGCTATGGGTGGCAGAAGGTGGATGGGGAAAATAATATTGTTCTTTATCTAGAACAATAGAGAAAGATAATTCAATTTATTTAGAATTTCACAAATTTTAAAAGCTGCTGCACGTTCTTTGACTTTTAGTCTTGTTCTGTAATGCCATTGGTAATAGATAGAGATCTTGGAACTTACTGCATCACTTGACTTTACTCTCCTTGCCCCAAACACTAGGTTTATTATGTTTTACAGTTGTCACAGCCATTTGTTTGGCCCAGCCACTGATCCTGAGGTGATTTGTCCCAAACCTTGATCCTTTACCCAGTGCCCTGGTAGAATGTGAATAGCAATAATCCAAGTGACCTCATGCAATTTCCATCAGACAAAACTTTGCTTAATCCAGTCAGGGAAAAAAAACCAAACCCAAACAAACAAATAAACCCCATAGAAATAATCAGAAATTATTTTAAAAGAAGAAAAAAACACCAACACCTGTCATATCAACTAGTGAGCGTTATTCTAGTGCAACTCTCTAGTCTTCCCACTTAAATATTCAAAAAGATTGAACTTTCTACCACTAAAGATAAACATAGATGTCCTAGGAAAACATGGGTCCTCTGTAGCAAGTAGCATTAAAAAATTTGAAAAAAAGAAAATTTTATAAAAATATCCAGATTAAGGAAAGCAGGAAATTTGGATAAAGAGCTTGAACCAGAAAACAACGAAGGAGATTGGGAGTATCAATTTCAAAGTCTTGATTTATTCTAAGAGATAAATAACTGGGGCTTTTATAATTGTTCCCTGGCTCCCAACAAAAATTACTCTTGTGCAGAAGCCTGCTGGATTTGTAAAAATGGTTTGTTTAATTCACAAAGCATTTGTGAAGCATATGATCACTGTGGAATTGCAATGCCTACAAACACCACCTGTTGAGGAAACTAAGTGCTAATATTTCCTAATTTCACGGGGAGAAATGGAGAGCGAGGAGATTAGTCTCAGACTAGATTCTGCAAACGAAGCATTCCTGCTTCCTGTGCCATTGCCTGCAGGGATGGAGATGTCCTTTCCACCACAGGATGCAAAAAGACTTCCAGAGAAGTCATTGAGGACAGCTCACAGAAAAGATCTACAGATGCTGTAAGCAGTAACACATCCAGTACTTGCCATATTTGGCTCATCTATATTGATCCAATCTCATAAATTCATGTAATTTTTCAAAACACCATGTGGACTATTTTCAGTTTCTTAATTCATCAGAAAAGTTTGGGATCTTGACAACCCAGGAACTCTTTCTCCTTGTTTTTTTGTTTTGTTTTGGTTTGTTTGTTTTGTGGGTTTTTTGTGTTTTTGTTTTGTTTTTTGTTTGTTTTCTTTGGTTTTTTGTTTGTTTTTGTTTGTTTTGTTTTTTTGGTTTTCTGTTTCCTCTCAGGTAGTATACTAAGGCTAACGAAATGATTGAAAACTTCTGCTACTCAAAAAATCAAACAGTTAATTAAATTATGCAGTCAAGGGTCTTCTTCTTCTCCCTTCCCTTGCATCTTAGTTAGCAACTTACAACTGCTGTGAGTAAGTGAACAGCTCTGACCCTGTAATATTTAGATGCTTTGTTCTAAGGGATTGTTCAGTGTGCAATGTGATGAAAAATCTGATTTCTTGTCTTCTCTGAGCTAGGAGAGGTGCTGGACAGTCCTCCCCTCCCCTGGTAATAATTCAGTGTCATATTTAGAGTGACCAGTTTAGCTGAGTATGTTTTAATCCAAATTAGCATGAGAATAACTATCTGTTAAATTAGATGTCCATGATTTTTTTTTTTTAATGGTTAATTTTGGAACAAATAGTATCCCATATTGGTTCTGTAATTAAGAAATGCATATGTTGGCTCCAAAGATCTCTAATTACATCTGCTTTGGGGATGCTGTCAGAGAGAAGATAATTCTGTACAGTTGCTGCAAAGACAGCAAAGGAGTTTCATCTGAAATTTAGGGGAAGTTTAGAATAGTAGCTTTGGGCCTCCATTTATCTTGTGAGTTCTCATCCCCAGAAATTACTGCAAGTGTGCATTATCCTACATGTTCTATTTAAAAAATGATAGATATTTATATTTTGGATGTAGCTTTTCTACTCTGGGCTTCCTCTTCTTGATTAACTCGATGACAGAACTCCCATGGATTTGGGCGTGCTCTCCAGACCCAAATAATCCATACTGCTCTTGCTGGAAAAGGCTTTCATTATGTAGTTTCTTTCATCCAAAGATGAAATTCATTTTCCTGAAGCATCCCAGGCTACATGAGCCAGATTCAGCACCGTGAGGGATTCTTAAGACCAAGCATACAACTTTGCCAAAAAAAGATGTGTGGGTGTGTCAGTAAAAAGCTCCCACAGAAGGTTTCTGTTGGTGGGATGTGTGTTGATGCCCTTTGTGCTGGTGGGATGCCAGAACACAGGGACCAAGGGGATAAAATACAAAATTCCACAGAGCTTCCAGCCCCAGGGTGCCAGAGGCTGGTGGCAGACTGCAGGAAAAGAGCAGCGGTGAGCTGGGTTTGACACAGAGAGACAAAATGGCTACAGCCTGCCAAAGACTTCAGGAGTCATTTTAAAATTATCCCTGGGTGGATCCTGCCTGCTGTTGTGGGCAGGATTTGAGGGGATGCTTCCCGTCTGCAAACAGCAAGAGTTAAAAATTAACAATCCGAGGACAAGTCGAAACACACTCCCTGTCTGCAAATCAAAAAGTACTGCTTCAAACTCAGCCAAATCTGGCTGCTCCCCTGTCCCCCACAGCCACCACCATCATTACAGCAGCTGATTTTCCTCACACCCACCTCAGAGATTTCTGGGGGTTTTGGCCAGGTTTGCATCCCCATATGATTCAGCCTACTTTTACTTATGTTTAGCTCATTGTGTAATAAGTGAAACTTACATAAGCTGGGGACTGTGGCTCCAGCTCCATAAACCTTCATCAAAAATAGGAGTTTGGAAGCAGAATAACAACTTGTGTCATTTTTTCCTTTAGCGCCGATGCAGAATCAACCAAATGCTCAGCTCTTTCAAATCTGGGCAGAACCATTAATTCCTGCTCAACTAAGCTAATTTACACCTTGCTGAAGGTCTGGTTCTCAGCAATAAGTGACCCAGTGTTGAGATCTTGACAGCAACGAGTCAAAAAGAAGAGGGATGGAATTTTGACACCTTAAATTCACGGGGAATTTTCTCATTACCACCAGATAAACCCTCACCTTAGCCCAGAACAACCAGCTATTCAAAGCAAAAGACAGACCCCGCTGTGTATCTCTGCTCCTGTCCTGAAACTGTTCCCACTAGAACAGCCAGCAGTTCCTGCTCCAACCCATTTTATCTGGAAAAGGTAAATAGAAACCGCCAGCTCCTCACAAGAAGAGGTTTGAGAGCCTTGCTGAGCTGATACAAACTGCAATCAGTGAGCTACAGATCCAGGGAACATTTCCACAGGCTCCAGACCATAATAAGATTAAGTGTGCTTCACTAGCACCTTTCCAGGCAAGGATGTGTTTCCTTGCAATAGGTGTTGCAAAAATACAGAGTGAGGAAGCTTATGAAGGAGTCAGTGCTATCTACAGGATACCTGCTAGCCTGAGTGATGTTTTCTAAAGATTAAAATAATTCCCCTGGTATCTTTTGGGGTGATATTGCTTCTGTAATTCTATATATATATATATATATACTTGCAGTTGTTGGGTGAGTCTACAATCGCTGTTACATTGATGTAGACCCAGGACCGTGCTGTGAAGTCAAGAGTTATTGCAAAGTTCTGCTGCAGTGGAGACCAGGCTCTGCTCTTGTATTTTAAAACACTTCACAAAAAGAAATTGATGAAAGCATGGCTAATAATGAAGGAGTTAAAAAGTACATTCCCAAAAGGGCTGAGCTACAACCCAGGCAGCTTCTGTATTTAAGGATTTGTTTTTTCAGTGTCTCTGCACCTTAAAGTTTTTGTTGTTTATTTTGTTTGGTTTTTTTTTTTTTTTTTCCTTTTGCTTGTACAATTTAATCTTTTCCATAATGGGACAAACACAAAGCCTTGGTTGGAAATCTCTCCCTAGTCTGTTGCAATATTCATAAAGCTGTGCTTTTTAAACATGCTGTGAGATGGGCTTAGTAAAACAAAAGGCATTATAATTTATTGTTCCAAGATTATTGATTCAATAAATTAACAATAATTTCTGTGGAGGGTAGGAGCCCTGGCACTATAAAAATTTATTTATCTGCACTTTAACTAGCATTGATTAGAGTATTCAAATTGTCCCAGTGCTATATAATTGCTCTTTATAGGTGGAATGTCCTCTGCTGTGCAGGAGACAGTAAAATAAACATTCAGCTAGAAGTGACAATGGCTCTTTTAAAAGCCAGGTTCTTGTTTTTGTTGTTTTTTTTCTTTTTGTAGGAGGATAGAAAGAGTTTGTGCAATGTTTTACAAACACAGCCAGCTTTGGCCAGGCTACCTTGCAACATTGCAAGGGCAGACAAACAAAAGATTGCTATGGCCAGCTATTGTTCTGAGAGGCACAAGGCATAACCACAGCATTTATATCTTTACATTTGACTGTACCCACATGGAGAAGCCTTTTTCTGCTGCTGTTTCAAAGAGCCATTCTGTGTGGCACTGGAGTGCCAGGTGGAATTTTTTGTTGCTTTGTTGTTTCTCCCCTTTCTCCCTTTTGTTTCTGAAGCGCCCACTGTACCTGCTCAAGGTAACTCTGAAGCTATTGTGGATATGTTAATAACTCAATCAAAACAAGCCATGCTTCCTGATTCACGTTCACCAGGCAGGGCTGCTCAGAAAGGAACATTTTGCCACCGTGGAGAACAATAGCTGGTTTAGTTCACAAGCAATCGTGTTTTTCTTATGTAAAATACTTAAGACAGTTACATTTTTCAGACGTGGAGTTCTGACAGGTCTATCTTCTGATACTTATGATAACCCTGCTTTTATTTTACAGCTCTGTTGATGGAAAAGATTAACAGCACTTTTTTTCCTCTTTTGGCTTTAATAAAGCATCCAACTGCTAGAAATGTCACTTAGAACCACGAGCTTGCAATAATGAAAACAAATTATGCATCTTAGTAACCCAAGGTGGATGATTAATGCAGACTTTAAATGATTGTTTGTGTTTAAATTGTTTCTCCAAACGCAATTCAGGAATTTGAAGTTGTCAGATTAACTGCTGTATTTACTGGTCTGTTTGATTAGGTGAGCATAGTTTTATATTCCCTCTTGGAGACCTAAATAGCAACCATTTCCTACCAAAACAGCACACAAAACAAAGGCCCCATTCAGAGGACTCTTCAGAGTGGGCAATGCTCTATAGCCCTTTGTATCCTGGAACAACATGGTTACTGAAGTGCCTCTAAAAGGTGCAACAAATTTTAAAAAGAAAATAATAATGGCCATTATAATCATAGTTGGAATATTGTGGGTTGTTTTTTTTTTTTTTTCTAGAAGTAAATATATTCCATCATCAATTAATGGATTAATTTCATTAATGAGCTTAAAGACATCTTTTATGATTAATACTGTAAAATTGGGTTTAATGAATGCTTCTAAAAGGATGGCTAATATTCATTTGAAACTGTAATCCACACCGCCAGAGTCTGTCCACTCTGGACGCTTTTCATGAACATCCATGGAGTTGAATTTTAATAAGTATTCATAGGAAATGGATTCTAAGCTTGGACATTCAGTTTTTAACCAAAGTGAATTTTAATTTCTTTTTCTTTGGGACTTTTGCACCAGAAATTGTTCATCAGAGACAATCAGGGTGCAGGAATAATGTCACGTGTGTCCTTTCTCTTTTTACATTCAACAAGTGCATAATAAGCACAGCTTGAACTTTGATCATCACAGTTCAAACATCAAAACAAATGAAGTGTTTACAGTAGATTTTGATTAAAATTGCATAGTGTCTTTCTATGTCCAGATTAGATACTAAGAATTTTTCTCCTAGTTTGATGATAAGTGGTTTGTGCACCTTTCAAGAGCAGCTGGCTACCAGCTTTGCTGGGACAGTGGAAAAACACTGGGGAATAATAAATATTATTAATAACTTCTTGGTACTTCTGGGCAAAGGCAACCTGATTGCCACATCATTCCTGAGAAGGGAGGGAAATCAGAGGACACAACATCCTTCACCTTCTCTTGGTGCAATTTCTTTGATTCCTTTTGTTGGAGACAGGGCAGGGACCCAGGTATCTGACCCACTGCAGGTTTTTGCTCGTATTTCTTTGGGATTATCCTTTCTGGACAAATGGGGTCCCTTCCTCATTCCTGTGGACATAGCTAGGGTAATGCAGCATGTGCAACATGAGATTTAGAGGAGCCAGAAGTTATCTGCCTTCACAATGACTGCTTTGAGGGACTCAAACATCACTTGGGATGAATTCCAGTGAGATTCAGAGAGATTTTTATGCTTTTGCAGCTCAGGAAGCTATAAAGTCTTTAGCAGTAGTGAATCCAAAGCCTTGGTAAGAAGAGAGCTATTGCATTTTAATCATCCTCATGGAGAGATCCATGATGTTCTGTCTGGTTAGCCAGAAGGTACAAAAAAGTTGTGCCTCTAGGAAGTTTTGGTTTCTAAAACATTATTGGATTCCTAAAACCATATTAAAGGAGGAGAAAACGGGAAAAATCTAATGGATGAGTTCCTTCTCCATGGATCTTTGAGTTGTAGAGTTAGAGATCTTCAGAGGACGCCTCTGCTTTCTCCTTTCTAGGATCTCAAGTGGATTTTAGCTTGAAGGAAATGTGGATCATAGGAAACTGCTCTGGTGCTGCCTTCTGCTGTTTACATTTGAAGTAAAAGCATTTCAGCTCCGTTGTGCTGCTAGAAGTGCTCCAAGCTGAGCAGCTGGATATCAACTTCCATAAAAACCTTCCTTGGTCCCTGGAGCTCTCTCCTCTGGGGTCGGATCCTTGCCATGCACCCATCCACTCTCTGGTTGGGCTTGCAAAGTCTGCCTGAGTTTGCCTTTAAAGATGACCCTCATTCACTTTCTTTTATGTAGCAGTTTTCTGATTAGATCCTTGTTCCCCCTTCCTTTTTCTGGATTGATTATTGCATGTAAAACTTGGTCCTGACAAGGGGAGCAGATCTGAACTCTCCTCTTTGTTGAAGAGCTGCCTGCCTGCAAAACTTCAACTGTTGAAAATCCCTTTCTGTGGCAAAGCAAAGCAAATCCCATCACACTGAAGACACTCAGTTTCTGAAGGCTGTTCCACTAGGGCAGCCACCTCTGAACAGAGCACTCAAATGATGCTCCAAGGCAGGTGGGACAGCTCTGTAAATACAAAGCAAAAGCTGCACAGCCAATGTGAATTACGCTATTGTGATTGTATTACCTGATTTTTGATTTTACGTTGGACATTGGATTTTTATTTTACACTGGATATTGGGTTTGCCTGGCAAGGTTTAGGTAGCAGGGGGCCACACAAGTGGCTTCTGTGAGAAACTGCTGAAGCTTCACCCTTGTCTGATGCAGGCTGTGCCAGCTGGTGAGGCCAAGATCCTCAGGAATAGTGGTGGCACCTCTGGGACAATGTATTTGAGAAAGGGGGGAAAAACTGAATAACAGCATCACACAGAGGAGTGACAGTGTGTGAGAGCAACAGCTCTGCAGCCACCGAGGGCAGTGAGCAAGGACAGCCAGGAGATGCTCCAGGCACTGGAGCTGGAATTCCTCTGCAGCCCAGGGAGAACCTGGGGGAGCAGGGATCCACCTGCAGCCCGGGGAGGTTCCTGGGGGAGCAGAGATCCACCTGCAGCCCAGGGAGAACCTGGGGGAGCAGGGATCCACCTGCAGCCCAGGGAGGACCCCACACCAGAGCAGGCGATGTCCAAAAGAGGCTGTGACCCTGTGGGAAGTCTGTCCTGGAGCAGGACCAGGAGAGAGAAGCCCATGCTGGAGCAGATTTAGTGGTGGACTTGTGGCCCTGTGGGGCCCATGCTGGAGCAGGGGAAGGGGTGAGAAGTTCTCCCCCTGAGGAAGAAGGAGCAGCAGAGAATGTGCAATAAACTACTGATGCCCATTCCCAGAATCCCTGCACCACTGTCAGGGAGGAGATGGAGAAATAGGGAGTGGAGTTAAGCCTTAGAGAAAGGGAGAGGTGGGGAGAAGGTGTTCATAAAATTTGGTTTTATTTCTCATTACCCTGCACTGGTTTGACTGGCAATAAATTAAGCTGATTTCCTGTCTGTTTTCCCAGTGACAGTAATTGGTGAGTGGTCTCGCCCTGTCTTTATCTCGAGCCATGAACCTTTTGTTGTATTTTTTTCTCCCCTGTCCTGCTGAGATGTGGCTTTGGTGGACACCTGGACCCAGCCAGGGTCACCCCATCATCTGTATCGAAGCTTTCAAAGATGACATAAGGACTTAAGGATTTAAAAACCCCGAGGGCACGTGTCATGTACCGCAGTTTTTCAGTTCATTTCTTTCTCTCTTACAGAGTATCTCTGACAGGGCTAAGTGCCACGAAAGATGTCAGTCTCCAGGTCACAGGTGACCCATATCTTCAATATCAGAGCTTGAGCCTGACTGCTCAGTGAGACTCACTGAAGTTCAGTGCTCAGCTTCTGCTCAGTGCCATCATATTTTGGAAGCTAATTTCCTTTGAAAATCCCAGCACGAAGGAACATCAAAGAGCAATGACTGAACATCATATTGTGAAATGAAAGAAGTAGGGAATGTACAGTGAAGGTTTTTTTGCCTTTTTTTTTTGCAAGGCTCCATTAGCAGTAGAAAACATAGGGAAAAGTGGAGTCTCTCTAGTATAGGTAACCTCAAAATATTTGTGGCGAAAATACTCAAGGCCTTTTTGTTTTAACAAAGTTCAGATTCTTTTTAAGGAAATAACACGCTAATAAAAATGTTGGCTAGCAAAAAAGTCATTCCTCTAACACAGAAGTAACAACAGAAGTCTTTGGGCTAGCTGAAGTTGTTCAGTTGTACATGAGGCAGGGCCAGGGGACTGAGCTGTTCCTAGCACTGAAATGGAGGAGGTGACAACTTTCTCTGAAGATGTTGGTTACTCTGGCAGATAAAAAAGAAGATCCTACACCTGGATACTGTGCCCCCTGCAGAAGATCCTAATTGAAGGCAATTTGTGCTGGTGACAGGGCCTTGAGGCTCCCAGAGTCCTTCCCCTCTGCCCATGGCCCAGTGATGCCAAGCAGGTCTGGGCTCCAGCCCCCACAGCCCTGCCCTGCCCAGCTGTGGCTCCATCCCACACTGAACATGCTGTCTGTGCTAGCCACATACAGCACAGAAATAACTCAGCTACCACTGTACAGGCTGCTTTTGGCCATGCTTAATTTTTTTAAAAAAAATCTATTTTTGAGAATTTTTTTATGAAAAGAAACATTTACATCGTCTTTAGTCTGATTCTACTGCCTGAAGTGAGATTTTTTTCTTTTCCCCCTTCAGTTTTCACAGGATCAAAGGCAGGTCAGGATTGAGCATTTTGAGATCTTGTCCAGTACTGTTGTAAGTTGAAAGCACTTGATGCAGAAATCACTAAGGGTCTGTTCTCACTGAAGTACAAACAAGTGTATTGCCCCTAATATGAATCCTGCTGACACAAAAAACTCCTTAACTATTAACATGAGTTGTCTGGCTTGCTGTGGAAAGGAGGGGGAATTTGCTGTGGTTCACACACCTCAGCTGTTGCTAACCCTGCAGAACTCAAGTACTATTTTTCAGCATGGCTTTTCTCACTTAAGCCTCCCTAGCTGTAGAAGTGGGTAGGCAAATGGAGCTAATTCTGTAGCAAATGTATAGCAAGAGATGGTTAATTTTACTGAATTATTTTACACCACAGCATGCTGAATTATAGCTCATGTGGCATGAGACCAGGTTTATGCATTTTTTTCCTTAAAATTTTAGAGTAAAAAACCCCAACCCTTTGTGCAGAGCTATATTAGGGTTTGCAAGGAGAATTACCCTGAGGAAAGAAATTATATGTGTAACTGGTGACCTTATGCTAAAAGGAGCAGAGTTTGCATGGCTACTGGAATTTTTGTAGACAACTTTAAGCAATGACTATCAACTGGATTAACATTCTGCTTTGCCTTCTTCTGATCTGTTACTCATGACCAAAAATGGTTTGCAGTTGTAGAGTGCTTCCACTATGCACAGTCCTGGAGCTTGGAGGCAATGGATGCACTGGTAGCAATCGAACCAGTTAGTTAGTGAGGCTGGGAGATCTGGCACTGGCATCCCTGAGCTCACAGCAGTCAGGAATATGTAGACTCTGTGTGTGTATACATGCTGAAGCTTAATTTGCAATCCTATTTAGAGTGGAAAAAAATGCCACACTTAAAAAAAAAAAAAAAAAGTGCAAACAGAGTTCTTTTCACAGTGGGCAGAGAATACTGTTAAACAGAGGAAGCACAATATCCCTTTTCATAGCAAGAGATCAAATGTCTGCAGAAGAGTTTAATTTATACTTCTTCATGTGCCAGAGCTGTGTCTGAGACATTGCAGCGTTTCAGTACTTTCAATCAGGTCATAGTTTCCAGCACAGATGACTTCATCCCTTTTAAAATAGAACAAATAGAATAAATGGAATTCCACATAATCATGGTAGGATCTGGGATTATAGGAAATTAAAACACGTATTTGAAGGCAGAGGTCTGTGCGGTAAATAATCGTGACACCGTGCTTGGGAAGCAGAGCTCGGTCCCTTCTCAGCACTTAGCGGGCCACAAAGGCCCTTGGCTCTGCAGCTCTGTGGCTGAGGGTGTGGGTGTATCCTGGAGGAGGATGAGGAGGGTGGTGGTGGATAAAGTACAGCGTCACAGGCTGTACATTACAATAATAATTCCAGGGGAATGATCAAAAGGAGCCAAACGCGCCCCAAGCGCTGCCTGCCGAGGCTCGGCCGTGCCTTTGGAGCCCCTGCAGCTTGGACTGCCTTCCCCACTTAGGTCCTCTGTTCCCTCTCTCTTAGGGAATCTTTCACATCTCCCAGCCACAGCTCTGCGTTGGCAGTCAGAGAAAAGGTGTTGATGAATTCTGTCTCCAATTCCTGCGCGTCTGAAGAAAACCCTTATAAAATAGCAGCATGTATTACACTGATATCCCCCAAACAGACACGCAGCTCACTGCAACCTGGGATGCTTTGAACCAGTGCTGTGAGACAAGTGTTTGCAGTATTTATTACGACAGGAGAAAACGAAACTGGAAACATGCTGTTCCTTAATGATAGAATTTGCTCAACACTGCCCTCATTGTGATCCATTTTTGGCATTTAAAAAAAAAAAAAAAACCAAAAAAAAAGAACTATCAATAACTTATCTGTGACATGACTAAATTCTAACTGTGTCAGAGGCTATTAGGCAATAGACAATCATGCAGTGAAGAGCAGCCTTTGCCCCCAAAGGACTGTTTTGTCCACATTATTGCATGAGAGACTAAGATACTTGATGAATCACACGTCCAAGACATAGAAGAATTCAGGGGCAAGGCTGGAACTGAATTCCTCTGGAGTCCCAGTCCTTTGTCATTAAAGATAAGCTCCCTCAGGTAGTGTGTGTTTTGTGTGTGTGTGTATACAGGAGTACAATCACAGCAGGCTGGCCTGTGGGTCTGTAACTTGCATATTTGTGCCCTTTTCTTACATCGTGTCTAACTATGGTAAAGATTACCCCGACAGACTCAGTCCATTTGCAGAGGTTTCTGTTCAAAAGCGAGTGAAACTCTGGAAGAGAAGGCAAATTCATCACTGGTGAGTTGGCTGAATCCAGTCACACGCTGTGTAATATAACTTATCCTTAGGAATTCATCCTCCACTGGCTCTGCCTACCAGATAAGCTACGCTGAGATGAAAGTGAGTTGCATCAGATTCTGGTGCCCAGAGCACAGAGTTCAGGCTCTGCTTCTCCTTTGTTCAGCTGGATGCTGTGTAACAAACAGCATTCCCTCTCTCAGAAAAAGAAGTTAATCAAGGGGGAGAGCTACAGGTAAAAGTTTTATGCATGGCACTCTTAATAATATCTCTGAACATTTCGAGGTGGGTGTGAGTTGTGTCGACTCGGCTTCTTTAAAAGTTGTTTTAGTTGCAGAAAACAGAATTCTCTTGCTTGATCCTGGTAAATGCAGTCTCCTAGTGACATCAAAGATTATAGCAACTGCGAGGCACTAGTTTGCCTTTGTAGTTCCAAGTTGCTCAAAAAACTTTTAATATATTCTTGTAGGTGTAACCATGTGTCATAAATATACCCGCCAACAAGAGATAAACCCTAACTTGAAAACAACTGTTAATCGATTACTGCAGAAAAACTGACAAACTCCAAGTGAATAATGCTAAAAGGTGTTAATTTGTGGATTTCTGTAGGCTTTGAAAAGCAAAATTAAGTCGATATGGGATTTTGGATGTGTGACATAAGCTGTGGGCCATGTGCCTGTTTTGCATAAATCAGCATCATCGCACTGCGAGCCAGGAGAGCTCTGCTGCACTCAGCTGAGAAAGTGGCCCATGACTCTGAACACTCAGGGATCAGCATCACTTTTGGTTCAGTTTCATTGCTTTGGGGAGGGAGAAAAAGGGTCTAATGGGGATTTGCTAAACTACAACTCAAGTCTGCAACAATTTTTCCTTTTCTGCTCCAGCCCTGGTGTGAACTGAGTATGGAAAATGTTTTATGCTTGACTGAGCTCTAGACCCCCGAGCCTTGGGGACCCTGGCAATGGTGCTGGGAGATGATATGAGCCACAGCAAAATGGTTCCAGGCAGGCAGCAGACAGTAGCCAACACTGGCAATCAAGAGGGGCAGTGCTGGCAGCTCCATCGCTGTCCTAGCTTGCTAAACAGCTCCTCTCTTCTCATGCAAAAATGCAGGCACACACAAAACCACCCATCTTCAGAGCTAGGCAGAATTTTTGCAGTGAAACTTCTTATCAGCTCTGCATATTTAGCTCCAGAAGAAACAAATTCACAAATCTGTCAAAAAATTGAAATTTTTAATTTCAGAAAGAAATGTTTTGACTTCTTTTATTTGAAGTGCTTTGCTTTGTTATCTTAAATTTCATTTACAATTGTAATTTAAAAAATAATTATGTCAACAAAATGAAGGGTGCATTCAGGTAGAAAGGGATTTGACAAAAAATGTAATATAAAATTAGGAGAAAAAACTGTGTTGTGTTGTTTAACAAGGTGAAGGATCACCTCAGTCATAAACGTCACTGCTTGTTTTCCTGTGCTCCATCCTTTTCTGCATGATTTTGCAACGGGTACAGGAACATTCCATGAGGAACAAACTCAGATGGAAGGCCATTAGAATAGTTGTTGAGATGGATACCAGATGATAGCTACTCCAGTGTCCCAGAAAATCAGCTGAACTGCACCTTTGCCTTCCTGGTAGAATTGATGTGGGGAAAGGCAAAGGAGGGAGCAAACAAGAATGAAGTTGTGTGTATGTACACGTGTGGTTTTTTTATTGCTTCAAGCTAGAATTGGAAAATCTCCTTCAGCCTGCATTTGGTTTGTACTTCCAATACCAGCTATGCTGCTTTGGCCTGCTCACTGCAGATCGGGCATAACCTGTAGCAGCACAAAACACCTGCATGCCAAAGCCCTTGTGCCTTCTGTATGGGCTTTGGTCACCTCTGGACTGGGAGACAACCAGTTATTTTGCAGCTGAAATTGCTCCACAGTGGCACAAATTACTGAGGGAGCTATCCCAGCAAGCAGGCAGGCAATGCCTGGCCTTCCCAAAACAGCAACAAAGCAGCTCAGCCCCACTCATCCTGCACTTTTCATTTTCATATTATCTGCCTGGTTTACAACCCTAATGGTTCTGGGAATTTTTTCTTTCCAGTGGGGAAAAGGTCTCACACTGTACCTGTTAGCTGGTCTGGAGGTGCACTGAAAATTCAACCTTGGTACTCCAGGCTTTGTTTGGAGCCATTGTACTGAATCTCTCATTGTGCTGCCATCAGGGAGATTTTTTTTTTCCACCACCCTGCATGATTGGGGCTCAGCAAACAGTGAATTTACTTTTCCCAAACTGATGCAAAGGATGAGGTATGTGCAAAGGGGCCGAGTTAATTGTGCAGGAGGGACGCGGGGCCAGGTGCGTGCCCATTATCCATTGAACTGCAGCCAGAGGCTCAGCCCCTGGACTTTTCCAGTCTCCGACTTCCTGGTGTTGCCTCTCCCCCTGTGGCACTGCACTAACTCACAGCGTAGCTGGAACCTTCCACAGTTACTCACAAAAAAGGATCTGTGTGGGAAGGTGAAGGAGGATGGTGGGGGCGACAGGCAATTCATGGGGAGGAAAAGAAAAGAGCTGGAAAAATCAAGAAATAGAAGGAACATAAGGGGAATTGCATCTTTCCCTCATTTGAGTGGGATACTCTTGGCATTTGTGCCACTATGAAGTGCTGTGTGAAGTTACATATTAGCTCACCTTTTATTCAAATAATTTAGGATGGCATTTCAGAGCAGTCAAGTTTTTCCTTACTCTCTCCCTAAATATGTATTGCTCCATGAAAAACTGGTGGTGAAATGAGTCCATTTAACACCCCAGGAATGTTGTCTGAAATATTTTGGAATGTGGATGACATCATTTTTTGTAATTGGCGTCTGCAAATGTGGTCCTTCAGAAGCCCCTTGGCCAATTTGCCTCAGACTTTGTTTAATCAAAAGGGGCTAAGAAATTGAAGGAAAATGCCTTTGAAGTGTCTAGCTTTGGCCATTTTTTAAAAAGGCATTTGAAACTTGCAGCAAAAGTGTTTTCCATCCTAGTCTCGTAGCTAAAAATGTCTAAGCAGACTTTCTTTCTCAAACTTTCTGTGCTACCTACCATTGAGACCACACATGGAAAATCTCAAGGCAGAATTTATTTCATAAAACACACAATAACAAGAGATTAGAGTGGAATTCCAGGGTATTTAACCAAAGTGTCTGCTCTTCTCCAAAGTTTTATGTCCCTCCTACACACGTGCACAGACGCACACACAAAACTACTACAAAAATGTAAAAATCACCATCTGCCCACAGACATGGCAAGTAATTGCATTTGTTTCCTGTTCAAAGCAGTTGTGAGGAGCCAGTGGTGTATCAGGCCCTGGTGTGTGATAAACAATGGCTGGTGAACAGCTATCAGTTTTATAAAATGATGAGTGTATGTGCACGTACTCACGGAGGTGATGGGCAGTTGCATCTGCTGTGTGACTTTGGAAGCTGTTGGTGTGCACAGAGTTTACTCCTAGGGACAGGAAGATCATTCCCAGAGTGTGTGCTGTGAGAATGGCCCCCCGAGAACCACTGTGACACCCACTGTGGGCTTGAATATTAGGTGGCCAGCAAGAGTGGAAGTGTGGCAAGGACAGAGAATGCCCAGATTTCTCTTTATGATCTTCTGATCACCACACAGTAAAAGATCTGTTGTAAAAAAGTAAAAGTTCCTCCTCTGGAAAATGGTTGGTTTTCTTCCTTATCTAGAAACTCTGGGTCTTAACTGATGCCTGCAAAACACTGCATGCTGGGATGGGATGTGCTGCAGAAATGCAAAAATATAATTAATGCTGCTGTCCAGTAGTAGAGCTTGATCCAAAGCCCACTGAATTTCCTTGATCTCGGCTCAGGTCAAATGATTTGTAAGTGTAGGCACAGGGTTTGTGGAGATGGGGCTGATGGAGCTGATCCCTAAGTGGCTGCAGGTGTGAGCAGCAGGTGAGCAGCACTGAGGTGATGAGTGCCCAGGGGTGCTGCCCAATCCCCAGAGGGAGCAGAGGGCACACAGGTGCAGGGCATCAGCATCAGGGCATAAAAGGCTGGGCTGAAGGGCAGGAGGGGCAGATGCTTGCAGCCTGCTGGGTGGGATGGTGTTACTGTGTGTGGGCAGGTGCCTGAAGCCTTCTGAAGAGGTATGGCTTTATTATGGTTTATGTTGGTTTTATTGTGGTTTATATTGATTTTATGGTTTATATGGTGTTATTGTGCATGGGTTGAAGCTTTCTGGAATTCTGTGGTGACACTGTGCATCATGGCTGTCTCAACTGTGATATGTAAATCCTGCAATGGCATTGTAACACTGCTTGATGGTTTGAGCCTCAGTTACACAGAGGATATCAGGAGTAGAGGGGAGAAGAAATGCTTCATGCTCACTGCTGAGCAGCTCGTAGGAAAAATTGTTGTCTGTACGAGGCTGCTACTGCCCTGCCACCCTCAAACCTGTGTGAGCACTGCTCAGTGGAGCACAGGCCCTGCAATTCCTTTTCATGTTTCCCACCTTGTTCTCTGCTTAAGCCAGGCACTAATGCTCTGTGACAGCACCTGGGAGCAGCCACGAGCCATCCTGCTGAGTGCTTCAGGCAGGAGAGCCAAAGTTGGCCCTTGCCAACCACAGGCAGCCCTGGCTGGAGGCAGGGGCAACCTTTTTGAAGTGTGGCCACTCTTCCCAGCCCTGCTCCCTCCCCTCTGCCAGGTGCTAACACAAACATCTCCCCTGCCAAAAGACCTCTGTTATTTATTGGGGGCTACTTTTCTGCCAGCTGTGCCCCAGACTTCGGGGGCTTTGAAGGAGCCAAACAACTGGATGTATGTCTCCAAAGATACCATAAAAAGCTGGGTAGAATGGCTATTGAAGGTGCCCACGGGGCACCTTGTGAAAGCAATCCCTTGTGTCAGAGTGCCAAGAGAAACAGTGGGCAAGCCCTGTGTGCACAGAGGTGCTGCTGGTGACAGGTGTTAATGCTCAGATTACAATGGAAACACTTGTATAGAAAACGCAAGCCACTCAGACTTACCCTTCTCCCTGGTTTGCCTTTTTAAATTTTTTTTTTGAGAGGGAAAAAGGTGGAGGAGGGAGGTTTTCATTATTGCTGATCAGGGAGTATTGCTTGCATCTCTCCCATGGCATATGTTCATACGCCTGTGGGCTCGCACACGGAGCGCTCTCGTTTCAAAGCTGAACAGCTCTCTTAGCTATTTTTCTTTTCCCTTCTTCGGGACTTCAAGGAGTGAGTAGGATGTAATCTCAGAGTGAGGAGGCTTGGTTCTGTGCCAGGCACTACTGACTTGCCACGTTGTCCCTGAGTAAGTCACCTCACCTCTCTTCTCCTTCATCTTGCCACCTGTAAAAAAGAGAGTGTGATATTCTCCTTCCTTTGTTTAATTAACTGCCAGTGCTTTAAAAATTCATAGACTGAAAGCCTTCACATCACTCCTTTTTTTTTTTTTTCCTTTTTAATTAAAACCTAATTTACTTTAGGGTATTGTAGAAACCTCCAGAAACATGTGATTTGAGTCTTATCTTACATGATTACTGTAACCTTCCTGTTTTAAATAACTTCTATCATTGCATGCCTGTCTGCCTGTTGCAGCTGCAATAAGAAGGCAGTCCTGACCCAGCCAGGCTCATCACATGGGTCTTTCCTGAGCACTTCTGGGAAAATCCAGCTGCACTGAGGGCTATGAGAAAGAAATTTTGCCTTTAGGTCACAAGAAATGGACATCTTCCCAAAGTAGGGATAGAATTTGTACCACATTGTAAAAGAATCCAAGTCACAGGGAGTAGGTGAGGAGAAAAACCACCCTGCTGTCACCTGGCCCTGCTTTCTGGTTGTTACCTGTCTTATGCTTTAATTTGTCTGTATTTATATCATGGGAACTTAAAATTAGAGGTGAAAAAGGACACTTGGGTCTTTCAGCTTGCTTTTTGTTTGCTTCAATGCTGCCTCCTACATCATATCTCCTGTTTTATGTGTTGCTACACAGGGCAGAGAGGTGACCAAAATAAGGGCGTTTGCCCACCCCAAAGATCCCCATTCACACTTTTTCTGTAAGCCCTTCTTTCAGGTAGCAGCTGGGATCAGATTCTGTGATTCCTGCTAATTTGAATATAAGCCATTTTTGTATGCAAAGGATTGCTGACACCAGCAAGTTTCACTGTAATGATTACTATGGAAACGTTTATCTATAAATATAAAATTCTTTAAAGCTTAGCCTTTTATCTTTATAGAAAAAGGCCTGTTTATGTCACTTCTAAGCTTCCAGCTTTAATGTAGACATGAGCTGTTCTCATGCCAAACAAGATAACCTTAGTGTTAGAGCTGTGTGAGCTTTGAAACATGGGAATTTCAGCTAAAACTATTATTTTTTTAATACAATATTAATAGCTGAATGGAAAAATATTTTAAAATGCCTTTCTAAGCCCCAAAGCTCTAGCTCACTTGCAGTCTTCTTTTCTATGTTTTATTGTAATGTTTCCTGTATGGAATAGCTGCTTTCAAGTGCCAGTCAGTCCTTAAATTCCCTGTGTGTGTGTGTGCACATACACATGAGTGTGTTTCATGGTGAGGATTGAGGGAGAAGAGTAAAAATGGTGAAGCTCCTTACTCATTAGCCTTTTCCCTTTGTGTTTTTAGATTTTGGTCTTCAAAGCCTTCAAATATGGATTAGAAGTTTAGGTCCCCAAAATATGTTTTGGGATTTTGCTAAGTGACAAAGAGAGACATGATTTTAAGTTAATAAGATTAAGGGGTTTGTAATTTAAAACCTAGAGTGAAAAGGGTGTATCAGAAGGATGAAGACTATATCTCTTCTTTGTATTTCTATCTAAGAATTTTTTAAAACTATTTTTCCTTGACTTTGACAATTACACTTGGGAAATATCTATATTAACATAGGGTTTTTTCAAACATACACAGTAATACCACGAGCACCCATATTTGCAGATACTCTAAAGCTATTCCATTAAAAGTAATCTCAAATAAGATGGAATCGTGGGGCTAAGTAATACAGATTTAGGGTCAAAACTTAAATGTTCCAAAATGTTTGCAGAATTGGGTCCCCACAGACTTTGGAAACAGAATTCATGACATCCACAGAGTGAAATCACAGCTGATGATGATCAGAAGGTTGATTTGTTATTCATTGCCAAGGAGCAATTGATAGCAGCAACCTTGTCTACAAGGGCACAATTCATATATATGTATTAAAGTTTCTTTGTGTAGGTTTTGATTATTAAAACTGATGATTTTTTGTTCCACTTTTGGGTGGAATGAGAAAATGGACAATTAAATGTTTCATTTAAAATTCAGCACCAGCCTGATGAGCTAGAACTAAGTCGAGTTCAAGGGTAGAGGGGGCTTTAAGTTACCTTTTGTTCTTCCAATTTTATAGGAGAATTAGGGAGATCCTTGGCATAATTTCGACACTGGGTAATCTTTTACATTCAAATGTCATTCCTGGATAGTTCTGGGAACTGCAGTCCCATCCATGGTCCCTCCTGTGCAGGAATCTGTGGGGGCATTCTGTGTTACAGGACTGAAGAGGCTTCTGGCAGTGAGATGTGGTCTGATCCTCCGCTTTGAGTCTCCCTTTGTTCATTCCCTCTCCTTGCTTTTCCTCCCCAGTGCACAGTTAATAAAGCCCTCTGAAATTTTAGCTGGGAGTTAAGTGCAGCCAAGCCACCCCAGACCCCTGCCTGCCCTCGCTGGGCTCTTCCAAGTTCACCCCCAGTGTCCTGCCCTGAGAGGAGCAGCAGTCAGAGGAGGCAATTGGACACTGTCAGAAACTGCACAGATTGCCTGGGAATAAAAGATCTGAGAGCCAGCATTAAACTCTTAAATAGGACATGCAGCAAAGGCACAACAATATGCTGTGGCTCCCATTGGGCTGGGGGGAAAAAAAAAAATCAAATGGTAAATATCTCATATTGGGTTCACAGAAATACTCCCAAATTTAGAAGCTCATTTGAAGCCTATCCCAATAATTCAAACTTGTTGGATCTGTAAAATTAGCCTGTAAATCTCACAGGAAAGGCTGTGGGGTATTTCAGCACTTTCATTTGTGCTCCTGGCAGGAGCATGAGTATTAGTATAAAAACATGACCATGAAAGTAACTTTTAAAGCAGTAGCAGCTTTTTATTCTCTTTCAAATCCTACAGAAAGGATTAGAGTTGTGGGAAAAGATTTAGCTCACTTTCTATTCAGTCCTAATTGGCTTGCCCAGCCTTGATAGGTGAAACCATACATTGTTAATGGCTTTATCACGTCTCTATTTCTTGTCCTGTTTTGAGGTTCAGATCACGGTCATCAATCCTCACCAGGAAAGGGTCTGCTCTCCTAGAGGGTTGCCTTGTAAATGCAGCAGTGATTTCAGCTGGGAGGAGTGAGGATAGAGCCTCCTCACTGGTACCTGGGAGGAGAGGTCTGGATGGAGTTCCCTGAAGTCAAGACAGGAATGTCTGGAGAGACAAATCCTCTATTTTCCTTCTCATGAGCTGTACTCACTGTGGTGCTCCAGCAGCATGATCTAAATCCAGGGAAGTGTATTCCTGTATAATCATTGCTCCATAATCAGGAGGAATCTTTTGGGATGTCAAGTGTTCCCTACTGGAAACCTCTGCGACCTCTCACACTCCTGCAGGCTGTGGGGAAATCAAAAAATCATTGGTTGGAAGGGACTTGACAGATCATTTAGCTCCAACCTCCCTGCCTGAGGGCTGGCCAGCATTTCTGGAGGATAAGGGATGGTAACCTCTGCTCCCACCAGATACACTGATGCTAGTGGGATGCCTTCTCCTTCCTTTAGAAGATGAACACTGTGTGACAGTAAAGAAAAATCCAAAAAGTTTTGCCCTCTCTGACAGAAATATGTAGTATTGCCAGGCAGACTCTACCAAGAGGAGGTAAAAATGCAAGGCAGGTCTGGTCAGACTGGAATATTTTGGGAAGGTTCACGTGCCTTTGGGCATGCTGGAGATGTTCACGCCGTTGTCCTGGCACACAGAACGAGGTGTGCATCTGCCACGTGTGTATCCACCCCTTCATGGATGTTTGGCCTTAGGGGGACAAATAGGTCACAGCTCATCATTCCCTTCTTTGCTGGGAGGTGCTTGCTGGCTGATGCAAGCATCAACCTTCCTGATGTGCTTGAGGATTTTATCCCTCTTAATCAAGTGAGCTTGAAGTGATGAATTACCTGAGGAATTACCCATCAGCCTGGGCAGTTTTACAAGCCAAGGGCTAGAAGGTGCTCTTTCTAAATTAAGCATGTTGCTGTGTTTCTTTGGGTTCTGTCTCCATGCAGCTTGTGATGGAAGTACCTGTTTCCATTTACACATGGATAAACACAGGAATACATCTACTCTTCCAGCTCTCTGCAAAAATGTTGACCAGCATGGCTGGCTGACATGGAGGGGGCCCAATGTACCTGGAATAATATGAAACACCTTTTTTGCATGTATTGGTTTACATGCTGTGTCCAGGAAACAGGGCACAGAAACTTCCTTAAACCTCCAGGAACAATAGCTATTGTTGATTGTTGATGTGGCATGAGCTCATATCCAGGATACACTGAGAAAGGAACTCCTGACTACAATAAATAATATACTTCTTAACTCCCAGTGTGAAAGAATGTATTTATTGTTTTTTCCAATGAGAGATGGAGAAATAGGGCTTTAAAAAGAGGGCTTTGCTTGGCAGGACAGAATCTGGTTGTTTTTTTTTTTTTTCTCTTAAAAATTTAATTAAGGAATTTCTTATGGAAGAAAAAAAAATTTATAGTCAGGTTCCCAAAAGTCTGTGTTGCAATCTATTTTGAATTTGACTGTATAATATGAAAATGATAAGATTAGTGGCACAGGTCTATAAAGATCTTCTTTCTGTTTTTTTTCTTCTTGCCTTCATCTGCAGTGGGGGTGGAAAACTCTACACCACACAGAGCTCAAAGCTCTTGGTCAAAGTGGTACAGGAACACATTTCCCTGGATTTTTACGAAGTTGATTAGGGTGAAGGAGCTTCTTTAGTGCTACACTCTGTCAGTCCTTTAGGAGCACAGCCTTAGTTGTTTGACAAAGAAATTTGCAGAACCCTGGCTGTTCTATCTCAAACTGACACTTGCACTAGATTTAGTGGATACTCATGGCTAAATTGTGCACTACAAAAGGGAAGGCCTTGAAGGGAGTCTAATCTCTAAATGGAATGTGCCAGTTAAAGCACAGGAGTGGGAGTCAGGGGGCTCTGCAGCGTTTCTGATACTGTGGCACCAGTCATGTCCTTCTGCAGAGCAAAAGAGAAAAGGCTCCTGTCTGTCCTGTGGATCCCCCACCTCCAAGGAGCATTGCCTCTTTTCATCCCTTTAATGCTTCCCAGGAGAGCCATCTGGAGTGCTTTGGGGAAGGAAAACGTAGCCATATACATCATTTTATTGAAATGTTATCCTCTGCAGAGCTTTGGGTGTCGGGTTCAGAGGGAGGGCTTGCTGGAGGTCTGCACTGTGTAACACAGGGGCCAAATCCCCACTCCCTGCTGGGTCAGCTGGGCTGGACACTCACACCTCTGCACTCCCAGCCCTGCCAAAATCACCCAGCCAGTGCTCTGAGGCAGACTCCCCTGGAAAACTGAGTTACCTCTCCTTGTTCCTAAGATAAAGGGAAGCAAGCATTCAAAATTACTCTTGTTTTTTAAAAACATCTCCCTCCCTGAAGTCTGATTTTTAACTACCCAAATGGCAATTTCTGTTGTTCTGTGCATGAATGTTGCTGTATAGGTGTCTTGTAAGGGCAGCTATCAAGCCTTGCAGTGACACTTCTTAAATGAAATAGTAAATTTAAAGCCCCAATGAATTCTAAGCACCAATGTCCATTTTTTATAATGATATATATGGCCTGAGGCACCAGTTTCCTGTAAAATTATGTATTATTGGCTACTGCACTGCAAAGGTGTCCCAGAAATAAAAATGCAGTGTCCCATGCTCCAATCCAGAGCTGAAAAACAGAGAATTACTTTTGAGGTTTGTTTTTTTTCTATTTCTCTTAGTCACTTGTCCCAACTAAACAGGGCCACTCTTGGAATGTCAAAGTCTTTTGCAAACTTTTTTTGATAAATAATCCTTGATTAGAGAACTCAAATTTTTCTTTATAAATATGTGCACTTTACATGTGCTTTGAAGAGAACGTGGCATTCTTTTGGTTCCTTGGTTGCAGGGCTTTAAAAAGAAACTCAGTGCAACGTTGCAAATGAGATAAGAAACATACTTTGACTTTTTTTTTTTTTAATTTTTTTCCTCCAAATTTTAATGAGAAATTTAAATAACTTACTATCCAACGTGCCTAGGAAGTTTGTGCAGCAGGTGGCCTCAAGGGAAAGGGTCCAGGTCAAGTTGGTCTCTTGACCAGCTGGCCAGTGTTCGCTCAGTAGGCCCAGCTCTTCTCCTGGTGAAAAGCAAAAAACTTTGGATGACACTTGTTCCGTGGTCTTTTTGACTTCCTGATTTTTCAGGGCACACAGGAGAAGGCTGAGAACCAAACCTAAATCCCTGCAGGGTGGAGCTGTGAAGCTGCTGCATGGATTGGGGGTGCCAGGGCTGTGACCTCGCAGGGACGCTGGGGCAGATGCTCTGTGCTGGCTCAGAGCCCTCAGCACACACAGAGGGGACTGATCCCCACCCTGTCAGCATCAAGGGCAAATCACCTTCAAAATCCACACTCAGATTTGTGAAGAGTCCCCCAGTAAAAATGAACCCCTTTAGGATTAAAACCACTGGCCAAACCTCCTGTAGCGCTCTGTGCAAAACCCTTCCATCAGAAATGGGGCCGTGTTCTGCTGGCTGAAAGACAGGCACTTTTAAAATTAGCTTGGGTTTAAAGTGAGTGATAGAATCAGCCTAGTTTTCTTCTACTGGTTAATCAACAGCCAATTCCCTTTTGGGGTTTTCTTGTAGGAAGTTGGGACCAGTTTGTCTATTGGTGGTTAAAAATCACACCACTCAGTGCTGAAATAATGAAGAGTTTCTAGCCTTGTAAAATTCTTCAGCACTATTGCTTGTAATACAATGTTTGTAATTCATGTATGATGGTGAGAAAAATTGTCTAGCTTGAAAAAAAACCCCATCATACTTGACAGACAGAATTAAATGAAATAATCTTTAAGAATGCAAAAACTTTGCTTGTTTCAGAGCCCTTCTTTGAATGTTCATATTCCACGACAGCCAGCTCACGTAGTACGAATCTGAGCAAGGAGAGAAGCAGGTTTAGAACAAATTTTTTAGGATTATTTTTGTCTCCTTGGGAAACAACAGAGATGTTGGTTTAGCAAGCTGCAGCTTTGACTTGAAGGTTATATATTCTGCACTTTCCACTGCATAATCCAGCCACAAAAGCTGCTGTGAAAGCGGCCTCTTAGATGTCCAAGGGCAACCTTGCCAAATTAGAATGACAAAACATTCCTTCCTCATGGGAAAAGCCTTGCTCCCAAACCTTCTGATGTGTTTGTATCTCCTCTGATTATTTTATGACAAAAAATAGAAGTTGCTGCACCAAAAGCACTGAAAATGCTTAACCCTCCCATACCAGGTTTTTCCTGCTGACCTTGTTGCCAGGTCTCTACTAATGTTTGTGGACATTCTTGTTCTCCCCCCTCTCCTGCTTAGATTCCCATGGAAGAAAGAGAGTGTGGTTCTACAAGTACCCAAACCTGGCTGCTGTGGGGTGGCACTGAGACAAATAGTTTACAGAACCCATTTTTATTTTTTAGTTAATAGATTAAACACTTCTATTGATACAAATAGCATCTGGGACTGAAAGAGAAGGACTCAGTGTAATTCTCTGCAGGGGACACTTGACATCTGGGGCTGTGACTCAGCCTCCTCAGTATCAGGGTGAAGCACTGTGAAGTGCATCATGAGAAGCTTTTTCTTTCTTCTCATGTACCCTGCAGTAACTTTTGTTGCAAACAAGAGGCTGGTGACAAATGGTACTTACCCATTATGTGTTTGCAAGCCTTACAAATAATTGTTATCCTCAAGATGCAGCAACTCGCACGTCAGAGGGGAAAAATATTTTCCTTACCTTCACACTCACCCTTTAATTATTTCTTAAAGTTTAAATGAGGAGGTTGAAAGTTATTTCACACTGCAATCTAGACTGTGGTTGAGTTTTGTAAAGTTCAGAGGAAAAAGAAAGATAGGAAAGAAACAGGTAACAAGCAATTTTTTTTTTATGCAAGCATAATTCAGCTTTTCAGACTACCTGAAGGCACGCTTACCTGTGGTATACTGCAAAATTCAGAGCAGACGTTGTTTTGCCTTTATTTTTTTTTTAAAAAGTAAAGGAGTTCCCACCCAAAAGAATCCCTTTGGTCAACCTGGTGTACTCCAGAATAATCCAGTTGCTGTAGTTCTGAGCTTCAGCCTAGATAAAGACAGAGGGGGTCCAGTGAGATAACTATCAACATGAGAGATCTCTGTTTTGTAGTTCATAGGAGCACTGCTATAAGGATGGCATAATCAGAATGGAATTACAGCACAGTGCAGAAAGCATTTGGGTAGCAGATAATAAAACTGCATATGATCCAAAACTTCTCTGCCACAGCCAATATAGATAAGTGAATGGAAAACTGATAGTGGAGAGGAGGCCTCTTCCAGCTTGTTCTGTTTCTTTTAAGTGTCAGACATTCAGGGTCACCACCAGCAGTAATTTGATGATTTCAGCTTCACCAAAGCATTGCAATTCCTCAATTGTCTGCAGAGCTGATGCAAGGGCAGAGCTCCTTAGAGGGCACTGAAACCAGACCCATTTTTGGCAGCTGCCCTTCCCAAAGCCATCCCACAAAAAAGGGCATGATTTTGCTAGGACTGACCTACCCAGGTTCCTCCAGTACTTTTAGCTCTCAGCCTTAGTGCTGCAAGCAACTTGGAAAAAATTTGTATTTGTGACATAGCTTTATATTGCTATGCCATGTGGCACTTTTTTATTTTTCCTTTTTAAATGCCAAGCATTTGGAAGCTCTCCAGTATTTCCAGTATTTGCACTCTTTGCATCCATCCCTACTGCTGCTATTTGGAGCTGCTGCTATTCAATCCATTAAATTATAACCCCTTTTTTCAGAGAGCAACTGACTCCATTTCAGCAATTAGGTGCCCTTCAGACATGTGAGACTGAGTCTCCAGTGCTATGAATGACTTTTTAATTATGGGGGGAAAATGTAAGAATTTCTAAAGGAAAACTAGGTATCCCTTTCCTCAGCTTTTCTTCCACCTGTAGTTCTGCATCCATACCTTTAGTTCTGTATCCATACACCACAACAGACAAGATCACACCCAAGTTTTTAAACTATCTCTCTAGAATGGGAGCAATCCACATTAGAATTCCAGAATTTAATCATACAGAGGAAGAATAAAAATCCAGAACACTTCAAATCCCAGTTGACCACTCAAATTCAGAAGGTTCTGGCTGTTTTGTACAGCCTAGTTTATTTCTAGTGTTGAGAAGGAAATTGAGATTTGGAATTGGGTGAAAACTTCCAAGTTGGTGTTGATAAAGGGGAGGATCCTGCATTCCATGTGACTTTGCTGTGAGGTTCAGTAAAGAACCTGCTTCAGGCTGCTTTGTGAGCTGATAATGCCCAGCATCAATTTCCATTTAATGTACTCAACAAGAAGAGGGTGGGTGAGAAATTAGTGAGTGGAGAGGGAGCTCCCTAATTTCTGGAGGTAGTTTCTGGCATGGCCAGATGGAGGAGGGCAACTGCTCTGCATAACTGTGGGTCATGGCTCAGCTTTATTTTTGGGTGCTCAGCAGGAAGCTGTGACCAGGGCTTTTTTTTTTTTCTTTCATTAGTGTTTGCCAAGGCCCTCCTTTTCCCAAGTGCAGCTTCCCCAGATGGAAGCAAAGGAGCTCAGCAGAGACATAAAGCACTAACTCAAAGGCAGAAACTAATGCAAAGTGTTTCCTTTGCACTAGCAGTGTGTCAGAGCACTCGTTTCCAGTTGGGTGAACACACGTGTCTGTGTGTGGGGAAAAAGGCAGAGACAGAAAAGTGTTTAAAGAGAATGTAGAACAAAGACCTAACTGGCAATTATTTGGGGTTTTTTTGCATCTAGCTGATAATTGTATCCTTAAGTAAAACGTGGTTCAGGTGGGCTGCTCCTTTCGAGGTGAGTGTGGGAGAGAAGTTTCCAGCCTGCAGTGACCAGGTGGGAGTAAGGTGAGTGTGAGGAGCAGGAGTGTGAGATATCTGTGCAGTTGGAAGAGAGCAGTGTGTAAACCCCAGTCAGGTCTCTAGAAATGGGAATGAGTGGCTCCTAAGCACCAGAGAGGGCTTTTATCTGTGCAGTTTGCTGCAAAGCAGAGCCATTAATTTCTTGAATACATGCTTGGAAGCAATGACCTACTTGCAGGAATGTAGCTAACAGGGGAAGACTTGGGTGTAAACCTTTTTTTATTTCTGTTCTGCTTTGCCTACCCTCTTTTGAGGTTTTTCTCCACTTAGAGCCAGCTAATTAGTTTATAATCTAATTAAATTTGGCTTTTTATTTTAGTTTGGTCATCTTTAGGGAGCCTGCTCTAAGGAGAAGCTCTGGGAAGATGTAGTTCAAAGCTGTAACTTATGAAGAATCCCATTGGGCTTTTCCCTGCCTCCTGCAGGGTAACCCAGCCTGCCCAGCTTGCTGCCACTTAATTAATTAATATTTGGGCAGTGGTATTAATCAATTATTATTTGGGCAGCCCCATCCCCACCCCAGTTGTGACAGTGCAAAGAAAGGAGCTGGTGGAGGCCAGGAGCTCCAAGCTTGCCGAGCCAAGCTGTGCTCCTGTTTTTAATCAGAGTATGAATGAATTAAGGTCTGCAACTGGCTCAGGTTGTTCTGGGTGGAGCATTTTTGTTACAAAACCGGTGAATGCCAGACTTGCTTTTTCTGATGTTGTTACTGTTGCAGGTAATGCCATTTTGGAGCTACCTGTGACCTTCAGACAGGTTGATAAGAATGAAAAAATAACCAAACCACCTGCAATACACCTGGGCATAGGAATGCCTGGCTGGCATCTTAGAAAATGAAAAGGGGATTTTGGAGAAACTGTTCCTATTAATTCATGGTGCCAGTTGGTCCTAGAATTCCTGTGGATATTACAAGGAGTCAGTCATCTAATTATGGAGGGCCTTCAGCGACCCATTTGATTCTCTTACACACTGGTGCTTAGAATCATCAGTTTCTAGAGCTTTATTTGTCATTCCTGCCTCCCTATAAATTTATTGCTGTCCATCCACCTCTTAGAAGGGAATATTTTATATTAAGACATTGATGCAGATTTTTTTTGTTGGGCTTGCTGTTAGTTATTTATTTCTAAAGTAAACTCAAGGTTAGAACTGACTGCAGGCACTAGAGTGGTGATTTCTTACCATAACTAGTATCCAAGCAAAAATCTTGTTTTCAGCTGGTTTTGAAAAATCTTGGCCTTCAGATTTTATTGTAAAGTTCTTAGTAGGTCATCCAATTAATAGATTGACCTATATTTATTTCATTTCTCTTGCTACAGGTTAATTTTGACCTCTGGAACTCGGAGAAATAAAGCACAAAATAATGCCTCAGATAAAAGAAACTATTGCAATGTAAGCTGAGAAGCCAAAGCTTCTCAGGGCAAAGGTGGCAGGGAGGAAGGCACAGTACATAATTTCTGGTGGTGATATTCATGGCTTCTCACAGTAAGTGCATTCAAATACATTTCTAGCAACTCACAGTTGCTGCTTATGGATGAGGGGGGGTTAGCAGTAACAGGAGGTAGGACTTTAAAGTGAAAATGTATTAAAATAGCCTGCTTACAAAAGAGCATGGCTCCTGCAATCTTTCCAGGGCTTGCATCTTCGCTGCTCTGTACTGTGCTTGCATCAATACAGAAATTTGTATTTGCAGCCTGTAGGAGTTTAACACAGCACCTGCTGCCACCTTATTTAGTGGACTGCACCTTTTGTTGCTGTTATTATTTTTTTAAGTAGGTCCAGTCCTTTAATATATTTTCTGTCTCCAGAAATAAATATATTTTGGGCTAATTCTGCACTGAGGGAATCACCTGCCTCTGCCTGGTCCACAGGCAGGACCATTAGGATGCAGGCTGGCCCTCCTTGGAGCTGCTTTGGGCACCACAGGGTTTAGAGCTGCAGCCACTCAGAGGGCATTAGCATTTTGAAAGGTTTAACCAACAAAAGCACACTCGTGGCTCGGGGAATACGAGATGCTGAGAAAATGTTTGAATTCATGTAATGATTTGGATCTTCAGGACTGCTTGATTCACCCTTGCAACCTTGTCTCCAGACAGTGCCACGGGCTTAACTCACCTGCCAAGGAGTGTGAGCATTCCTTCCCATTCTCTGTAAAATGCAGCTTTGATAGCTTTTACAAGGCATAAAATTACTGCTCAGAGTAACTCCCTTCAGCTACTTTTTAAGTCAAGTGAAGTAAGAGTAAATATTTCTCAGCAGGTTGGAATTCCAAGTGCCACTTCTCTTTTCTGTCTTTGGAGTCTCTTTATATTTTTGTATGCATATATTTCATGTGGGTTCAAGCTGAGACGTTTAGGGGTCAAGGGAAAAGAAGTCTGGAAAAATCACAAAACATTCTTGATAAATATTCAACCAATATGGTAATTTCCATGAAAGTATGGGTTGGTTTTTTTAAAAGAAATATGTATACACGGAGTGCTAAGTCCATATGGAGAACTTTTTGTGCGATGATAAAATAAGAAAAATTTACATTTACCTTGAGATTTTGTTGGTACTTCTGCTGTGTAAAATTTTGATCAAACATAGGAAAGTAGTAATGGATGTGTTGATGAATATGGGGTTTTTCTGAGGAGGAGATTTTATGCTGATGTGGTGGCGATTGCACTGTGGTGAGATAAGCTTGCTAGGGAGTTGTGTCTCTGGAAGCGAGCCAGTGGCTGGTGGAGAGGGGTCCCACTGTGCTGTGGGTCCCACACAGAATTTTCCGCGTACTGAGAGCCAATTCTTGCCCTGAACAGGAGTGGATGCAGCCTTGATCTCACTGGGGCAGAGATTTTGCCCCAGGAGTATGGGACTGTGTGCTAGAGCATCTGTGATCCTTACTTTTTCACCAATCCACTTTCCAGTAAGGCAGGTGAGACATTCTGCTCCAACTCCATTAGTCAGACCATGAAACTGGGGATTATTTTCCCATTTTGAGTCTCAGAACTGAATCCTTCCAAGGGGCAGGGTCAGAGTGTTGAGTCCAGGCTTCCCAGTCTCTGAGCAGTGAGCACAGTGCAGATGAGAGAACTGTCAGGTAACTGCAGTTTAATCCAGCTGGGTTAGGCTTTTTGCATGTCCTCAGCAAGCACCTTCTCCTTTGCAATCAGCATAATGAAGGTCATGAAAGATGAATTTTGTTGTTCCTTGTTCAGAAGGTGTGCTGGCTTTGCTTCTTTGCCTCTGCCTTAAAAGGAACCTTCATTATCTCATGATATGTGCTCGATTCTAGTTCATATTTCAGATAATGCTTACCTTCTTACAAATCTTTAGGTTTTGTTTTCATTTTTTCTGAAGTCGTGGTATCACCTTGTGCTAACAGATTAACACAGAAAAGGGCTGGATGAATAATTCATTGGGTGTGATTAAATCAAAGAATTTACGTTTCCTTTTGTTTCATAAAATGTCTGCAAATATATCAAAGCTTTCTTTCAGCTATTTGTTTTTGCAAAGTTATTTTGCCAAATAATTGCAATAAATATTCCTTTGTGCTGAAAGTGAAGCATTATTTGTGTGAGAATTTGACATGGGTGTCTGATACCATTACAGTGCTGGTGGAGACAGAGGGAGGCTGTTTTGGGTTGAGTTGTTTGGGTGTTTTGAGCTCCACTCCAATAATTTTTGGGCACACCTCACTTGAGGAACCAGTGGAGGATGTGACTGCTCTCTAAGTAGGAAGGGAACCAGATTTAGGCAGGTGATCATGTACCACTTACACTTCAATTTCTATTTTAGGGCTAAAAGGAAATAAGATGTTGTACACTTATTCTTCAATATTTGCCTTCCTAAATCCAGGTGTTTATCTGGAAGTTGTGTTATGAGGCATGCACCTTCTCATGTGTATGGAGCTGGCTTCTCCCCAGGACTATGATCCTGCTGTCTGTCCTGCCATGGATCTCTCGCATTCTGTCTAACAAAGTGGGAAAAGGAAATGGCATTTGTTATTTGCAGTGTTTCAGTCACTCTCTGAAATCCACAGACAAGTTCTTCAGCTGGTACAAGTAGATGTAAAATGGCAGAAGCTTATTTTGGTGGAGGAAAGATTTACCAGCTGTACAGAAAAGGCCTGGAATCTGGGGATGGTGGATGGGCTCTGAGCACTTCTTTCTCTGCAAATGGCTAAACTGATGAGAAAATATTGGTGTTTGGTGGTTCCTGTCAGCTGGAGACCAAAGCATCTTTGTCCAGAATTTTCCGCTGCGGATTTTGGGTCTTACAGGCATTTAAAAAAATTAAAAATAAGTATATATAAAACTATTATTTTTTTAATGTTGCACACAATACATGCCTGTGTGTGTGCTTTATTTTCATAGCCATTCCTAAGGAGACAGAGGGAAGATTTGCCCTCTTAGAATAATGGCAAAAATAGCAAATCAGATGGTAGCTGGGGGGAGGAACAGCCTTGAGGAGACTGTTTATGAAGGCTTTCATTCCATCATGTACCTTGGACATAGCTCAAGTGAGGGAGAATCTGCTGTGCCAAATCTAAACTTGGCCCTGGAAGAGGCAGATAAGGACCTGTGCCTAGTGCAAGCCCTGGGAAGGATCATCCTTGGAGACAGGCGCAGCTGATGGAATCAAAGATAGTGATAACCTGTGGATCAGCCTGTGCATCTTTCTGACAGGCATCAGCTGTTCCTCCCCAGCCTCTGGGTGACTCCTTTCCACCAGATGCACTATTTCAAAAAAACAATTGCTGGAGATGTGGATTAGAAGAGGGGAAAAAATAATGTAAATTGGAAGGGACCCAAGTTCCGCCTGTGCATGGGTGTCCCGTGGGTCAGATGAGAGAGTCTGTTTCCCAGGAATCACAGGCCAGATGACATTTGCAGAAAATGTGGAGGGAAAGGCTGTCAGAAATGGGACTGTGTGAATAGGAGGAGGCCACATAAGAAGAATTGCAGTTTGCTAATGCAGCAGGGTCACCATTAGTATCCCCAGCGTGGGCAGCTATCCCTGAAGTGATGCTATTATGTTTCTGGAGGCATCAAGAGATGAAAGATTGCAGTGGACAGAGCATCCAAATGTGGTGATCCCTGGAAAACGACCAATGTAGGGGACAAGCACACCTCTTACCACAGGAGCTAAAGAGGTGGCCCCTGCTCCCATCCAGCTGCTTATCTGATCAAGGCTGCTGCACAGCTACACTCTGTTTCGAGCTGCACCAAAAAAAAAGTAAGAGCAAATAGGATTACTGTGCAGTCAGGGGAAAAATCGAGTGTCTAGAAAGGAGATTCAAAGTCATTCACAAGGGAAGGAAGACATCCACAGCTTCAGGCAGGACTTGCCAGAAGCTTCTGCTGATGACAGCTGACAGAAATACACAAGCAGTTGCTTTTACAATTTTTTTTTTTTCTGGGAACAAGGTCTTTGTAAGATTGTGCTGAAACAAGGAACTGCTCAGGCAGACAGATTTCATGGCTTGTTTTTCAGGAAGAGGTACCTGATGTCTACCAGGTCCCTACCCTGGTTGTCAGGTGAGGTTTTCAGCTGCACATGTGCTCTGTGCTGCTGCATCCCTTCTGCTGGCGAGTTTAGTCAGTTCAGGGAAAGCCTGAGCATATTTCTGTGCTCCACACAAAGCATTTACCAAATCCAGAAAGATTTGTGCTTTCTCCCACCCTTTCATTTCTAATCAAATTCATCTACCTGTGACTTTCCCTCTGAGCTGACTACTGGGAAGTGTAAAATCTGTGCAAGCTGGTGCAGGGGCAGTGGCAAGAGGTTTCTACAGTCAGCAGACAGACCTGGGACAGAGCTGGGCAAGGCAACGGGCAGTTTTCCTGGTGGGAGTCTCTGACAAACCACCCAGCCAGGATGAAGGGGCAGAGGAAGTATTTTGTAAGTGCCTGGTTGTTGTTTTATGATTTCCAGCTCTTGTTCTTGTGTCAGACTTGAACTTGGTGGATGTCTGCTGGAGACTCAGCACAGCAGAGAGGAAGCAGCCTAGGAAGCTCCTGGAATGTGTGGAAGAGAGCTTCCCAATGTGAGTGGTAAATGAGCCCTCCAGGGGTGGTGCCCTGCTGGACATCATCAACAGGGCTGCTTGTGGTTTTATAAATACATCAACAACAAAAGGAGGGCCAAGGGAAAAAAAAAAAAAATCCATCCTTTATGGAGAGCTTGATGTGAATCAAGCTCAACTTCCAACAGCAGCCAAGCACAGCTCCTGCAGTGATGGCAGAGGCATAATTGGGCTGCCAGACCACTCAAAAGTCACAAATCCCTTCCCTCTGTGTTTGGTCTGGAAGGACAATAAGCAAGTTTCAAGATGACAAAGATTCGTGATGATATGGGGAGATGAACAGATGACTCTGTGCTGTAATAATCTCAGCAAATCTACGACAACTTTTAAAGTATGTTAAAAAGGAGAAGAGCAAAGGCTGGTTTTAACATAATGCAGTCAACTGATGGCAGTCATTGCTGTGGGATAGCTATGAGCCCTGCATTTTAATGGGTTTGAAAAAGAGAAGTGGGCATATTTAAAGGGGATGGGAAGATTAAAAGATTTAAAACAGAACCACAGAGAGTTGCACTCAGCATCGTGAAGATGAAATCTAAGCACAAACTGACAGGAACTGGCAGATGTTTCTTTTTTGGGTGGATCTTTCTATAATTGTCCACAAGGGTTTCTTTGCCCTTTCCTCTGAAGCTTTAAAGCACGATTCCTGTCAAAGACAGCAGAAGTAGCATTGCTGTGAGAAGGGGTTTAATGCTGGAAAATAACACTTTGTAGTGAGCACTGGAAAACAGAAGTTCCCAGCCATGGCAGGTAAATCTTGGTAGTTTTTTAAAGTAAAACATTTACCCCTTATCCAAAAGATCTACCTAAGGCTCCCATCAGAAGGATTTGGCCTTTTCTTCTCCATCAGTGTTTGTTCTCACCTTGTACATCAGTCTGCCAGCAGCACAGGACTAGAGCACAGATCTGAGTCAGCTGAGTCCACTCTGGTGTGGGAGATGAGGGCTTGTGGTTTGGAGGAAGAGCTTCCAGACTCCAGCACCTTGACCCAGAATATTTCAGGATGATAAATGCCCTATTCTTTAAGAGGAGGGATTAGGAAGAACCAGGTAAAGCCACTTCCCAGGGTGTTAAGTGGTTTGTGTTGGAATTATGACAAGGCAAATGGATAGCTATAAACTTTCCTCATGTGAGGTTAAGTGTCTGTATCCATTTATACATAAAATTTGTGTGTATTTATACACAAATGTACATGTGAACTGAATTCATGAATTGTCAGGTGCAAAGCCAAATAACACAGATTCTTTCCTTTCATCTGGTTTCAGCATGGGAATAGCTGGTTTGAAACCCACAAGCAGTTTTATGTCCAGAAGAGTATTAAGTGAGAAGTTTTGATATGAAATCATTATCTTCCCTCTTCTAAATCCAAATACTAATTGCAACCTTGCTGTGAGCCTACAATATTAAGGCTATCATAGCCATGGCAACAGAAAGCAACATTAAATGGAATACATATCCACTGCACAAAATTGGGTTTTTTGTTTTATTTTTTTCCCTCTGCTTGGGCAGTAGGCACACATTTCAGCAGCCATGATACACAAATCAAAAGAGCTTCCAGTTCTTCAAACTGCTGAGTTATTTTGCCACATATACTCTCCTATCAGTTAATATTTTGGGTATCTGTATAATTAATGTCACTGCAGGATGGTTTGTTAATCCACAGACACAAATGAAAACACAAATGAACGTTTCAGCGTGGATTTTACAATGGCCCATTTACATTTCAGGATTAAACTCATAATAAAAACTTTTGTGTAGTTATAATTGAGCTGATTTTTCTTAAAAAGAGGAAATAAGCATCTATGTAAATAGCCTCGAAAAGATATTGTCTTTAGGAAAAGAGCACTTCAAATGAGCTGCTTAAAGTCACCTTCTCTGCTTTGCATGATAATTGTAATGCAAAATAATAAACAGCACAGGGCACCAAGCACAGCACTTCAAGGATGGAGGATGATATTGTGCGATTTATATAAAGATAATTAGGCATTTAAAAGCAACCAGTATCACTTTAAAACCTTCCAATTAAAATAAATAAATTAATAAAGAGAGAGAGTGGGAGTGAAGGGTGTGTGCAAGGTAAGATTATTGAAATAAGTTTCCATTTGCTTTGTTTTCCTGAGGGCATGTGTCTGTAATGATCTGCCTGGCACCAAAGCATCTGAGTACACTCTGAAATTAATTGCTGGGGACACTACAAATTCTGTAGGCCACGGGTGATGTGTCAGGTGTGGATGTACCTTACCTTTTTGTAGTCCATGTGAAGGTTAGTTTTAACTGGAAAAGATGCTGTTATGCCCAGACTGCCACGTGGCATAGAGGAAAACTTATGTTAGCCAAAGACCTTATTGCTTAGATTGCTTGTTCTTGTTTTCATAGAGGAAATATTGTGAGAGAAAACAGTATCAAAGTGTCTTCATGCAGGTGTAATTGTGTCCCTCCTAACGAGACCTCTCTACCAGAAAAAGCTCTAAAACATTGCCCCATAATTCCACACTACTCTGTCAGCAAAAATTTGTACTCTGTAATGTAATATTTATGTGTGTTTATAAATGGTTAAGAAAGGGCTAACATAGTCAGACATCATTAGCATGGCCAGAAACTACTGGGAGGTGTTAGAGATTGGCTCCTCATGCCTGTGATTTACAGCAATTGTCCTGCTGGAACCAGTAATTATCCAGCAATTGATTATTAAAACACCCTTTAGCAAATTATTTATGAGGATGCTTTTCATGTAAATTGCACCAGAAGCTGTTCGTTTGGAGGAGAGTTTCACATCGATAAATAAATATTTTACTGCAGACAATTGAAAAGGAGTTCTCAGCAGGTGAAAATGCTGCTTTTAATGGTAGGAATGTGTTTGTAGGTCGTGTATGTAACCAGAAAAATGATGAGTGTTTCTTCTGAAGGAAGGAATCTCTTGTATCCCATGGCTGTAGTTGCAGAGGGCAGCCGTGGAGGGGGTGAGGTAATCTAAACTAGAAACCTTTGCTGTGCTCAGCGTATCCTTAGCCATTAGCAAAGAGCTCAGATGGAACTGAAGATGCATCTCTGAGCTTTGCACGGGCTCTCGATTCTATGATTCTCTGCATGGGAGGGAATATTCACCTTTTCAGCTCTGCGTGGCCATTCCCTTGGGCAAAAATTTAAAAAAAAAAAAAAGGACCTTGTGATGAGTCCCACCTGTGATGTGCTCCTAGCTGAACAAAAGGCTTGACAGTGGCACTGGTTGTTCAGAAAAGGCATCTCATCCTGCAAACTATCTTGATGAGTCCTTGGGCTATTATGGCTACAAGTACTTAGCAGTTAATGCCACTTAACTAACTCTGCAGGGGCAAGTGGAGTGTTCAACTAGGTTACTACAGGAATTTTGTTTGCCCTGAGCATGCTCAGAACCTTAACAAGAGTTTTCTGTACCTATTCCTTGCTGTTTTCATGCCGGCTCAGTCAGTTTTTCCCGTGGTAATGATGTGACTCCTGACTTTGTGTTTTAGTTGTAGGAGGGAGAGTTAAGGTAACCCCCTTAACTCAAATATGCTTAAACTGTTTTGACACAACTTGTAAAAATTCAAAGCTGATTGTACTTTTAATAGCAATCTTGTCAGTAATATTCAAAGCAGTAAGTCTCTAATATTCTAAAAGCACAGATTACCTGAAGTGACTGAAAGAGGCTTCAAAGAATCTATAATTAAAATCAGTAATATGTAACGCACGTTTTAAAACCCCGAACTCTATTTGAGAGATTATTTTCTTTATCTAGTACTTAAGAAGACATTCAGATATATTGATACCACTATTGTCTTATTTAATGACCATTCCTGCTGCAGACAGGCTGAGTCCTGCCTGTGGGACCACAGGCCATTGTGCTGTCCCAGGAGGAAGGCTGACAAAAGAAATGTGTCTCGGACACAATGCTGTCCCATTCTGCTCTCTCAGGCTAGAAAAAAAAAAAAAAACCATTAAAAAGGTGCAGTTTACTTCCCCCTGCCTGTCTATGGCTCCCCTGGCAAGCATGGCCCGAGCAAATTCCTCTTAGTCTCCATTCATGTGCAAAGGCACAAAAGGAGAGAACAATATCTGCATTTTCCACTGCAGCCCACACAATATCTGGGTAGGCAGTGTGGCTAGACAGGGATTTGGGGAATTGTTCTCCTGCTTGGGTCTGAATGACAAACTGCTCTTGCAAGAGCAGATTCTGCTGCTGTTGTTCCACTGAACTGTGGCTGACACACCTGGAGCTGTCTGTGGATGAAAGGCACTTTATTCCCAAAATCTGCGCCCTTCACGAGGATTTACCAGCCATTTGTACCACAGTGCAAACTTAGCAGTGCTGTTAATGAGCTTTTGGCGATTTCACTGGGAGTTCTGTATGCAGAAGAAGCGAGGATTAAGCTCTCCTGAAAGGTTTTGAGGTTTAGAAAATGGGAAGAGGGAAGGGGCTGGCCTTTGTCAATCACCTGGGATGCTCTCCTTTCCTCCCATCCTCCACACCCTCTCTGAGGCAGAAGCTGCCACAGTAAGATCTCTAGGTGTATCACAACAAACTTCACCTGGGCAGCTGGCTCAAATACCTTTCATTTACTTATGCTTTTAACCCTTTCTACCCTAGTCTGACATTTGCCCCTATTCTATGATTCATGTTCATTTTGTGGACTAACATTTTGAGTGAAGATGACAGCAAGAAAAGGCATTGGACTGTGTCTTCCTTCTGTCACCCACTGTTTAGTGTTAAATAAACAATATTTTATTGTTTATTTATTAAATAATGCAATTAGAATTTTCTTTGGCTTCCCCTTCTATTGTTGCAAGTAGTAGCAGTAATGAGAAGGATATGACTTCTTTTTTGGCAAGCTGGCTTATTAAAAGTCGAATGATACTTGCCATTGTTGGTACAGGATTTTGATTTTAATTTAATTTTTTAGAAAATTATTTGAATATAACTAATTTTCAGGCCTCCTCATATCTGTTCTCAGTGAGCTTTTAGAATCCCCCCTTTGACTTTGAATGTGAAAGGTCTGAAAGCAAAATGGATTCTCTCTTAAACTGTGATCACTGTGTTGTTTGAAATACAGTTTAGACCAGAGAAAAAGTAGTTTTATTGGCCTGATAGGGAATTAATTCTCTTTTCTCCTTAGCATTAAAGTCCGGAGCTAGAACCAGCAGGTCTGTTAGAAATAAGGGGTAAAGGTGAATTCTCTCCCTTTTTTCTCCTTTCATTGTGAGCAATGGGGAGATAATTCCTTATTGCTAGATTTGCTAGCTGGAGGTAGAAGGGAAGGCTATGTAAAGAGAGTGGTGAGAAAGAAGATTTAGATTTAAATATTCATGTTTTGGGGGCTATTCAATGATATTAGGAATAAATTACCAGCTGAGGACACACTTGATTGATTCTGTCTGAATTTGTTTTATAATAATTTCAGATAATTTCATTTATTCTTTCCTTTAACATCTATTAGAGGAAAAAAGAAAAAAAAATACAGCCTATGAAAAGAACACAGGGAAGTTTTTAATATAATATTAATAATAGTTGATATTTGAGATTGTATCTTTAATCTATTCTTCTTTTCCCCTGCCAGTGTTTCATCTCTATACTTATTATCTTGTTTTCAGTACAGAATTATCACCCACTGGTTTTCAATTACAGAGATGCCCATATTGATTCTCCCCTTGATTTTAACTCGGAGCTGAAAAATTACTCACTTAAGCCAATAAAAGTAGATGATGTGCTTAGTTTTGGGTTCCTTTTTTAAAATAATAAACGAATAAAAGAGAAGAATGAGAAGCTTATAATGATTCTGAGCTACAGCAAATTCATATGGAAATGCATTTAAAATCATTAGAACTCGGAACAGTGCTACAAATTTATATTTATCTCCTCACGTTGAAGTGGTCCCTGAGGACATAAAACCTATGTCTGTAATTCTAAGTTGCATTTGTCTGTTAGTTCTTGGGCACTGAGACCTCCTGGCAGATAATGGATTCTGTCTGCACTTCTCTTGGCTCCCAAAAATAAGGTTTCTGCATGCAGAATGCCCATTGGGAATGGTCCATGTCCCTGCTAGCTCACAGAGCGTGGCCAGGAATTGTCTGGGGGAGTGCCAGCTGGCAGGGGCCACAGCCACCACTCTCTTGGATTAGCAGCAGAGATGGTCACATTCCCAGGCTGAGGGCAGTTCCCAGGCACTGCTGAATTTGCTAACAGATGTGGTCAGAGAGCATTGTCCCATCGAGGAGGAGTCACATCACTTCTCCAAACTCTGCTGTGCGTACCTGTCTGCTCAACACACAGACAGAGAGGCCTGCAGTGGTAACAAATTACAAGTTCAAACCCTGCAAGGTTTGATTTTCAGAGAGGCAGAGGTCAAGGGCTGTCATGGTGTGGTTGTGGTGGCCATGTGCAGCTGGGAATCAGTCTTTTTTGATGTTTAGAAAGGATGAACTCAGGAGCAGAAGCTGAACATCATCTTTCCTGCATGTTTACACTGAGGGGTTTGATTCTGCATCAATTGCTGCCGAGGGAAAACTCTTGTACACTCTGGAGCAGACTGGGAGCTAGCTATAGGGAAAAATCCCACAGAGCCGTCAATTTTACATGCACAACCCAAAACAGAAATAGCAAAGGGTCAAAGTTACCAAACTGCAAAAATGAAGATCTTTCAGAATATCTGTCCTAAATACCACGAGTAAATGATCTCAAATACTTCTGACAGAAGGAGGGATTTGTAAGGGATTCCACACAGGTGCCCACATTAAAGTTTTGGTAGGTGTGTATGTGGGTGGGCTTTCTCCAGAGGAGGAGGAAGGAAGTCTCTCAACTTGAGGAAGATGAGGAGTATCTATAGAAGAGAATGGCTTTAACTAACATTAGCCCCATTGATCTGGGATGACATTCCCAGACCTAGTATAAAACCAGCTCTTTTCAGTCTGACTGCCACGCAGAAAAGACAAATCACACAGGCTTATGTGCTGTTGGTGGTTTGCCACATGTAATTTCTCCTTTTCTTTGACTGTGTTCAATATTCTTGGCCATGTTTTATTGTAACTCTAACTTTTAAATTTAGGACTGCTAATCTGTAACGACACTTAGAAATATTTGAGTCAAGATTTTTAGACATGTTCTTGTAGTCCTGAGAGCTCCCTTGCCCAAAATGCCTATTTTGAAGAGCAGGGCCACCATGAAACTTTTGGTCCCATCCAGGTCCCAGACCTCTGTCCTGCCTTGATCTCTGTTTGTCCCCTCCTAGCTCCAGACAGACACTGCTGCTTTCTCAGGGGCCCAACTGTTTTTGCCCCATTTCAACATCCATATCTCCTGCTCAGGATCCCATACTTAAATTAACAAAGTTTTCCCTGTCCTTGTCACTGCACAGACTTCTTTTTTGTGTCTAATTTGTCCACTTTTTATGCATTGTAGCAGCGTTCCCCCTCCTTGGAAATTTTCCAGGAAGCACCTCTACTTACTCATTTGTAAAAGGCCAGAATGGTAGGCTGTAATTTGCCAGTCCATTTCTTCCCCAAGGGTAAATTAATTGAGTTGATAGTAGCAGAATTTATAGTTTTATACAGGCTGTATTTACATGCTAGGGAAATATTTTAGCATTAGGATGGGGTAAATGAGTCATAACTGATTGCAGAGGAATTCCTGTCTGAGCAGTGATAAGAAGCCAAGGCTTCTCTTCCCTTTCTTTCTGGGATGCCTGCCCTGCTTAAGCAGTTGCCTGTCTTACCTTCTTTTTCTTTTGCACTTAGTATCACGTAGGGCTGGGACTCCTAAAAGATTTGTGAAACTGCAGAAGACTAAAATTTCCTGCAGTGGTTCATCATCTCTGATGATTTTGTTTCACTGCCTTTTCTGTTTGGGGCAGACCTGTCAGTGAGGGCTTCAGTCTTGCTGCTCCTGCACATTATGCACATTCTAATTTTCATTCCTCATCTGCCAATTATTTGCATGTTTTATTTATTTATTTATTTTAAATTTTAGGGTTGAACTAGTAGGTCTATGGCTCTTTCTGAACCTGCATAGAGGCTCTTCTACCACACCCACTCCCCCCTACCCCTGTAAAACTAAAACATTTCTTCAGACCGTAGTGCCTCTATACCATCAAAAAGTTGTTGTTGTTTCCTGTGAAATACCTCAGGTGCCAAACACAACCTCAGTGCAGCCTGTGGAAATGGAGTCTCCCAGAGGGGATGCTGACTGTGCATAAAAGTGGGCTCTGTTTCCCAAGGCACCTGCCAGAACCTTGCTGACATTTTCAGCATAGGAAAATATTTGGCACTGGACAGCTGTTCAAAAACTTTCACCCTTGTAGGTAAAAAAATGTTCCCTTTTTAAAAGCATATTTATATAATTTTTGGGCCTACACACATGTGAAAGGCTTCATTTTTCCCCCCACTGTGAGCTTCAGGGAATTTACCTCCTCGGCTCTTCCTATTTCCTCTATCATTCCACACTGAGAACACATCCAGCTCTTCTTTTTAGTCTCGGTCTTTCCCAGCAACCCGAGCTGCAGGATGGTTCATTGCTTTTACTCTTTCTTCCAGGAATCAGAAGCCTGATTCCAGCATCTATTTATTATTTTTAGGTTCCTCTAAGAAGTGCACCTTGTTGAATGCTTAATATGTTTGGATTTAACACCTCCTCCCTTAGCAGTATTGCAAGTTATTCCTCTGCCACCTTCCTTTCCCATAAAAATGACGAGGACAGGATGGTACCAGCAAGCTCTGAGGTGTGTTCTACCTTTCTGGCAGCTGCCTCTTCCACCTCATGGTGTGCAACTGCTTTATGTGTCAGTGTAAAATTACTGAGCAGCCTGTTTGCTTGTAAGTTGAAATTTTGGCAAAGAGGAGGTTGGTGTTTTACCCATTGCTCCTAGGAAGGGTTTGTAGGAGCCACCAGCCCTGTGTGTCACCTTGACTTGATTAGAGACAAGTCATGGTTTAAATAAGTGAGATGAACTAGCTTTAAATACAAATTTTTAAATTTAAAGCGGGTTCACAAACTGGCCTTTTCTCTTTTTTTGGTGGAAAACAAAATCAGTTCCTTCAAAATGGTGCAGGGAAGAGTGTGTGGGAGGGAGATTTACAGAATAAAGGTTTCCTTTAATTTATTCACTAAAGATTCCTGGCAGGTAAGACTCATTTAAAGGAAACACTTTTTTTTTTTTTTTTTTTTTCCCCCCATGATCTTCTAAATTCCCATCTGTACTCAGACATTTCTATTTACACTGCTACATTCTTCAGGAGCAAAACTTCTGGGATGTAAAACGCTGAAGGAGTTGTGCATGAATGTTGCTGAAAATGTCTCTGGGCAGTTTTCAGGAAGCTCAGAAGTTTCCTGAAAATGACAGTGGTGCTCAGCACAACAGCCTCATGCAATCTGACTCCCAGGGTACCACATGCACTGATCAAGGAAGCTGCTGCTGCCCTAGCTAAGGAGACAGAACTCTTTTCATTAAATTGTAACAGGTCCTGTTTTTAGTGCAGAAGGTCCTCAGCTTGTTCCCTGATCTCTCAAGCCCATGGCAGCTCACATACTTGTGCTAAAGATATTTTATCTCTGGGATAAATACACCATAAAAGAAGCGAGCAAGGAGGAGAGCTCCAGGCAAGAGACATGCCCAGAAAGTGCAGTCAATAGAAGTTATTTGAAGTTGCTTAAGTGGCTTTGAAATAATCCCTACACCAAACCCTACCTCCTACCCTTCTATTTGCTGGTGTTTTTAATGCTTTAAAACCCTCACAGATGTCTTGTCCAGTTCTTGAGAGTGTTCAAACAGTTTTGGATTTGCCAGGTTTAAACCTGTATTTACTCTTCATTCATCTTGGACCTGACAAACTTTTTCTGTCTGTGATCTCTGCCATGACCTGAATTTGCGGCCTTTTTATTTGATCACTTCAGAGCTGCAGTAGAGCTTCTTTCTTCCAGGTCTCTAATTGCCTTCACAGCCCAGCAAATCTAAGTGGTAGCTGGTATCCAAAGTCCACAAGACCTTTGCAGTGTCCATAAAAGAGTGGTAAAATTTTGTTACGATGCTAACAGCAGAAGAATTACAACAGGGCAATTCATTTACAGCAGTTAATTTTGTGATATTTTCTACAAGACACTAAAATTGTTCTGGAACAGCAAACCTATGTAACTTCCAGGCATTGATTTTGACTGCTTGGATGGTAGCAAGTGCAGGTTGTCATGATTTCAAGCTCTGTGTGTTGTCAGTGTTCTTGTGTTGCAATTTCTGAAATACCCAAAGGTTAGGAGCTGTCATTGTTTTTAGGACCTGCAGAGGGTAAGGCAGTGAATTTGCCAGCCCTTGCTGGAAATTGTCAGGAGATGCTGAGATGTGTTCTTCCAGGATCCCAGGTAGATTAACAAATGAGGTTTTCTTTATGGAAGGTTTATACCAGTGAGGGGAATCCCTGGACTTCAAACACGTAGAATAGGGTGTCTGTGAATGAACAAAGGGCTGGAATAGGTGCATGAAAATTTGGCAGTGAAGAGTGGACAGCACAATGGTGCTTTGTAGGAGGCACCAAAACACTCGAAGACATTAATCCTGATGCATTCCAAAGCAAATGCAGAAATTACACTGGTGATGTTCATGCAAAACTGTCTGTGCAGACATACAGAAGCATGGAGCATTAGGGCTCACAACCACAGGCGTGGGGAATTTCTGCAATAAATTCCAAGCCAGAGAACAAAGAAGAGCCATGATCCAGTGACTGCCTGGCTGTCCTTCAGTCGAGTTAGGTATTTGCTTGTTTACGAGCACTGAAGAAACCTGGTGGTGTCTGACTCCTGTTTGGAAGCAGCAGGTCTTCCTTGAGAGATCATTTGCCTGGCATGGAATTCCAGAGACTGTAATTACAGATAATGTAACTCAATTTTCCTGTCAGGGATCTGCTATTTGTAGCACCAGCAGAGCCAGGGTGTGTCACGTCCCTGCCACACTCCAGCCAAAGCAGAAGCAGCTGCCAGGGTTTCCAAGCATCCTGGGATAAAAGGGATACCGAGAAGGTACTTTTGTACATGATTTTTGTACATTATTTGGTGATCAGCAAGCTTGCAGGATCATTCTGTGTCACACCATGCATGGATACCGGGGTGCACAAATGCTGCAACTCGGTCGAGGTAGAGAAGCACTCCATCTGCTGTGGCCTAATTTGTAACACAGAACTGTAAAACCCAGGGTAGATATCCCTCCTGCAGTGGAAAGGTCTGCTGTGCTCAATATGGCATGTCCAATGCAGCAGCAGAGAACTTGCTTGAGTAAGAGTGGACAGAATTGACAGCCAGTCAGGCTCAGAATTAAAACTACACACAAGCTCAAACCCAGGGCTATTACATTGAAGGATGTTGTATTTGTTCTAATTTGTGCATTTAGCAAATTAGGCCTTTGGCTTTTTTCCTCCGTTTGCAGTAAAATATTGCCTTCTTGTGATGAGGGCCTAGAAGAAAAGGCAAAGTATGAAATTCTGGGGAGGTACTGAGCTTCCAATGCCCAGGACTAAGTAAAATGTCATCATTAAAGCAAGCAGAAATGGCAATAAGATTTCTGTTTAAAAGCTAGCATCAAGACACCTGCTGTTTCTGAATAACATGTATCAAAGATTTTTTGACCAAATAAAGGTCATCCTTTCTCTTCAATTGACTCTTTGTGTTTGCAAAAGCAAAATTGGCTTGACTCAATCAAGACTGGCTTTTCTCCCCTCTGTGCATTAAGGAATTTAACATATATGTGGAAATGAGTGACATTTCCTCAATTTTCAGCGACCCAATGGCCATTTGGGACCCCCTTTTAGTTGGATTCAGGTTGGAGTGAGTGATGGTTGAATCTACTTTTGAGTACCCCTTGTGTTTGGACACTTCAGCTATCCATCACTGAGTTATTTAGGCAGAGACATCTTCACCTGCAGCCACCTGGAAAGAGAATCTCCATTTTCCTATTCCTGCCTTCCATCATACCCAGCAATTTTATTCTGAACGAAGATTAAAATCAGCTTAGAGGAACCTGGGAATTATGTCTCAATGCATGCAGGTGCAATAGCTCTGAAATAGAGCTAATAATGCTGTGACAAGTGCCCTGTAATTTCTAGAGATGTCACAGTTCATTTGATAGCATTCAGATGCCATGTCCTAGTAACACAGAAAGCAGCAGTGCCCAGGATGTAGAAGTTGTTACATGCTCAGGGGAGTGAAAATTGGAACAGATTAATCAGAGAATCTGGACAATCCAGGTCATAAAGGCTTGTAAAGGGTTTTTAATCTGACCTCCTGCTCAATGCAAGGCCATCTTGATCAGTATTTCAGGGCTGTATTTAAGTTTTGAAAAGCTCCTGCAGCTCCTCTGCCCTTTTCCCAGTTCTGCAGCAGCCTCAGAAGGAGACGATTTTTCCCTCATTTGGTCCACTTAGAATTTCCTTGCAAACAATTTGTTTTTCATTGCTTCCAGGTCTTTTTCTGTGCATCTCTGGGATGAGTCTGGCTCCCTTTTCTTCGCAGCCTCCCTGCAGGATCTCTTCTCGGGGCTGAGCCTCAGCATTTCCTCGCAAGGCAGGTGCTGCAGCCCTGACCATCCCAGTGGCTCTCTGCTGATACTTTTCCTGTTTGTTGGTATCCAAAACCACTCTCACAAATGCCAAGAAGAGGGGAGTGACCACCTCCTCTGACCTGCTGTGCAGCCTGGCTGCTCATGGTGTGGTTGCCCTGTGCTGGCAGTGATTCATGTCGCCTTCCTGCTGGGCTGTGAAGCCTGGGAGGGCAGTGTGGATAAATACCAGGTTTATGGAGGCAAGGAGGTGAAAATAATCGTTCTTGTGGGAAATTAGGAGCAGCATATCTCATCCAGGAAACTGACCACTGTGCAAGACTTGGAGGATAAAAATGGAAGAGATATACACAGAAAGAAATGAGTGAGGACCAGCAAGAGCTCTTAGGGCTCACACACAAAAAGGTTTACAAACAGCAATCTCATTTCCATAAATATCTTCAGGCAGCCATCTGAATGCTTCTGGACTAGTTTAAGGGCTGTGTATGCTGGGTTTGAAAAAATACCTGTGGATTCTGGTTGGATTTGTTCTGGGTTTTTTAAAATTTATTTTATTTTTTCCTGCCTCACACCCACACATGAGTTGTCCATAATGAGGGGTTTATATTCCTGATCAATGACTACAAACGTATCATTTTCACCAAACATGCATCAAGTGTACAGTAGGTCAATCATGTTTTGACCACTGCCCATTGATTATCTGGGGTAGATATTGCCCAGTGGTTCCAGCAGCTCAGAGCCTGGAAAACTGGTACAGCACTGCTCAAAGCTGTAGAATCCTCCTTAAATCAGAATAAAAGGGATTGCAGCTTTTACTAGCAAGATAGATTGAAGTTAATCCTCTAGCTAAGAGAAAACCCCTGTATATGTGTGTGTGTGTGTGTATATATATATATATAAATGTGTTTCTAGCTGATGGTGTTTACCACCTTCAAAAAACCTCATATTCTCCGAGAAGATGCCATAAGTGGAGGTTTATAGAAAGGTTACACAAAAAGGCAAGCTTATTCACAGTGACATCGTACTAAAAATTGAATATCACAGTATTATTTTTATTTTTCCTCTTTAGAAATGTCTGTCCCTATTTTGCAGTATTTATGCCGTGGAATTAATGACATAAGTGAAATAATTGGGTAAGAGATTACTAGACATAGTTCGTGCTTCAGTTTATGAATATAGAAACCAGGAGGGCTTGCTAAGAAAATGTTCATATTTTTAGGTTTGTGTCCCTTGGAAGAAAGCAAAGAAAGCATTGAGAATATATAGCAGCATTGAGTTAAATGTGAGGACTTTATAATGGAACAAAGTAGGAAAGATTTTGCAATCTTTAGTCGCACCTGTTAATCTTGAAGAATCAAAAGTGCAGGTGCATTGCATCACAATGTGTTTATTTTTAAAGACAGCCTTCCTGGAGCAGCTCACTTAGTAGTGTGATGTTACTTGGATCCTTTGCCAGAGATAAATACTTACTCCTCAAGATCTGTGCAAATGCAGTGGGAAGCTGGCACTTTCCTCAGCACACCAGCTCTGAATTTATTAGCAGTTGTGCCCGGATGCACCTGCAAGACCTGACACTAGAAAATAAAAAGTGAGTGGTCCTGGCTCTGCCTTTGAGACTGGGAGCATGAAAACAGAAAACTTGTGCACTAAGCCGGTGCAGGCTGTTGTAAATCACGGTGGTGGGCAGTGGGGCAAGAGCTCAGCCACACCCCACAGGGAGGGGGTTCTGCCCCTGGGACCCCCCTGCAGGGCTGCCCCGACCCTGGGCCCAGCCCAGCAAGGACAGGGAGCTGCTGAGAGAGCCCAGAGGAGGCTCCAGGGGGAGCAGAGGGATGGAGCAGCTCTGCTGGGAGAGCTGGGATTGCTCACCAGGAGAGGAGAAGCTTTGGGGTCACCTCAGTGTGGCCTTTGAGTACCTGAAGGGAGCCCACAAGATAGGGAGTGACCCTTTACAGGGGTCTGGAGAACAAGGGGGAATAGCATCAGACTCAGAGAGTGGGTTTAAATTAGATATTAGGGAGAAATTCTTTACTGTGAGGGTGGTGAGGCCCTGGCACGGCTGCCCAGAGAAGCTGCCCCCTCCCTGGCAGTGTCCAGGGAAAGGTTGGATGGGGCTCTGAGCAGCCTGGGGTAGTGGAAGGTGTCCCTGCCCATGGCAGGGGGTTGGAATGAGAGGGTTTTTAAGGTCTCCTTGAACCCAGGCCATTGTGTGGCACACGGGAGGGGAGGTTGGTGCCACACCAGCCTCTCCCCTGGCTCTGTGTCCACTTGGCAATCTGCCTGCCACAGTCACTGGTCTCATGTAGGTGTGCCCAGCATGTTTCCAAAGACAACTGCACACATTGCACAGCTTTTTTCAGCAGGGGTATCATTGCATGGGAAATGCACAGTTTGCATCTAGGATTAGAGCCTGAATTAGGAGGGGAAGGCATGAAAAGGGGGAAGGATAGTTCTCTGTGGTTTTTTACAACTTTATTTACCTGAAGAAGATGTTCACATTCTTTATGTCCTCGGGGCACCCACCACTGCCCCAGTTCCAGCATTTGCTGTATCTCCCCTCAGGGAACCCTTGGAGCCCTGGGGTTCACTTGCTGCTCCTGCATTTCTGTGTGCCTGAGGAGTTGGTAGCACCAGTGGTCCCTTTTCTTTCTGCTACTTCACTCCATGTCTCGTGTGCTTTTTATGCTTTTTCCAAAGGAAAAAGTGACTGTTGCACTCTCCAGCTTCCCTCTTCCTCAACATTAGCAGCATATAAATATGCTTCTACCAGCACAGGTTCCTTTTCCCATATTAGAGCAACCAAACAGATACAACTCTGCTTTGTAGGGACAGTATTGTGAAAATCCAGCTTCCTAATCTTTTTGGGTTGGTCTTCTCTTGAGCAAGTTGATGGACTGGATTTTGCTTCCATTATATTCCTACATATCTCTCTAGAGGTGTTTAGCTGGGACGCTAACTCCATGGAGAGAGAGAGATCTGTTCCCAAAAATCAAAGAGGCTGGTTGCTTCAGGAGTGTGCATGTGTGTGTGTTCAGTGTGACAGAGCTGGCAAATCGTTTCTGAAGAGACTGTTGCAGGAAAGGCCTCTTGGTGGTGTATAGTGTAAGTGGATCCACAGTATTTCATATATGTAATATATGGTGAATATGGTGTCAGTGAAAGAGAATACCCTATGATATGTGAAAATCCCATCTGAGTGTGTTTGCCAGGTGGGGATCCCCACTGGGTTTGCAAGGGATGTGTAAAGTGACAAAGTAATCTTTGTCAAGTGACAAAGGTTTAGGGGATAAATAACAGCCAGCTAAATTTTAGCCTGCTGTCCAAGGGTGCTGGGGCTCCTGTTCAGACACAATGAATGAAGAAATTCCACCTACATGTCTGTGGAGTACTGGTATGCTTATTTTGTAATACATAAGATTTTCTACAAAGGTTGCATTTGGACTCCACAGGCATGGCCAGTGGCAAAATAAACATGAAATGCAGTATCAGCCACAATTTTGCACAGCTCCATGTTAAAGAATTACAGTAGTAATTGCTGTGTGGTGCCAAGGTCAGTGCTGCCTGCTAGAGCTGTGGTGCTGTCCTTCAGGATGGCTTTTTTTCAAAGCACATCATGTTCAGCAGAAGAACAGGAATTCATGAGATGATTGCAGGACAGAATACTGTCCAAAGTGTTTGTCAATAGCCCTTGAAACCAGAGCTTGCAAAAAGAGCTGGCAGAGAATTCATGAGTCTCCTTCAGCCTGAACCAGTGAACCAATTCATGTTTGTTCCAAACAGTTCAGGCCATGACAAGAGCTTCAAAGAACTGTCTGAGACTAACAATTACACTGAATCTGAAGAATTTAGCCCTTAGAGACATTAAAAAGATTGAACTGATTTGTGTATCCAGAGATTTGACTGTGTATCTCTCAAGGGGAAGGTGTTGGTCACAGTACAGTGTCTTTGCAGCCAAGAACAGAATAGTAATTCAAACTGAAAAAGAAAAAAAAAAAAAAACGGAAGAGTTACATTTGCCTTCAATAATGTGTCATTTTGGACTTTTAAATCTGAAATCTGCTTTTCTATGAATTTATTTTTCTACAAGTTCGGACTTTAAAATTTTACTGCTCATTACCAGTAAAACAGTTTAATATTTAACTCTTTTTTTTTTCAATTTAATTTTACTGAAGTTGTTTGGGAAAAAAAGATGCAGAGGTAAGCAGAGATTCTGCAGACACAAACCAAGTTGTGCATCTGCTCTTGAATCCCTAGCCTAGGAGAAGTGATGGATGCCAAGGCACCGTATCCAGTATTTTAAGGAGTTGGTCACATTATACAGCACATCTGAAAAATGGCTGTGTCATTATTTACACTGTACAGGACAAAGGAGCATTCAGAAAATGTCATGGATGATTAAAGCAGGAAAAAACTAAACCTATTCCCCATCCTGACTCTTATTTTCCTTGTGTCCTCACACAAGTTTCATCTTGCAGGCTGCTCCAGCATGTGTTTTTTTTCCAGCACACACCAGTGCTCTCAGGGACAAAGGCCTTCCATTTCACCTGCCTCACTTCCCATATCCTCAACACCAGGAGGATATAGTTATTAATTCTGTGGGACTGAGAGGACAAATTGTTGTTTGAGATGTCAAAGGGAAGGTTTTAGCAAGTAAGATAACCACAGAGGCAGCAAAATGCCAGCACACAAGGTACAAGTGCAGCTGAAAATGAAAATCTGAGTTTTGAGCTCTGAAACAAAAAAAGCACAGTAAGTCTGTCTCTAGAAGAAAAAGAACATCAGAAGAAAAAATATTTATACAACAGGCTTTTAAGATATTTAGATCACACTTAGCTAAAATGTAGCCCATCCTTAAACATAGCTATAGATAAAATTAATTCTTTAGTGTGACACTTCATCGTGTGTGCCACAGAATTCTTAGTGGATTTGATTCTCAAATTGGTTTGTTTGTTAGGTGTAGGACAGCTGCACTAGTCTTACTTGATTTGTTGGTTAGTTGGACACACAGGTGTGATGGTTACAGCTAACTCTGACAGAAATGTTCTTTGTCACATAAAATAGGTGCAAGCTGAATGAAGCAAAAAACAGGTTCACGCCACCTTATTCCACTAAAAAATTTAGTCTTCTGAGTGTTACAGTGTTTGGGAGGTTTATTTTTTGTTTATTTGCTTTTTTTTAATGGTTTATAATTTCTCTGATGTGACAGCTTTGCAATCCATGTATTTGTAGATTTACCACAAAAAGGGAACCAAAATTTTCAAGCAATGGAGATAAATCTTACCTATATATCAAAAAGCAAAATATCTTTCTGTCCATAATGGGAAAAGAGGATTTCTTTTCTTTGTAGTAGTATTTTCCCAGACCCTGGTGCTAGTCCATGGCAGGAAAGGAAAGACTTGAGCAACTTCCTTTCTCACTTTCCTCAGGCACTGAAACTTTGGACTGAAAGTGTGGTTCTCTTCCACTTGGTCCCTTTCATTTTTTAATGAAGTGGAATGGAATTGAAGATTATTTACCCATGATAAATTTCACTTTATCATAGAATGGTTTGGGTTGGAAGGGCATTTAAAGATCTTACAGCTCCAACCCCCTGCCATGGGCAGGGATGTTACCCACTAGATCAGGTTATTTGGGGCCTCATTTGGGGCCAGCCTGGCCTCGAGAACTCCCACATTCTCACTGATATATTGGGGCAGGATTATCCCTGTGAATGGGCTCTCTGAAGGTCTTTGAGTGCTGCATTAGGATCAACTCCATCCTCTACTTGAAGGCTTTGGGAAGTTCCTTCCTTCCTGGTCCTTCATGACAATTTTCAAAACAATGGGCTTTGTGTAACCTTTAGCTAGAGCATTAAAATGCACCCAAAAACCTTGGACCTTTTGGAAAAAAATCACTTTATTTATGATTGATTGTTCTTTTGCCTTATCAACCCCAAAGGGTACCTCACACATGCTTATTGCTCCCA
>WEZZ01024164.1:179222-196911 GCA_013400585.1 Chloropsis cyanopogon
TTATATAAATATATTGTATTTATATATTTGTATATAAATATATTTATATAAACTATATCTTTATATATAAATGGTAATATATAAATGTAAATATATAAAATAGTTATATATATATATATAAATATAACTCCAAAGACAAAAGACGAAGGAGTAAAACAGTACAAGAAGGCAACATATTTAGCTTTATAAACAGAGCAGGAGTCACCTCAACAGAGTTAAGGGCAGAACACGGGCTTGTTCCCAGCTGCCACCCCCTGCCCGAGTGCTGGGAGGGGACAGCTGTCCTGACACAGGGTCCTCGAGGTGCCCAACACTCTGAGTGCTCCAGCAGCTGCCCTGCTGTTCTAGGAACACATCTCTGAGACATCTGCCAAGGATTTCCGTTCCACACTCCGTGCTGGTGTACCTGGCCAGGTGTGCTAAAAACACCGTCGCGAGGTTTTTCAGTGAGGTTTGACGGCAGGCAGGCTCAGAGGTGGGAATCTCCCAGTGCTGCACATCACCTGGACAGCAGCACCGTGGCCCTCCCCTTCCCCTCTTGCTCTGACAAGCTCCTGCCCCAAACAACCTCAAGGACCCTGCTGGTGTTTGGGCGCTGAAGGCTGGACTGAAACTCCTGCTTCGTTTCTACCAAACAGCTGTTGCATATCAGTGAGGGTGAAGGTCAGTCACTGTTCAGAGAAAACTGGGTCTATAACAGGGCAGGCGTTCCATGAGATTTTCTCCATGTGCACAATAGAAAATTTCAGAAATTCCTTCTGGGTGCATTGTTATTCCCTTTTTTGCATCTAATTGCTTCTAAAAATCTGGCCTTCGGTCAGTGACTGCTTGAACTGAGTTATTGCTTGTGAGCCAGTGGAGAGGAAGGGAGAACCTTATCAAGTTAGCAGCCTTTTAACACTCAAACATCACCCTTTTTTATTAGAATTTCCCCCACTTAAATGTTCTGTTGGCTTTTAGGAGAACAAGAAGTTGAAATACATCAGGAGCTGAGGGAAAAGGTTATTCTCACCTCCCTCTAAATATTGTATATCCTTGGGATTTTGGAAGTGTCCTGAGATGAACAGTGCCAAAAGCTTTAGTTTGGTTGAGATATACTTAGCCAGAAACAAATTCCCAAGCCTTGGATATTTTCACCAACTTCTGCCTCTTTGTAAGCAATATTCTTTATTTGTGAAAGTAAACAGCTAACAATCCCTGCAAAAGGAACATTTTCTAATTGGATTTAGTGAAGTCAGGACTGCATATTGGTGGTGTGCTCAATAAACTGTTTTAACGTGGGACCTCTAGCACAGAATTTGATTATGGCAGTGATTGTTTAGCTGGAAATGCCATCCAAAATGCAAGTAAAGCATGTGGCTATAGTGACTGTACCTAGCCACTAGAGAGAGACATTATCCTATGTAGTAAAGTGAAATGTTCAACTTGCTGTCGTGGTTTAACCTCAGATGGCAACTAAGTTCTACACAGCCACTCACCCACTGTCCTCCGAGGGATGAGGAAGAAAAGGGGAAGGATCAAAGTGAGAAAACTCCCAAGTTTGGATAGAAACAGTTTCATAGGTAAAGCAAAAGCTGTGCACACAAGCAAAGCAAAATAGGGAATTCATTCCCTGCTTCCCCTGGACAGGCAGGCGTTCAGCAGCTCCAGGGCAGCAGTGACAGTGAACTGGGAAGACAAACACCATCACTCCAAACATCTCCCTTCTCTCCTTCTCCCCCAGCTTTGTATGCTGAGCATGATCCATATGGTCTGGGACGTCCCTTTGGTCAGCTGTCCTGGCTGTGTCCCCTCCCACCTCCCTGTGCACCCCCAGGGGCAGGAAAGGCCTTGGCTGTGTGTGAACAAGAACAGAAGCATCCCTGTGTCCCCAGCACTGCTTCCAGCACAATTCCAACACACAGTCGCACACCAGCCCCTATGAAGAGAATGAACACTATTACAGAGTTCATTTTTTAGTGGACTCAAACCCAGCAAACTCCCAGATGCCCAGGGACCTCACCTCAGAGCAGTGTCCTGTCCATCTGGAGCAGAGACAGAATGGTTAAACCCTGGAGGTCAAACCTGATGCGCGTCCGAGGAGGCCACTCCAAAACACTGTGGCAATGTTGTGGGGAAGGTGTTACACTTATATTTGTGTATTTTCAGTCAAACCCGTGCCTGTGTAGCTAGGGAAGTGGTGGGTTAAGTGCTGCCCTTGGATGGAGCTGGGCAATGCCAACCAAGCCCACGCAGCTAACTTCTCGCAGCTTCGGGCAGGCAAACAGATTTTTCGGGCTTCACAGAAAGATCAAGAGCAGGATTGTGTAAATTGTTGCAAAACCTTCAGCTCCAGCGTGCCAGGTGTGCTTTAATCCCAGACCCGAGGGCGCTGCTGCGCTGGGAGAGCGCTCCGGAGCCTGAATGGTTAAGCCGTGCTCAGCCCGAGATTAACAGGTGCTCCTTTGCTCGGAAAGGAGAACCGGGCAGGCTGGAAACTGGTGTGAACTGATGGCGGAAAGGTCCCTAAAGCCGAGACCACAGGTGCCCGGAGGTCACAAGCGGCACTCGTGTTGTAAAGCCTGCCCGAGCTCCTANCTCCGTAAAGCCGAGACCACAGCCGGGCTGGTAACTGCGGGCTCGGGCAATGCCCGGAGGTCACAAGCTGTGTTTGTAAAGCCTGCCCGAGCTCCTAAGCACGGGGAGAGCTGGTTAAAGTACCAGCGGTGGGAAACGTGGCAAGTCCGACCCTAAATGCTAAAAACCAGTCCGACCCCGTGCTAAAAATGCACCTGGGTACAAGCCCGGCTTGTCCTGCGGATAAGCGGGCTGGGCAAGGGCGCTGGGATTGAACCCCGGCGATTTTCGGCAGGCAGGTGCCAGCTCTGAGCCCCGGGGGAATTCCTTGAGAGGGGACCAAGCCCCGCCTTGCTGTTTTGATCTTTCACAGAGCAAGGATCTGCTGTTAGGATCGAGTGGTCATTTCCTACGTGATTAGTTCTCTCCCAGTGCTGTCAGGGGATAGCGCTGTCCTCGTGTGCGCTGTTATTTAAGTTTTTTGGGAAGTCCTGGGGTTCTCCTTTTTGCTACCATGAAAACACTAGATAACACGTACTTGGTTTATGACTTCTAATTATTTTATATCGGCTCCTAAACTTTGAGTTAGAGCTTGCATTAGTATCTTTGTTTGCACCTGCACTTACTCTCGATTTCTCAAAATAGAGTAGAGGTTGGCTTGTGAAAATCCCGTTAAATTTGGCAGGCTGATTTGAAAATCTCGGTAGTAGCACTTTAATCCTCTGAAGGTGCGGGTTCAGCTGTATGCAAACATGCAAGGAGAAGTCTCGGTCTGGGTTTCCACCAGGACTTAACTAGGTGCACGTTGAAAGTGAGCATTCAGTTTTTGTCTTGCAAATTAGCCAGCACTCAACTGAGGGGACTCCTCAATCATTATGCAAATAATAAACGGGTAAAATCCCCTTTTCTTTTTATATAGCAACACACCCTTTAGCGCATCCTCGGAATTAATCAGTTTTAAGGATTGATTACTGTAAGGCACCACAATCTGCCGGCATTAAAATATTAAAATGAAACCTCTTGAAAGCCCCTTTTTAAAAAAGCTACCCAAGCCTGGATCGCTGGCAGGGGTATTTCCTGACCAGCTGTGTCGGTTCTGAGAAGCTTTTCTAGAATCTGGCATGACACTTTCTAGCATCTTACGAGTGTTAACACTTGTACTTTTACCACATTTTCTGCATACTGGAAAATTACCTGTGCACATTAACATTTAAATGAAAAAAAAAGTATGTGATTAATACTCCTGCATCACAGAATGGTGACACATGTGCAAGCAGCACTTGAAAAGTCTGTAAATCAATAGAGAGTTTTGAGGCTATACACTGAGTAAAAAAAATATATAGATGTATATACATTGAACTACTATTTTAGTGGTTGATATTAATCCTCTAAAATGAGAAAGATGAGAAAAAGCCATCCTCAGTTTTCATGGGAAGAAAGGGGGCAAAAAAGGGCCCAAATAATTATTTTCTGCTTCTCATTTTTGCAGAAGTGGACCAGGAGAGGTGTCTCTGCTGCTCCTATCAGCAGCTGTCCCACTCTAGGGCAACACAGCATATTGCTTTTTGCATTTGCAATAGGGATCCACCACCCCACCCTAAAATCCAGCAAGTCCAGACTGCTGTGCAAAGGGAATAGGAAGAGCTTCAAGAACTTTATGGAGACTTGAGCTGGGCTGTGAGGGGGCTTCAGTCTCCTCCTGAAGGACAGTTATTTAAGAAGGAAAGTTATTGTCCTGTTGTGACAAATTTGTGGCACTGCCTGTCCACCAGGTAACTCTAACCTCATTTGAGTTGTGCACAGGCACAACATGATTAACCTTGCTTTACAGAGAAGACTTTATTACAGCTCTTCTTTCGCAGTTATCATTCTGCCTAACGAACTAAAAATATTTTCTGCTCTCACCCCAATACAGATGACCCCAGGTCAGTGACCTTTCAGGAGTATGTCTGAAGAGTTATTGACTCTTTTCATTTTGGTATGGAGATGATGTAGGGATGAAAGAGGGGCTGTAGTCTTTGCAGTACGAGAATTCTTGGTGAGGACAAGGAGCACACAACGATGCCATTGCTCCCTGTGTCTAGGGTGTGTGTCTGTGTGTAAAGATGGGGATTTGGGGAAGCCAGGTGCTGTGTACACAGACTCCATAACTTTCCTTTGCTGCTCAGTATACATTTCAGCTGTGAGGAGCTCAGGGTTAAGTTTTTAATTTTCCCTAGTTTGCAAGTGGGAAAACTGAGATGGGAGGAAGCCCTGGCTGGAATGAGGCAGGAAGCCCTGGCTGGCTCAGGACTGCGAGGCTCAGAGCTCTGTGTTCAGACCCTGCAACCACAGCCCTGTGCAGCAATAACAGGTTTCAGTTCACCCCCTTTTGTGGAGGAAAACGAGACCATCCCAATAACTGAGTAGGGCTTTTCCCTGGAGTGGGAACGCATCCCATGCAAAGGTGTGTCAGAAGAAAGAAAGGTACCCTGAGTTTATACCTGTCACCCTTTTTCCCTCTGATTGCACTGCTTCTGCACCCATACCCTAAAGGGCTTTGACCTGGCTGTTTGTTGAAAGGAAACTTCTCAGGGTGGCTCAGCTCAATTGTGTTCTCACTGGAGTGAAACAGGATGCTTGGCCCAAACCTTATTTCCTTCATTTCACTCCATTCTATTCCAAACACTTTTCCTGCATCCTGAAGTAAAAGATCAGTGACGCTGCACTTTGCTGAGCACGGGGCATTTGAAGGGATGCTCCATCAGGGAAATTTTCATTTACTGATCTTGGAGGGATTGGGGATGCCCAGGTCTTACTGTGGGCAACTCTTCAGAGCCACTTTTCCACTTTTCCCAGTTTCCACTAGAGGGGTTACACGTTCTAGTTCAGAGTGCTGCAACAGCCCAGGATAAGATGGAGCTGCTTCTTGTCCACCTATATTTTTAACTGCTACACTTAATTCACAAATACAATAATGAGCTGACAGTACTAGGGCTGGAGGCCTTAATAACCATTACAAAAATCATTAATTACTAGGAAATTAGAGAGGTGTCTGTTAAGTGGTTAAATTTGCAACCTTCTGTCCACAAACAAGAAATCCAAACGCTTGCCTGAATCATAGCTAACTTCCCACACATTGCTTATAAGCTATATCTTGTTTATTTCTGCATATATTACTCTCAGTAAATGATTAGATTTGTCACCCATGACCCAGTATGCTGTTTGCAATTATTTCTTTTATTAAATTAATCACTACATATTTACTTTGAGAAATTATGTATGATATCTATCGATGCACGCATGTGTATGGGTGTGTGTGAGCACATGAACTTCCCTGATTGCCTTTCCTCTTGTGCAGCAAATTAAAAATAACAGGCATTAAATCTGGCAGAGCTACACTGACAGGGAAACCAGCTCAGAGAGGGAGGGGGCAAATTGCTATATAAAGTTTTTTCTTTTGTATTTTAAGTGTTTCCACTTATGTGTTGAATTTTAATGATCTGGGCAGTCTGATCTTCACTAGCAGATGTATAAACACTTGTGGCTCGAGGATTTCAGGGTGCTGGTGTGGACTGCACTCAGCTTTGCTTTTTCCACCTCCCACGTCTCGTGGATGTGCCTGTGCTGGGGGGATCTGCAGACATATGGGCCCTCAGCATATCCTTGGCACTTTGTGTAGCAGTAATACTGCCCAGATAACTGCCTTGCAGAATCAGATCCTCTGGGAATTACTTGCTGGGAGAAAGTAATTCACGTGGCTTGCCACTTTTTGCTGGGGAACACAAAGCCTCTCCTTTCTGCAATGACAATTGAAGTAGCTCGTTTCCAAGGAAAACTAAACCTTATGGTATGTATAGAAATAGGGCTTCCAGCAGTTTGGGCTGCTGTAAAGTTGGGGTTCTCTTTTTTTTGTTGTTGTTTTTCCTTTTAACAGAAGTATTTCTACTTCTGTCTAGCTTCCATGTCGTCTTTTAGATATCTCATCCTATCAGACTTCTGTCTTGTGCTTTATTTTTCATTGTAATGCTTTCTCTGTCTTCTCTGAACATAATTTCTTCTGAGCTGAATTTACAGATCCATTGTATTTGAGTGGGTTCAAAACGAGACCGAAATACTCACTTTTAATCTGTTATATTTCTGAGGTGTTAATTAGTTTGTCACCTCTTGTTCGCCACCCAGTTCACACTGGCAACCCGAATGCTATGAGAAATTCTTTTCATAATCTTCTAAGAAAATGATATGGAGTAATTTACTTCTGCAACAAGTAACTTGCTTCAGGAAGGGGATCACTGAGAGACCAATTGTGGTGATGTGGATTTCAAACCACAAACACTTCAGCTTGTAAAGAAACCAGAATTGAAAGACAAAGTTTAAACAGCCTGGTAGATTTCGTTACTTTTGTCTGTAAATATGTAGTGTTCTTTCTGCACACACAAAGGGCGGGTTGGAGCCTCCCGTAGGTACACACACAAATTCCTTTCTTGACTTTTCCACTCTGTTCCTTTCTTAACTCTCAGTGAACTCGGGGTTTGACATCAGCTGGGCAGGTGATCTGCCCCGTTCCACCTTGCTGCAGAGCACCAAGGCAGGGATGGGAGGGAGGGAAGGGATCTTGGGAGGGCTCGGGCTCTCCCTCTGCAGAGCAGGACCTGCTGAGCCCGTCCTGACACCCTGATGAACCTGGGGCCTGAAATTCTGCTTTGTTCTGTCTTCTGGGCTGCCTGGAGCCCTTCCAAGCCCAGCTAACAAAGGCTCGAAGAAAGGATTCCAAACACCACGAGGGAGGGAAATATCTTTGCTAAAGACTCAGGTGGGTTTTTGGTGCCTTGCCAGGTGTGCAGGGGAGGCTGCCCAGAGCTGGTGCAGCTGCAGGGAGCCCCGGGCAGGTGCCCAGCTGTCCCCACAGATGCCACCACTTCCCAGGCAGAGCCTGAGTGGGGGTATTGGCAGAGCAACGGGTTTGGGGACAGCAAAGGGAACATCTCATCTGGAAACACGCTTCTGTGTGCACGGGCTGAGGCTTTCTCTTGAGCTTTTGCTTGCCTCCCTCCCCCCTGCTCCCGCCCAAAAATAGGGCTCACCACAAATGAAAGGACTGTGGGTGACAGACAGACAGAGAGATGATCTGAGGACAGATTGTTTTCTCTCTTTATACAAGCAAAAGAACCTCTGGGGGTGAACTGTCTTTGTCTTTAGGCATAAAGCCAGCAGGAGAACTCTGCAACCCATAGAGCTACATTCAGGTTTGATATTCAATTCAGATATTCACCTGAAATTCTGTAAGATGTTGCTTCCTCTTTTGGATTTAGTGGAGGCTGCTATGACCGTTTTGGTTATAGGTTTCATTGTAAAATCCCTAACCAAAAAACTTAATATTGCCCCAGGTCTGCAATACAAGGATTTGGCACACGGATTCAGTTTATAGTTGGTATAATTTATCCATGTTGTCTGTCAGAGGAAGACACTGTCCATCCTGTCTGGAAGCCTCCCAGTTGCACAAAGGCTGTGGGGTGAGTTCTTAGGCAGAAGCAGGTGGGAACTCCAGCTGACACCCTGCCAGGCAGTGCTAACATCACCTGTGCAATTGCAACTCCTAAAATGCCCGTGGCACCTTCCTGGAGAGGGCTGTCTGGGAAACACCTCCCCTTTCAGCACTAGAAATGCCAGCAGCCAGGAGCACACCTGAGGAAGGCCAGTTAGCACCTCCAGCTGCTTGGCTGGGCAGTCCCAGGTCCCCCAAACACAGCTGCCAGGGTGATAATCACTTCCAGGCAGTGACATTCTCCATGAATGTCACAGTTCGAGCAGGGCATATTTTATGATCTGCTCACCTTCCCTCCTCTGTCTGTCAGAAGCTGCTTATGATCAATTGGCACTGGCACAACTCATCTTCTAAACAGCCAAGGAGCTTTCAAACAGCTTCACCTACCTCAGTTCTTGTTTTTAAGGGAAGGGATTTTAAGGCCAGAGGAGTTGTCATCCCTCACTCCAGTGCACGCAGGCATCAGTGACAGACGCAGCTGGAGCTGAGCAGGAATCCTGTTAGTTAATTTCTTAGGCTGAGCTTTCCTCTGTTAAATTTACATTAAACGTTTTTCCTCCTCCCTTTTTCTGTCCGACATCCTTTACTAGACATTTGCTAATCTCAGGATTATGCAAGGGAGCATATTTTCAGTCACAGGATGCTCACATGCTTCATGGACCAGGGTGAACTTGAGCTCCTTTGCACACTTGTTTCCTGACACACACACACACAGAGGCACACACAAGCACTGATCTTCAGGGAATTGATTACACCCAGAGGGGTGAAGATGAGTTTGTGGATTACAGTAACAAGCAAGATTGCATTTGCCACCTCTGTGGAATAAATATATTAAAAAAAAAGTCCTTCCTTTTCCTTCAAAGATGACATTCATCTCTGTGCATTGTTCCCTGCATTGTGTCACCACAGAAATGGTAATCCTGCACTTGTCTGCAAGCTGCTTTTTAGGAAAACAGTGGCTGAGGAGGGTAAACAGGTTGTAGGGGAAGGTAACATGAGACTAGGAGGGCGATTAGTTTTCAATGCCATTCCAACTGCTCAGCCACTGAATAGATTGTAACTGTGAACAGAGAGAGCTGCAATAGGCAAAGATAGCTTTTCCAGCTCTGGAGTGCTTCAGGAGAGAGATGCTAGATGTTCCTGAGTAAAAACATCCCTTCCTCTATAAAACAAAGGCTAATATTTAATTATTCTGCTAGCCTTGAAAAGTGCCAAAAGTCTGGGAGCAGCCTAATGCTGTAAGCAGTGCTAAAACTCATTACTTGATGAGTGATGCTCTTCAGGACTCCTTTGTGTCTTCCTTGGTGTCTCTTCCTCTCGTCCCATGCCTGTTGTTGTCCCTCCTCCCTCCTTCCCCCTTATCCCTCAGTGTCTGCTTCCCTATCTAGTTATCTCACAGTCCCTTTTCTTTTTGAAAACTTCCTTACTCAAAAAGGAAATTTATTCATCAACTGCTTGAAGGCCTTCACTGTAAAAGTATCAGTTTGAATCTATGAAAGAGAAAAGGTAGTTCCAGATATAAACAGCTGGTGTCTGGGGGAGAAGGACTTCAAGAATATTATACTTGGAGAGTCCTTGCTGTGAACTCTTGGATTTGCTCTTTGTCTGCAAGCCTGGCTTCTAATCCCTGCCCAGGATTTACAAATACCAGCCCTGCTCCTGGCTTGGAGGATGAATACAATAGGGTTTTATTGTGGATTTCTTTCTGAACAAAAGTCCATACTAGAGACCTTTTTTTTCCCCCCCAACTTTTTGGTTTGTTTAGAAGTCAGTTAAAAGACAAAATGCAAACACCCTCCACCACACCCACACTAATTCAGAGGCTTCTAATTGATCTGACAGGTTCTTAGTGAGGTTTTTTTTTTTAAATTTGTCTAACAGATAATTTTCTGCAGGTCCCAGAGTGCCACTTGACTTCTTGTTTCTATTTTGATTTTGAAGCCTCAATTTGATCAATAACAGCTCTTCACATAAACATTTGCAGAAAGACATCATTGGTTTACTCATCTCTTTATTTTGTCTGAAGAGAAGCAGTTTTATCAAAATAGAAAAAGAAAAGGATTAAAAAATATTTTCCTGAATGACCTGAATTTTTTGGCAAAAGGCTTGCAGTCAAGTCTTATGTTTCAGAATGACTAAGAGTGAATGGATGGTGGGACACCTGCTCTCCTTGAAAGCTTTCATGTTCTGCTGTGTGAACTGGGGAAGCTGGATCACCCGTCACATGGCATATGTTTAAAAATATTATTGAAATGAAACTCTTTTAAAAAATAGCACAAGCCTGCAGCATAAGTGTTTGGGTTTTGGCTGGGTATTTTGTTTGGTTTTGGGGGTGTTTTTCATATGGGTTTTTTGTTTGTGAGTGTAGGCACATCCATTTTCTTTGTGGGTTTTGTTGGGGTTTTTTGGTGGCTGAAACTGAGCTCCAGAGAAGCAATTTAGGGGCACATATAAGTGCTGTTGACTTTGAGTCAGACAGCAGGTATGTAATTGCTTTTGAACAGTTTTGAATATGTGACAGCTAGGATCAATGTATTTAACACGTGTGCGAAGTTTTGCTCCTCTGCTTTGGATTTTTTGGATGCTGAAATCAGCACGTTGAAGTGTTTTAGGAATATTTGTGCCTATGACTTGATGTGACCAGATTTGATTCTCATTGGGTTCAGCATGTGACACCTCTGAAAGGTTTGTGTGTTGATGTATTTGTGCTACTTCATGCTGCTGATACCTGAAAATTCCTAATACTGTATATAATTATTGTTCATGTAATATGAAGTCACATTTCTGACTTAAATGAATCAGTTATATGAAGCTGCAAAGTTCCACAAATGAGCTCTGCAGTGTAAATCATGGAATAGTGATTTTGTGTTTCTTATATTGCAGACTATTTTCTTATACCAGCCATGCACATGAAAACAGCGAGAAAGTAATGTTTGTTGTGTTGTTTTCTCCCATGCTATTGTTTATAATTTCTAATGCCATGTCTTACATCCTGTTTCGCAGCAACAGCCAGATACTCTTGTTTAACTGTTAAGGAAGTCTGAACAGTTTGATCCCAAATAAGGGCAGCTCTGACTAGATAGACTGAGAAAATAAAAGGCAAAACCCACTCTCCTCTGCTGGATGCAACCTGACTGCCAGAGTAGTTCCCACAGTACTCCACTAGGTTCATTTTGGAGCATCCAGCTGTGAGGTGACACACTTAATGCACCAGTGATCAGATCCAGTATAGAAAATCTTTGGGGCCTGATTCTCCGTGCCTCTCACCTTGTGCAGTCGTTTGTAGTGAGCAGCCTGAATGCCCACACGCTGGAAAAGCAGAATATAAAATATTTTGCACTGCTTATCCTTCACTGCACACCTGTATCCACGTGAGCAGGTGCAAGAGGTAAAACAGGCTTTGAGTTCTTATGAAAATGGTATTTATAGGCCATTGTTTTTATTTTTTTTCTTTGAAGGTAAAATATAAAGCTATTTAAGCCTTCTAGACAGTGATCTTATGAGCATTCCTATAGGATACATCCAGAGCAACAGAATATTCACACACAGAAATACGTGCAGGTCTAAAAGTCAACACAGACCAGAACAAATGCTAAACCCGAGTCTTTCCTTAGAAATTCAGATGTTGCCAGTTTAAAGGGTTGTTTTCCTAACCCAGCAATCATTTCACAAAAGGAGCTCCAATGCCAATTTTAAATCAATGATTGCCCTGTTACGAACACAAACGACATCTCATTGCAGTGCAACCTCCTCTCCTTTTTGTTTTTATGATAGTAATTTAAGGATATTAGGAGCTGTGTAACTCCACAAAAGACGGTAGTACAAGAAAACAGCTTTGCATGAGAAATTCTGTAGCAAAAATTGTCTATGCTCTCTGATTTTTCAAACAATGATCACAAATTCAGAGAACAAACTTTGTAGTAAGAAAGAAGATTTTTTTGGTTGGAAATTTGGCCATTTTTTACTTAATTCTACTTGGTTTTGTTATGTTTGTTTGCTTTTCTTGAGGGTACTATTTATAGCATACATGCTGGAGAATAATCCTACAGCAATGTGCTAAATTTTAAACAAGGTCACACAATTTTTCCCTATATTTTTTTAATATTAATTACTGCACCTAAATATCTATTAAAAAAACCCCAAAACTCTGCCTTGTGGCACAAAGGTTGATTATATTGAAAATTAGAGGCTTTTGGCCATGAGGGGAAAGTGAGTCATTTTTTCTGTCCTTTTACGGCAATTTGTTTTTTCTTTTGTTTTCATTTTAGGAGCACTGTAGAGATAATAATCTTAATAAAACAGTATATACAAATCCCTGTTCCTGTGCTACTGATAAGACACTAACTGTTCAGTCCTGCTAAAACTTACTCACAGGAACTGGCCTCTATTTTCAGAAGGCGCAGATTATTTTGATTACCTCCCTTTTTCAGTCAATCGCCAGTTTGAGAAAACGTGGCTAGATGTAATAAATGAAAGACACTTTTGGAAAGGTCTGTGCCACAGTTTTTTGTCAGCTTGCAGAGTGCCCAAAGCTCTTGGAAATCGCTCTGAGAACTTTGTTTGAGTTTAAAAAACTTGATTTTTAAAGTGCACACCGTGCGCCATGCGGGCGTACCTGGATTACTCCACGGTCTGGAAGCTCTGCACTGTCCCTGATGCCTCAGGAAGGCTGGCCTAGAACAGAGGCTAGGCAGAGCTAAAGAATAAAGCAGGGATTTATTAAAAGGATTTCCTCCATGGATCCACCTTGGGCAGCACCAGAGCCCAGCCAGGGCTGCACCCAAGATGAACCAAAATGGGCACAAAATGCACCAAAATGGGCACGGGCTCTGTCACTGGGATCAGTTCTGCTCCATTTGCAGATTGGAGTTCATTGTTAATTCCAGCTTTAGCTCATGCAGTCCCATCCTGCTTGTTTTTCTCTCCAGCCCACGGTGTTTGTGCTCTTGGGCTGAGATTTGGATCATTTGTCCTTGGTCCCCAGCTGGAGAAGGAATTGTTTTGTCTCCCTGCTCTGTGCAGAGAGCTCACCATCCCCTTATATGAAGCTCAGAACTGCACACTAAAGCAGCACAGAATCTGAAAAATATAAAAGCTAAACCTGAGGCATCATCCTAACGGTCTGCCCTCATTAATTAGTCCTGAGTGACCCTCACTGAGACATTCCTGGTGGTGCCCACTCCTAGGCAAGCATCACCACATGGTTTCTCATCCTGCAAGGGCTCCCTCAGCCTCCCTGGAAAGCACCACTAATTAACCTGGTGGTGGGGCAAACAGCCAAGAATATATACATGACACCTCCAGCTGGGATCCTGGGCGGGTTCTCTCACTTCTGGCAGGCACAAAAGCGAAGTTAAGGTTTGGGTCTTAATCCTCTACTCTATCACAATGGATTATCTGTGATTTTGGGGTGCTGCCTCTTGGATGGGAATTCTGGTACCAAGAAAGGCATGTTCTTCTATTAGGGCAGAGTTGGAGAGGCTTAAATGTTTTGATGGCCTTTGTAGCACCACAGAGTCAGGGGTGGGCTAAAAGGTTGGGTTTGGAAATGGAATATATGAGAACACACATATTTAATAATTTGTTGCAATTGACAGAAAGCTTTTGGTCATGTTCAGTGTGGACTAAGGCTGAAATTAAAAAATAAATCTGGAACCTTGCAACTGGATTTGTGCCTAGGAAAGAAGCAAACCTAAATGAAGTGTTGTGGGGTTTAGCTCCTCCTCCTTTTTCCTGGGGAAAGGTTGAGGGGTGGGCTTCAGATGTGAGCTCATTGTAAAAGAGAGATTAGGGAAGATCTGCCCTAAATTGTAGCTTTGTAATCCCTGAACTGGGCCCACTTAACTGTTTGACATGTGAAATATTGTATTAATGAAGTTCCAGCCTGTGTCTTAAGTCCATCCTTGTGACTGTCTTTATTCATCTGCATGTCCTGACAGATTATGATTATTGTTATATATACAAGTAATCTCATTGAAATCTATGGGTTACTACTGGTAGCATGATGGATGATTGTGGCTTACGCCTTTAATCCATTATTGAAGCTGAAAGCTGTTTACAGATTCTTGTAATACCTAATTTTTGCTCAGCATGGACAACTCAAAGCAAGTGTCTTAACTTTTTCAGCTGGCTTCCTTTTCTCTTTATCATTCCATGTGCCTGCAGTAGTTTAAATTACAGAACGCCACACTGACATTTAATTTAATCAACATTTCCTGCTTCTTTTAGATTTTGTATGCACCTTCTACTAAAAATAAATATATTCCTTATTTAGTTAATAGGCCCTAAATGTGGGATCCAAACTGCCAGTTGCTCTGCTGAAACATGATGCAATCATTTAATTTCAGGAATCAGCTAACAAGAAGCTGGAGAGAGCACCCCATTCAGGGACGCCACAGCAGCATGTTTTATGTTCCCCAGGAAGTTATTTTAATGTCTTTTTGAAATATTATAGATGGGATTCTCTATTGCCTCTGGGAGAACAGAGACAAGAGCTGCATGGAACCACATTGCTCTAATTTGGGCAACAGAGGCTTTTCCTACTAGCAGAAATCAGTGCAAGCATCACCCTGATTTTATTATGGAAAAGCAGATAAGCCATGCTGAATGTAAAGGATGAGAGCAGTGCTGGGGCTGATTGGGACCACGTAAGGGTGTTGTGCTGATGCTCCCCGATACAAAAACAGATGTTTGTAAGTTCCTAAGGGGTTTCTTCATTTTGATACGGCTTTAAGGTTATCTCAGTACCTCAATAATTGGATTACTCTGGCACAAAGATAATGCTGCTCTATAGGACTCAGGCTTTGTTGTTCAATGCTGTCATTTATGCCTCTGAGGGGTAGCAACAAACCATTTCTGTGTGAGAAAGGTGGCATTTTACCCCAGCTCTTGTGGAAATGAGTGTGCCAAGGCTCAATGGAGTAGAAAACTGGAGCTATGAATTTTCTAGGAGGATGAGGCAGCTTGTGAAGAGTGGTAGTGAAGGGAAAAAGTCAGGGAAAACTGAAGACAGATTAGCTCTGTGTGAGCAGAGAGAGCTCTCTGTGATTTTTTTTTTTTTTTTCCTCAGAATCATACATAAAACTTTAGCTTGCAGGTTCAGGGGTGGGTGGGGGAAACCAACACAGAGCTGTGCATAAAACACCTTCATAAACTGATTTTTAGGTGCACACTGCTCACAGTAAAGATGTGTGATACCTTTCATTTCAACACTGTCATGTTCCATGAACACTAGGACAGAACCAGGCTCAGGCCACGCTTCCCTGGTGCTGGGAAATGGGGACTAAGCCAGAGCTTTGCAAATTTCAAATTTCAAACAGCTAGCAATTTTTACACAGTAGCCTACCTTTCACTGGGGAAGTTGCACTGAAAATTTTCTTTTGTGCTTTCTTTAGTTATTCAGGGTGGAAAAGTGGCTTGAAGCTGTGCTCCCAGCTGTGTCCAGCCCGTGTGTGCTAACATTCAACATCCTGTGCACTCAAATATGCAGGGCTAAATAAGGAGATGTCTTTAGGTTCTACTAAAAAGCATTTGGTTGACTGAAAATGTTGAAATGAGTCAATGCAGAAATGGCAACATCCTTCCTTTAAATAAATAAATAAATAGATCCCCCAGAATTAATTATTTGCAACAAATAGTAAAAATTACATGATTATTGGCATTCACAATTGTTTAAAAATTTATTTGGAAATAGGATGCTAGAGTCTTTGAGGAATGAAATATACTCATTATTCAAGACAAACTCCAATGCAGCTGCTAGCAGTCCAATGGGGCTTTTTTCCTTCCTTTCTTTCTTTCTTTTTTTTTTTTTTTTTGTAATTCTCTTTTCCACTGAACACCTTAATCCTATTGTAGAACTAGAAAAATACAGCTCCTGTGGAGAGCATAATACAATCTCACACCATTGTGCTTTTGATCTTAAATAAAATGCACCCGCGTTTGGCTTTCTCTCTTTGCACCAGATTAGTTTTGGACCCAGCCACCCTTTTTCCTTTCTTGTGTTGAACCGCGAGGAACTTTATCGTGATTGTAAGGAGGAGTTGGCATGAAGCGAGTAGTAAAGGGGGAGAGGCAGCGCTTATGCAAAGAAAAAAAGGTGTGGGAAGGGTATGGATAGCGGAGAGCTCTGACAGACGCGGGGAGGGCGCACAAAGCCTGGCAGCCTGACCCGGGGCAGCCCGGCTGCGGCTCCCCGGGTTTGAGGTGACCTGGGACAGAGCAAAGCCTGAGCTGTCCCCCTGCCCCCGCAGCCCTGGGGGGGTCAGCAGCCCTCAGAGCAGGATCTGCAGCTGGGGGCTGAGGAGGGGTGACTCTGGCAGCCAGTGCCAGGACTTGGGCACGGGTTGGTGACTGGGACAGGGCAGGGTGAGACATCATCACTTCGGGCCGCCTTTCCCAAAAGCCTGGGTTTAATTCAGGAGAGGCACGTTTGAGGTTGGCTTAGTGTTTGGGTTTTTTGGGTACAGTCGGGCCGTGGTCCATCCCCTGTCTGTCCTGCTTGGCTCACTGCAGCTCCTGAAAGCCATGCTGCTGCCTGGCACCCCAGATCCCTGCCAGAAATGCTGCTGCCGAGCTCAGAAGCCCCATTGCTCTCCCAGGCTGGCTTTTTCTCTGGTATGAGGAGTACGGGGCTGGCTGGGAGAGCTGATGCTTGCACCTATACAGAGCTGGCCAAGCTCCCATCTGCCCTGCTCCCACTCCCGTGGGAGTTCCTGCCACAGAGGTAGGGAGGAAGCCAAGAAAGAAACATTCCTCCAGCTCTTTTTTTTTTTTTTTTTCCCCCTCCTTTTCCCGTCAGAGTTACCACCCTCCCTCACCACTCCTACGGAGAGGTCTGAAGTCTCACTGAATCAGCAGTTGTGAATATTATCTGTGCTGTTAATGGTTCGCATCTTTTTGCATGAAAGGGTAAAATCACTTAGGGACACACACACACACACACAGAAAAGATCATATACAGTAACTTATCCAAGCACGGGGGAAAAAAAAAAAAAAGGTTGTAATGTTCATGAATTCCAGATGATGACTTTTTAAATCCCCAAGAAGGCAGTGAAATTGTTTGATTGTTCTTGTTAATTATTGGACTTGTCCCAGTATCAAATATTTGTAGAAGATAAGACTTCCCTCGTGGAGATGAATAATAACCCGACTTGCTCTTCTTTGAGCGATTTGGCTCCGGGCGCAGATTTCTCCGTTTCCCACTCTCCGAACCCCGTCCAGCCGGCTTCGGCGCTTCGGAAAAGCACGTGTACAAACTGCTCCATTAAAAATAAAAGACCCCGTAAGTAAACAAGAGAGAGGGAGAGCTAGCGACAGAGGCAGACCCGGTTCTTGGAGAGCGTGACTTTACCAGCGGCGGGCTGCCGCCGCCCTTCCCAGCCCGGGGCAGCGGGACGGGCTCGGTGGGCACGGGCAGGAGCAGCAGTAGCTGCTGCCCTGGCAGAGAGAGGAAAACACAACCCCGCACACCCACGGGCGCGTACCCCCACCCGCAGCGGCCGGGGACAGCCCGGGAGGCGGCCGCGCTGCCCCGAGCGGAGCCGGAGGAGGAGGAGGAGGAGGAGGTAACGGCGGGGTCCGGGGCACGGGCACACTGCGGAGACAAGCGCT
>WEZZ01024164.1:198756-226939 GCA_013400585.1 Chloropsis cyanopogon
GGGGGGCACGGCGGGCACCGCGCCGGCAGCGGGGTGGGGGCACCGGCGTGAGCATCCGTACGGATTTCTGCGGGGCACCTTCCTCGCCTCGGCCCCAGCAGGAGGGCGGCTCTTTGGAAGGGTGCCGAAGGCTCTCGGTTGGCTCGTTTCGGCTCTTTTCCCCTCCAAAAGAAAGCGGGTCAGGGGGGAGAAGCGACTTTCCCGTCAGGGTGCGGAGCGCGGTCGCGCTCGTCCCCGCGGGTCCCCAGGCACCGGCGCTGGGAGCGAGCGCTGCCTTCTCTGAAAAGTTAGGGGACTTTATTCCAGCCCGACTGCGATCCTAGAATAACCGGAGCCGCTCGCCGGGAAGAACGTGATCGGCTTTTCCCAGGGGATGGCATGCTGCCTCAGCCCTGTACTTTGGTCAAGGGTAGAACCAATAGCGAGCTGTGGGATTTTGGGTAATAAGTGTGGGAATCTGCAAGAGGAGTAGGTCTAAGAGTGATTTGTTTTCTTACTGCTCATGAATAATGGCCTCGAGCTTTTTTTTTTTTTTAAAAAACAAAACAGGCCAACGAAATAGGCACGTGGGAGATTTGTAGGCGGCCAACATCGCAATCATCATCATCAACAGCAATACAGTAGGGACGTCCAGGAGGATGGTGTCTGATGAGAACCATTTTCTCTGGGAGGCTGGTGTCACATGCTGGCACAGGTAGCTTTTGCTATCGTGGCTAACATTGACCTCTTCTAAAGGGAAAGCCAGCAATATCCTAAAATTAGAGAGAAAACGCTTTTGGTTGATTTTTAGATTTTTAGTAGAGCTGCATTTCACTCCATCTCTGTCAAAGAGTGAGCTATTAAGTTTAGTTGAGATTAGGAAAGGGAGTGTGACTCCAGCTGTAGAACTGTAGGATAACGTGTCCTGGCTTTCATCCTCCCAGTTTAAATCCAGCTAGCTGTGTGCAGCCTTGCTGAAGTGAGCCGCTCAGATTAAAAGGCGACTTCTTATGAAGAGCTAGTACCAAGTTTTTCTTATGAAGAGCTAGTACAAAGATTTTCATCAAAGTATTTTATCACCTGAAACTTACCTGCAAACAGCTACTTGTATCTGCTGCTCTTAATCCTTCCCAGACCTGGAAGATACATTATTGCCTCAGAAATTAATTCTTTGTCCTGCAAGCTATACCATTTACAGCTATCAAACTGGAATTGCAGAGGGAGATATTTTAAATTTAGCTGTAGTATCTGTCCAGGTTAGAGCCAGCTTTGTTTTACAAGGCTTCTGCAGCCGAAGAGGGAGAGGCTGGCACGCATGTGTTGCATCTTGCAAATGGACAGCATGTCTATTCTGACATGATTTGAACATGAAAACCCAATAAACACATGGTCATTATGCATGGAAATCTCACAGCAGAGCTTTCTGCTTGCACTTCGACTGTTTTGGTTGAGAGTTACACTATAAGGAGCACAAGACTTGAAAGCTGCAAGTGGCTTGTGTAAACAGATGGACATTTGAGATGTATTGATGGTTTCTAGTTAATTCAGTTAACATGTGGGTGCACATGTATTTAATTTAGCCTGGTATAAGTTTTTGTAAGCAGTGGAAGCTCATATGTGCTTTTTTAGAAAGAAAAGAAGAGCCTGTGGATTTTGTCTGTGGGTCTTGGAGCTGTAGAGGCTCTCAGGGACTGTGACCATCCTGTGGTCATGTAGGCCCAGGTGAGACTTAGGAGAGAGCTTAACAGTTTTTCACTGAAGGTGGCTTGCAGAGGGATTTTGGAAGGGTAAGGTACCCTGTGCTGAGACACAGCATAAAAAGTGCTTAAATACATCTTCCTGCACTCTTATCCACCATGCTGCTTGCTAGAACCAGCCAGGTTGAGCAACACCATTAAACTGTCAGCCCCACTGTTTACAACGGGACAGTTCCTCAGTGCTCAGGATGAAGAAAGCCAGCAGTTTTCTGCTACTCGTGGCAAAAACACAGCAGCGTTCCAGGGAGGTCTGTGAGTGGCAGAGCTCCGGGAGGAGGCTGGGATTTGGCATCCCCGGCAGCGCTGCTGCACAGCAGCGGGTGTGCAGGAGCTTTGTTTTTGCCTGCAGTTCCTACTTACCCTGAGATAAAACACTCTGATGTTGGCATATGATACACCAAAAAAAAAAAAACAAAAAAAAAAAAACCAAACCAGACCGTTTGTTGAAAAATAAGAACTGCGGCGTTTAGGAGAAAGTAAATGAACAGTCCTTCTAAAAATACAGCAGTATGCTAAAATATTGCCAAAGCACTGCTCTGACGCTGTTGTAAGCTGTCATATTTTTTGACCATTATAAATAGATTAGTATTATTACAAGGATTTTTTTCCCATTAGCACAGAAGTTTTCTTTTTCCTGTTTCCAACATGAAGATCCTCACATGTTCCCTGAGCAGGCAGAGCTGCTCTCATACAGAAGGCAGTGGGAATGCTGCTGGTGAGGAAGTGGGTTTCTGGACCCTCCTGGAATGGCCCTTTAAGTCCCCTGTACTGTAAGTTCAGGGGTTTTTGCAATCTGTTTTGCTTACATTCTCCATATCTCCAAGACATTAGATACAGTCCAGTTAATCACTTAGGGTATATTGTGTAGGAAAGTTCAGACCCAAATTTGGTTTAGACAGCATTTGAGTTGAGGCTTGAAACAAGAGCGAGCTCCTTTCCAGCAGCACTGAAGCACTGGGGGCTTTGGAGAGTTTTCTTTCTTTTTCATGTTGTGCCCAGACCCAAAGTAAATTTCCTCTCAGTTTGGTGACCAAACAGGAGGACTAGGGAAATCGGCAGCCAGATCTGCTTCGTTTTGGGAAATTTGCTAACAGATACCAACGTTCAGGTCAAGATCAGAGCATTAGGCTTGCATCCCGCTGCTGGTCCTGCTGCACTTCCACCTTCTTTGGGCACTGTGTGGAGAGTGGAGGTGGCTGTAAAGTGGATTTCCAGTGATTTATGTACAGTGGAGCCCTCACGGTGCTGGCTGCACTATGGACATGCAGGATGAGTGCCTGAGGATGTCTCTTGCAGTGCTTTCCCCAGGCCTCGGTATGCAAAGTGCATTGTCTGAAGGAGTTTTGTGTTGCTGGCAGAGCACTCATCCTCTCTGGCTGCACAGGTGTCTAGGTGGGGAGGCCATACACTTCATGGCAGCCTGAGGAGGGTCTCCTCTAATATTCCTGACAGCTTTATTTTCTGTCTCCTCCAGCCTCTTTCTTTTCCCTTGAGCTGCGAGTGTAGATTGAAACGCAGGTAATACATAAGAGGATCCTTTAATATTGGCCATTTTCGGAGGCACAAAGGACAATTACTTTCTCTTCCCACTAACCTCCTGCTGGCTTACTAGCTGCTTGGGAGGCTAGTGATTTTAAGAATACCACTTTACCCAGTGCATCAAATACGGAGCAAATCTTTGCTCACCAAGATCCCAGTCCCTACATCCCGTGGTAACACCAAAAATTGAGCTTGAGTGGCCCAGAGCGCCAGCCCCTACTGTGAAGACTCATACAACCATCAGCACTTTTGAGAGTTAAATTTGATCCATTGGCCCTGAGCTGTGCTGACAATTGCCAGCTAAAAGACCTTTCAGTGAATTGTCCTTTAATAGAACTCCTCCCCTCCCCCCATCCCCATTTCCTGTTGTTCTTTTAAATAAAAAGAAATCCTGGTGACAAAGCTAAAGTGTATTCTGTCATTATTGTTTGGAGAATAAAGTATTTGTCTATATTTCAAGGAAATTAATTGCCTGAAAAGTGCAGGTCAGAGTTATTTTATAAGGATAGTATTCTTCACTACTGCAAAACCAAGGAAAAAAATCCTCACGCTATTTAAATTATATATTCTTGTACTAGCATTTGATCCTTTGAATGATTGTAGTTAAAATACATGGGAAAGTCAGTACTGTATTAATGCTGCACTGGGCTGAGAAAGACACTGAGCACTTAGGCCAATCTATTTTGGTTTGTGAGCATGTCCTGAGAGAAACTGAGCAGGCTCAATGGGCTAGTGCAGTTTGGTGACATTTTGTAGCTTCTGCAAGGAGCAGAGTTTTACAGCAGAGGAGCCAAATGAGACCACAGGAGTGGTTTCCATTGTTGTCTCCTGGTGCCTAGAAAGGTAATCCAGGTCTTACTGGAAATGAGTCTGCAAGGCTTTAGGAGCGCTCGTGTCTAATTCACCAGGCTTAGATTTGCCTTGTGTACACAGAACTTGGCTTTACCAGTCCAAGCCTAGTGGGATGTGTAAGGTACAACTGGAGCATTACTAAAATTGTGTTTAAGGTCTTACTTACTACTGCTCTTAGTGGCAGCGATGTTGTTGTATTTAATTTAATTTAATTTAAACCCACTGGCTTTTGGGTGAAGCAGGCTAGAAGGATGGCTAGGACAGCAGAGAGCTGTTGGGATAGGGTGAAATTGCCAGCTCATAGCTGAGCTCCTCCTCCTTTTAGTTGCTTTGCCCATGTTTTGGAGGAGAGGGGACAAAACTCAGTTAAGCTTGCTCTGCTCAGAAGCTCTGAAACAGATGTAAATATGGCTTGCAGTATCTTCAGTTTCTACAGGGAGTAAGTGAACAAAACAGGTTTAAATAAAACTGAGTGCCATATTGTGGTTTGTAGCAGTTGGTCCAAAGATACATTTAATTGAACTGGTTCAATTTCTAAACTAGGCCTATGGAGTCTACCTTTTACACTGCTATAAAAATCCTTGTGGATGAGTAAGCTTTCAGTGTAATGGAAAAGGCTGGGGGACACACTTGTGATCCTCAGCTAACCAATTAAATATTTACTTAATCAGGATCTAGAAGTTAATTTTGCAGTCCATTTTTTAAAAATGAAAGCAAAATACCTATTATATGGCTAAGTCAGTGCCTTTAGTCAGTGAAGAGAAGAGTTGCTTTCCTTAGCTGGGAACACCATTTTAGTGTCACAACCGACCTTCTAGCAGGAGATTAGTCCTAATAGACCAGGTTTACACTGAAAAAGATTCAGAAACCATTAGAGAAGAGAATTAGAAAATGATAGAAAATGAATGGCTTTCGAGTGATTTCAGAGCAGATTGAATTAAAGCCAGATACTCACTTCTGTATTAAAGAATTTTTTACTGAAACGGAGAAAGTACCTATTGTGGAACAGTGATTATTCCAGCAAATCACACACTGGTGGAGTCTCCTTCACTGACTCTGGAAGGAGCCTGGGGACACTGGGGTGCCCAGGGAAAGGCAGCTGCGGTGGCACTCTTTGTGGCATCCAAGAACACACAACTGTCTTTTCACTGGGATGAGCTTGCTCCTTATGCCATGGCATCAAAGATCATGCTGCTCGTGTTGATATACAGGCAAATGCATAAATAATATCAAGAAGTGCAGTGTATGTGTCAATTACACTTCTGTTGAGTAACAAATTGAGCACACCTGGCGGGAAGCTACGCAAAATATATAAAAAGTGTATTAAGTCACAGAAAAGGGAATGTGTTAATGCGATATTCTGCTTTACAAATCCAAATCTGGGAGAAGAGCGTGTTCAGTAGGAGATAGCGTGCTCCTTTCTGTGCTTCAGATTGATTTTGTACCTGTAAGTGTATGCAGGGAGCTGCCAGGGGCAGGACAGGAGCATTCTGAGGAAACAGAGGTTTGTTCTGATTCCTGGGAATGTGGGTTTGTTTAGCGGCACCACGGTGCATTAAGCACGCTGTGCTTGAGATCTACACATACAGGGCAATTAATTAGTTCAGGTTTGGGAGTCACTCACAGATTGCTCAGCCAGTGTGTGCACAAGTAGGGTGAGCACTGAGTTCTTGGTGGAACTTGTTGCTGAGATCCCCCTGCAGACAGAAAAGACAGGGCTGGGATAGAAACAGTGAAGTGCTTGTCACTTCTGTAAAACAGTTTCCAATTGAAACCTGAAATTATATATAATGAGGCATTCCCATAAACAGGCTTGCCGTAGGTAAGTAGCAGTTTGCACAGGATGATGGAAGCTCTGCCACTGTAGAGGAATAATATTAATTCTCATGAGAGGCTACAAATGAGTAAATGCTGATGAATATGTGCAAATGTGTGCGAGTTTAGTGCTTCTGAAAGGCAGCTGGCAGCTCTGCAAGCTGAAGGCCTCTCTTTGCCTCACAGCAAAGCGCCCTGGAGGGGAGCAGCCCAGTGAAAGTGTGCAGTGATCCCTGGGGATGTGCTCTGTGGCAGCCCCTGAGAGCAGGGGTGAGGATGGGGGACAGCTCTGCACCCACCTGGGGCCCTCTCAGCGCACAGGGGATTCTCCAAGCACGCCTCCAGCCGATGCCCAGCACTTCTAAAAGCTGTGCTCGGGTACTTCACGTGGGTGCTTGCCTCCTGCCCCAGTCACAGGATGCCATTAGAGCAATATGAAACCCCTCTATGAAAATGTCTTCCTCTGGGCAAGGCGTGCTCCCTGAACAAGAGCAGTGCCTGTGTCTTTATGAGGAGCACTGGAGGGGAGGGAAGCACCTCCTTGCACCTTCTACAGATGTCCCACTGTTCTTTTAATAACCCATGCGCTGTGCTGGCACAGAAAGTGGCTCCTAGTGAGAAGTAACAAGCTGAAATGGGGTAGAAAATGGAGAAACCAACAGATTCTAATCCTTAAAGTATATTGGAAGTAAGGGCGTGATGTGAACAGCAGCAGTAGCTGCATACCCAAGCACCTCTGCCATGCATGCAAACACAGCATAAAGAAGTAGCTGTAAGAGGCAAGATGGAAGAAAAAATGCTGTTGCACAATACTAGAAGGTTTTAAGAATGCGAGATTTTTCTTCTTGCTTTGCTTAGTTTTAAATTCTGTGGTTTTACATGTAAGAAAAAGGAAAATATGTACTTGTATAACTGTACAGTTTTCAGTAATTATTTTTATCTCAACACCTGAGTGTGAGTTGTGGAGGTGTGCTTTATGGCCCTGTTTAAGAACAATATTTAAGTATAGGCTTAGCTTTAGAAATGTGGCTTAGTTCATTTAAATTAAGCAAAGTATGAGTTTACACAAGTGTGGTGTTAGTTAAATAAATGAGATTTCAATGCAGCTAAGTCCCGTTTTTGAAGACTCTGCAGACAGTGCCCCATTGACCTTCTGGGTGATTTAGGTGCTTAAGTTGTTCTAACAAAGGGGAAAAGAAAAAAGTTCATTTCCTAAGTTACCTGTGTTAAACATTACTCTGAAAATCTGCAGGACTGCGACAGGTGAGTGTGAGAGGTCACAGGACCTCCAGTGACTGCAGGACCCACATGGATTCCAGTTTTAGGGAGTGATGCTGAGGACATTGGAAATGTTTAATAATAGGAGCAGAGATTGGGTTTTCTAAGTCCTTCTACAGTTTTGTTTTCTTTTGTCACTGTCATCACTGTCATCACGGGGGATGTTGGCCAGGTGGGACCTCAGGTGGCCACCTACATGGGCAAGGTCAGTGCCAGCAGCAGACTGGGACAGTCATGGTTTTGTAAACTTGAGGCTTGAAAAACCTCAGGATGGAGGTTTGTTTAGAGCTGTTTAGGGTTGTTTTAGGGTTTGTTAGGGTTGTTTTGGTTGTTTGCCTTTGCCTGATTATATTTCAGTTTGTGTTAAGCTCTTGTAAAGAACATCTGAGTGCTGTGGGCCTGGTTTTGTACCTGCTGCTGTCAAGGCAGAACTTGCTGTTTGTTTTAGTCTATTGATGCTAAAACCTTGGGGTGGTGAGCCTGTGGTTAGCCACTTGAGCGTGCATCCACATGGGATTTCAAAAAGTGCAGAAAGAAGTTCAGCAGTCGGTGTTCAGTGATGTTCTGTGGGCTTGGCACACAGCTGGTTCCAGATCCAGCTGTTTCAAGTAAAAAAGTAGCAAAAAACTTTAAAAAAATCTGACAGAAGAGTTGGGTGTTTTGCTGTTAGTTTCCTTTATTTGGCAGGACAAGGTTTTGCCCTCTCTTAGGCTGTTCAGAAAGCGTGGAGTCTTTTCAGTGTCCTAATAGGCTTTGGTTCAGCCCCTTGCACAGTTTCCCGTGCAGAGCTTTTGTTTGCTCCAGCTCCAGCTCAGGAGAGCAATGAGTGGGGTGTTTCTGTGGAGCTGTGGACTTCTTTGTATCGACTCAAACACACAGTGCAAAGAAAATGGGGATGTGTGTCGGGAGGCAAATGAAAGCATATTGTTTTTTATAAAGTGTCACCTGCAATGCGCTTCTAAATAAACCTCTCTGTGGCCATGTATGGGGTTTTTTTCACTTGAAAGACACTATCTCCTTCTTCTAAACATTTGCACAGCAAAGTAATGCATTATTGCATTTTCATAAATAATTGAAAAGCAACTTAAAAGAAAGTAGGCCAACAGAAAAAAAAAAAAAGAGAAAGTGTCGGTTTCAAATTTGAAAGAAGAAAAATATGTTTCCTTCTTGATAGCAAGTCAGTTAAATGTTATTAAATCCCATTTTCCCACCCTGACATGACCAAAAGACAAATCTGAAAATTGACAGTTTCATTTGAAAGACAGAGAAATGGGGGGAAAGATTTTGAAATGCTGAGTTTGGTTTGGATTGCTTTTCTTCTTTAATTTTTTTTTTTTTTCCTTTTTTTAAATCCCCCCCATAAGAAAGGAATTGTGGCCCCTTATCACTTTGCAAGTCACTGAGGAGCAAGTCTCTGGAGGTCTGCGTGTTGGCTTCTCAGTGCCATTTGCCGTGCTGGGCTGTAATAATGCAAGTTATTTTAGAACTGTGCATACGTTAGTGTTCTGGCGCAGCATGATACAATAATGTGTGAAAAAGCAGAAGATCACACCTTGGTGAAACTTGCAGATTTCCTGCATAATCCGACAGTGAGCTCTTGTCAGGTTTTGACTATATGTAAAGTGAGAATAAAGTTTCCAGAAGCAAAGCCTTGGATGCATTCTGAGCGGCTGTGCGGGGATTTTGGCCCTGCCGTGCTTCCCAATGTGCCTGGCTTTAAGCACTTTAGTCCCACTGCAGCCAGCAGGTCTCCTTGGCTGCCTAAAACCTGGCAAATGCTTCAGGCCCTTTGCTGTTTGGGAGCTTTAATTTTACTGAGGAAGATCAAAGAGCCTGAGTAAATAATTTCTGAAAAACCGTCAATGATGTGATCGGTTTTCATGTAACCTGCAGTGGGATGGATCTGGTGACACAACCAGATGGTGGCTGTGGCAATGGTTTATGGCCATGGGTCTCTTCACTGGTCTCTGGGCACGCTGGTCCCAAGCTGGTGTGGCTGAGGGAAGATGGGCAGAGAGGAAATGGGAATATTCAGTTTAATGCTCTCGATGCAAGAGGAGGACCAGCAGGGTCTGTGCCTGGGCCCTGGTTTTTGCTGTACCAGAGGTTAGAGGGAATTGCTGGGTGAGGTCCTTCCATCAGGCAGGAGGCCTGACCAGTGAGCCCCAGCAGTCCTTTTCTGGCATGGGGATCAACAGATGATCAGTGATTGCCTGTATTAATGTGTTGATTAATGTGCTTTAAGATTAGAGCTGTTCAAAGACCCCGGTGAAAATGAGCTCCATGCAAGTGATCTGTCCTCCAGAGCAAAAAAATGTGCATTCTCTCCTGCTTCCCTGCCGGCTTTACTCTGTCTCCTTTCATTTTTTATAACCAGTGAGGCTGCGTTTCAAGTCCCTGCCCACCGTTTCCAAAATGTGTGATATATTTTGTTAAGGACTTGGAATTTGGGATGCTTCGATATAACTTTGTGTAGGTTTTGTAGAAACACCTGACATGTGTGTTTAGTTCCTAAACACCTTCTGTGCTTGATTTATCCTCACAGGTTGTCAAGGTATTCAGATGACCTGAAACTGAGGAAGTGAGAGGGAGCTCAGCTGGCAAAAGTCTGACATTGAGTCTGACTGCGGCTCAAATTTGTTTTGCAGAGTTGAGCCTGGGCTGCGTGGGCGGTGAAGAAAGCCTTCTTCACTTCACCATTGTATCCAAAAAGCTCTGAGCAGCATGGCTTTTTTTGCAGGTGATGAATAACCTAGTTAGCTCACACTGATGCAGTCGGGTGGCAGTTCCTCCTCAGTGGGAATTTGTGAGCCTGGGTTCGTCCCTGGGGGTTCTTTGAGGGGGTCCTCCCAGGCACAGAAACCACGACCTGCCCATCTGACAGGCAGCACCCTGCACCGGTTACTGCTTTAGTTTTGACACTGCTGTTGGCCCTGGCTCAGCAGCTCGGCTCCTGGTGGGGCAGGTTCCCAAATTTAACCCTCATTTGGTATATTTTTTAAGGCGCTGTGATCACCAGGGGAAGGCAGATCTTGAGGTTAGACATGTGGAGGATGCTCACGAACCAGAGTCCCTGTCTGGGATCAGAGACTTTCCCTTCCCCTTGGCTGGCCTGACAGTGTCACCTGGGGTGACAGGCCAGTCCTGCCTGTCCTGGGAGGTTCCTCTCTAGGTTGAAGGAGGCTTTCTGGGCAGAAGAGAGTGGTGCTGTTGGTACAGCACAGCGTGCATCATTGTTTGTGTTATTACTGTTTTACATTTGTATTTGTGAGAAGAGCATATTGATGACTGCGTGTTAAAACTCCGTCTTTTAGTGCCTCGCGTTCTTCCCGAAAAAGGAAGAGAGCTACGTTCTTACTTGGAAAAACACAGAATCACACTGGAGCAAGTACCAGTGCTGTGTTCATACATGATCAAATGCAGGCAGATTAGGGCACGGTGTAGAAATTGCCTTGGTGCTCGTTGGGTTAGCAGCTGTCAAATAAGTGATTACAGGCGTTGGCATGGCTTTGCTTCCCATAATCGCTGTGAAACAGGGATGGAAATGTAACAGATGCCATTTAATGTGGACCAGCACCTAGGTTCTGGCTCTGGGTCTGGCTCTTCTTGCCTCGTGGCCAAAGTTTCTTAGCATCTTTTTTTTGCTTTAATTCCTCAGAACCTATAAATGGAGATAATAGTGCTCGCTCGCTTTACAGGAGATTTCAGAGGCTGTTTGGTAAATCACTTGGGATCCTTTGATGGAAGATAGGAAGTATATTCTACAGCATTAATGATGAGGTTAAATTGAAAAATTCTGTTGAGATTGAGGGAAATTACTGCTCCTAGATGAGCTTTGCTTTGCTGGGTGGTGTTAAACTCCTGCAGGAAGTAATTTTTTCAGAGATTGTGTCGGGGTGTCATTTCCTGGGATTTTTTAATTTGTTATCTGACAAGGCTTTTTGATACCAGGCACTACACTTGAAGTCCTGTTGAAGAGCAAATGAAGTGTTGTGATGCTATTTTTTGCAGCATAGGAGTCTATGGTGACTCATTTAGTGTTTGTAATGCCTGTGACAGATTAAAAAAAACATGAAATCAGTTATTCCCAGTGAGATGGATACATTCAGCCAGACCCTATTTGAGAATTATTTGCTGCACTGCTGGGACCAAAGTACACATCTTCCCCCTCCCCCCCAAAAGAATCCAGCTTATCATGAAATGTTTATCAGAGCCATATAAACATTTCTCGACTGCCGAATTTTGAAGGGAAATTCTTTTGGCCTAACATATGCATTGCAAGCAAAACTCTTCACAGATTTTTTAAAAAAAATATAATTAGCTTGGTTGCAGCCCTACTTATTACCAAGCATGCCAGCATCTGGCAAGGGTACGGTGATCTGGGAATTCACTGCTTGAAGCCTTGGAACAAAGTGTTCTGATCCGACCCCAGGCAGTGAGTCCAGGACTTGAACTGGAATCTTCAGGAGCAGAGAAGTCTTAAGTGTCTGGAAAATTGGCCTGTTGAGTCACCACACAGGCACTAAAACAAAACTAATTTTAAGCAGGTCAGAGTTCAGTGATTCCCTCTGGAATCTAATTTTTTTTTCCCTAAAAAAAAAAAAAAATAGAAGTCTCATGTTTTAAATGAAAGGGGTCAAAGTTGATGCACTGCTACAATTTTTGAATGCTTTCCCTTAAGAACAGCCACCCAGGCTAGGATTAGCATGAAGGGCTGCTAGGCTGGCACTTCAGTGTCTGGGTTAAAAATATTTTAAAGCAGTAAATGCAGTCAGAACAGAGCGAGAGAGATCCCTGGGAGCCTTCCTATTCAAAAATGTGTAAGCTCAGGGCAGCAACTGCAATGTAATTTAGGGCAGTATATGCTTCATAGCTTTGCAGAATATTGCCTCTTGTTAATGTTGCATTGGAGGACAGTGGGATAGTAGTAATTTCAGCAAGGTGGTACTCCTGTTTGTTTTACATTGGAAACTTCAGGATAAACGAAAGGAAGCATCAACTGAGGAAGAAGCGCAGCTGCCGAAGCCCAGCACTGAATCCATCTCTGAGCAGGCTGTAGAAACGCAGGGGAAAGTGGGGACAGGAACATTTCCCTGGGAATGCAGCTGCAGAAGGAGCGTGGCAGACAAAGGCGAAATCAGGTACGTACTCTAAAAGGCATGTGGGCAAACTTCTGTCTGAGAGCCCAGGGAGGAGCCTGCTCCCGTTAGATTGCAGCGTTTGGGGATCGAATGACAGGACAATTGTATTGCTTTTCCACTGCTGAGGAAGTGGGACTGCCTATAAGCAGGGCTGATTCAAAAAGCTGCTGGAAAAAGCGTGGCTTGCGGGAAGGAGCGAGATTTTTCCTTCCCATTTCTTTATTCAGATAATTTCCTTCTTTTCCCCTTTGCGTCTTGCCAAGTTTGCTTTGCATTTGCAAGTGAAAAAGGATGGGTCTGGGCTACCCAGGGAAGCTTGGCTCTGAGCTCTGTTTGTGTCAGGCATCGTGGGCTTGGTGATCTCTGTTTATCTCTGAGGAAATAGTCCTGCTTGCACAACAGGGCAAATGCAACGTGCAGATGTCAGAGCTGCTAGAGCAAAGAGGTCTGTCTAGGAAAAGCTATGCCAAACCTAATGGTAGGGTGGAAAAGGAGCAGCTAGGACTTCTGGCTTCCTCCCTGTGCCTTTCCATGGCTGTAGGAAAATCTCCAGGCCCAGCAGAAAGCTTGTTGCCCTTCGTAGTGAGCTGCAGCTCGTGAGAACTGTTCTGTTGATAGGAGGAGATTTTTATGAATGTTTACCCACATAGGGGTGCAAAGATTTGTGTGCTCTGGTCAGCAGTAGAGCAGTCACAATGGTCTGTGAAATAACACTGCTTCCACAGGACTTCCCCTTCGATGGGCAGGAATCGCTGAGGATGTGGCTTTGGAGTGAAGGAGCTATAAAGCTTAAATTTATTAGGAGAGCAGCAGCCTGCCTTGCTACTGCATGGAGTTATTGGAGTGCTTCTCCTGTGTTATTCCTGCAGGTATACAAGGCACGGGGATTCAAATGGGAGGAGGTGTGAGGCTCTGAGATCCAATTTGTCTTCCAGGTTGCAGCAAGGCTCCATTTTTCCCAGGCTTAACAAGTAGCAACCATAGTTTACTAGAATATTTATTTGTATTTAGTGAAAAGTTACTGACACGCAGTTGGTTGTGTGTTTAGGATCACAGTTTATAACCCTTTGAAGTCTGCTTGTCTGAAGGACAGAGAAATGCTTAGGAGAAGCTGAACTTGAATTAATTGTGTAGGCAGATACAGATTGAATTTCCTGTGTGGCTCATTTTGCTAAGGGAGTAAGTCAGGCCATGAGGAATGCCAGGCCAACTTGTATCACAACAGGAGGTGGTGGAGCTTTAGTGCAAAATGGTTGACTGAATCCAAATTATTGACCAGTTCTCCAAACTTAGGGATGATGGTGGCTCTGAAGAAAAAAGATTAATTTATGATTTGTGTAGCTTTATGATTTGCATATGTAAAGGTGGGAGAGATCACACAGGCTTCCAGCCCTGAAACTTTAATCTGCAGTGATTTGAAACTTGAAAACTACAAAATATTGAAAGGTTCAGATTTATATTTTCCCTTTTGAATGATGTGTTCTTCTCACTAGATTGTGACCCAGTGGAAACTTTGCCACAAGGAAGAATTTTAGGGAGGCAAGAGGCAAAATGTGTTTTGGGCAGCTCCCAAATATGGTACTTTTTTGTTTGTTTGAGCTCTGCATTTGTAATTCCACAGTTGTCCTTGCATCCAGCCCCTTTTAAATCTTCTCTTAGCACAGGAGGGTTGCAGCATGTGCATGCTGTGCTGATCCTTTTTGTTTAACTCACAATGCTTTGCTCTCAAACTGGCTATCAGAACATGATGGGTCAACAGGATCATTCTCTTTAGCATGAAGCACACCTGAAATATCTGCTTAGGTAGTGCTTGTGATTTCTCAGCAAATATTCAACCCAGCGGGGAGCTGCAGGACTCACCTCCATCTCCCAAGGGTTAACAGTAACCTATAATAATAATCTTGTGGCACAAAAATGCTTCTTTTTATGCATTACCTATTTCCAGAGGCCTAATTTAGGTTTTGTATCAAAATGGATATCACAAACGCTCGGGCTTCCTGCTGGGAATGAAAGTGCTACCAAGAGACTCCGTGCTCTGTTATTCCCGTGGTGTCCAGGAGGGGTGAGGAGGCAAGGAAACAATTGCTGATATCTGTAGGAGTAAGTATAAATAGGAGCAGGATGGGTTGCAGAGGTAAAATGCAGTATTGTTCCTGTGAAAGTCTGGCCCTTGCTTTTGGTTAAAATATATATATATGTGTGTGTAAATATATATATAAATATATGTATAAATATATGTATATATAAATATGTGTTCTCACATTGGGGCCAAATTTACATCTCGACAGGAAGAAAGTTGGGCATGTTTTACAACTACACAAAAATTCACCTGTCATCAAAAGAAAAGGTTATTGTTATGGTGTAAAATGAGCTTGTGAATTCTGTATTAAATGCACAGGCAGCTGTACCCAAAGATCAGCACATGCACGTCCCTGCTCTCTCCGTGCATGTTTCGTGCCATATTCTGCTGTAGAGCCAGTGGAACTGCTTCCATCACTTACTTTCCTCAAGGATCTTTCTGTTGAATATTTTCACGTAAAAAAATCATGTTTGGATATTTTGTTGTTGCTGTAAGAAATTGGAACAAGGAAAGCAAAGGCCATATTATAGATTTTCTCTTTTGTGGTCAAAAACGCTTGCTGAACGCCCAGATAGTTTCTCTCTCCTCGGTATTGATTTTCCATTGGAAGCACATGTGGGAGGAGAAGGAAGGTTTTAACAAATTTCCTGGCAGTTGTCATTTTTCCTTCTCTTTTTTGCAAAACTTGGCTGTGTCAAATTTGTGCCTCCTTCTCCTCTCCCTGATCCCTGCTTCGGGTGGGAGGGCGATGGTGTGGCAGAAGCCATTCTGCTGTCTCAGTCTCTGGAGGGAAGGGATTCAACAGCTGGCTGAACATGAGCCAGCAGCGTGCCCAGGTGGCCAAAATGGCCAGTGACACCTGGATTGGATCAGGAATGGTGTGGCCAGCAGGACCAGGGAGGTCATCCTTCCCCTGTACTGGGCACTGGTGAGGGCACACCTCGAGTGCTGTGTCCAGTTCTGGCCTCTCAGTTTAGGAAGGACTTTGAGACCCTTAAGCCCATCCAGAGGGGACAACGAGGCTGTTGAGAACTTGGAACACAAACCCTGTGGGGAACCACAGAGAGAGCTGGGGGTGTTCAGCATGGGGAAAAGACTCAGAGGGGACCTTCTTATAGGATTTATACCTTCCAACTCCCCAAAGGTGACTGTGGTCAGCTGGGGCTGGGCTCTGTCTCCAGGCAGCACTGACAGAACCAGAGGACACAGCCTCATAGGTGAGGGAAATACAGGTTGGATAGTAAGAAAAAGTTTTTTACAGAAAGGGTGATAAAGTTCTGGAATGGTCTCTAGAGTTTGTGGAGATGGGGAGTGGGGCTGATGGAGCTGATCCCTAAGTGGCTGCAGGTGTGAGCAGCAGGTGAGCAGCATTGAGGTGATGAGTGCCCAGGGGTGCTGCCCAATCCCCAGAGGGAGCAGAGGGCACACAGGTGCAGGGCATCAGCATCAGGGCATGAAAGGCTGGGCTGAAGGGCAGGAGGGGCAGATGCTTGCAGCCTGCTGGGGTGGAATGGTGTTACTGTGTGTGGGCAGGTGCCTGAAGCCTTCTGAAAAGGTATGGCCTTATTGTGGTTTATATTGGTTTTATTATGGTTTATATTGGTTTTATGTTTATATGGTGTCCCTCACTATGGGCTGGAGCTTTCTGAAGTTGTGTGGTGACATTCTGTGTGTTGTGGCCATCTCAACTGTGGTGTGGCCTGTGACAATGGTCTGTCTGGGGAGGTGGTGGAGTCACCATCCCTGGGTGTGTCCAAAACAGCCTGGATGTGGCACTGGGTGCCAGGGTTTAGTTGAGCTGTTGGGGCTGGCTTGGACTTGATGATCCTAAAGGTCTTTTCCAGCCTGGTGATTCTGTGTGTGATTGCCAGGGTTCTTGCTCTAGTCTGGTGGGTTCAGGTGCTGGAATTTGGACGGGGTGGGAAGTGCTCACCTGCTCTGGCAGCCCCTGTGAGTGCAGACACCTGGGGTGGAACTGAGCATGAGGGAGAGATAAGAACCCTGCCCATTCTGGGTGCAGGTCTGCCTTGGCCAGCCCACAGGCTGGATGTGCAGTGAGTGCCTGGGGGTGCATGAGTGTGTGTGTGTATGCTGGTTTTAGTGCCATGGAACAGGGAGGGCAGGGCCAGGCCAGGTGGGATCTATCCCGTTGGTTTGAGCCCTGCACAGGTATTTTTGTGTGTCCCTTGCCCCAGGTGCCTGGCTGAGCACCCAGGTGCAGGGGTGAGTGTGGGGCAGCCTGAGCACAGTCCAACTCTGCTGTGCTGGGGAAGCCTCCTGACCTTTTCCTTCTTGGTTTTCTTGCATTTAAGGATGTACGGACTTAACCTCACTCATGGGTTTCGCAAGAATTAATTAATAACCATTTCAACCAATTTGAGGACTTGTAACCCCAAATAAACAAGAACTTAATCAGTTATTTTTCTTTGTGTTTATGGTATAGGAAAAATCCACTCATTTATTTCCAAGCACATGACACGCAAAAACTATCTTCACACTTCTGAGTGGAACTGGGGCTTGATGCCAAGGTTTTTTTTTTTTTCCTGGAGAATATGGTATACTTGTGCACTCAGATGGAATGGTACAACCTTATAGTTTCACTCAGGAGGTGGAAATTTTTTTCTTACTGTGGTTTTGTACTTAAACTGTACATAGCAGGTGCTTCTCTTTGGTCAAGTTCTTTGTCCTCATGGCTGCACCCATTGCCAATGTCCTTCAACATGTGCATTTGCTTTTTTGGAGTAGCTCTAACTAGTAAATGGGATGTATTTTCCTCCTGAATTTACTGCTATCTCCATCTGCATTAATTATTTGGCTTAAAGAATCTGGGAATTAGGGAAGGAGAATGGAGAAAAAATATAATAGGGGTGCTTATCACCTTTTATCCTCTTTCTTTTGTGTGTGGAGAAGCCCTTGAGTGTATTAATTTGGGAATTAGGAGTAACTGCTGTCCCACACCTGATGCAGCCCTACAGTGCTCTGGTTTAGTGTGGAGCATCCAAGGCACAACAGAGTGATGGAACTCAAGAGTTTGTGACTCTGCATTTGCCATCGTAAGGGAGTTAAATCAGAGCTAAGGGCTTTTTCTTTTGTGTTTTAATTTCCTTTGTTTTAAGAAAGTACTTTTTAAATGAAGTGGGGGAGGAGAGTAATATGCCAGTGACATGCTTTGGGATCTGAGGCTCCTGTGGACCCCATAGGATGTCAATGGACTCATTAAGATTTAGCCAAGTTTTATGCATTATTCATAATATACATTCACAGCATGCACCCTAAAGACTGTCTCCTGTGAATGCTTAGTCAGAATCATTTGCATTCTGTATTATGGATCCATAATATAGAATACATTTAGCTACATTTTGTGTATTATCCTTTACACTTATTTCCAGCCTTTACTGTTCTGGCACATGCAGCAAATGTTTAAACAATAGCATGCAGTTATGTTTTGTTGCTCTATAAAAACTAATGCATGATAAGGACCCTGATGAAAATTAATTATTGCATAAGAGCAGTGGACAACTTTTTCCTCTTTCTAGCTTCAGTGACATTTTAAACTTACTTTTCTAAGATGTTTAAGAAGTGCTTTAAATTCTGGGCTGATATTTTGTAAATTCTGTATTTCAAATATGCACAAAAATCATTTTTGATGTGCAAGGTTGGCAGGTGATAAAACATCAAATTGAAGCTGAGATGCTTAATAATCATAAGAGTCTTCTGCTGTGAGTTTACTCTAATCCTATGAACATTATTTCTGCTGTACATGACAAGACGAAAGAATCAACAAAACACCACATCAGAAAATTAATTCTCTTCCTGTCATCTAAAGCATCGAAGCTCCTCTATTTTCTTTTTCTCAGCTGCCAGTACATCATGGTGATGGGTCTGATCTCGGCTTTGCACTGATCCACAGAGTGGCCCAGACATGTTCCTTATACACCTCTGCCTTAGTTTCCCCATGGGAAATGGTGCTCCTTAAATTCCTCTGCAGGAGCTGTCTATCTGGATTTACTCCTTCAGCACCCTGCCACTGCCAGGAGAGAATATTCCTCTTGGAAATGCTGCTCTTGCAAGAAAATGGGATTTCTTTTGGGGCCAACTTGCAGTAGAGGGAAGACAGGGCAGTATGAGGATTATCTTCCTTGTGCAGAATTGGTTAAGGGATAGGTTTTCTGAAGTGTCTCCCATTTTGGGGACCATGGTAATAGTTCTGTTTGCTGGGGCTTGCATGTGGAAGCACCAGATGGGTAAAATCCAGGGTCCTGTGGTGCCCTGGGACTAAAAATACACTGTATGCACAAGGGCTATGAGTGACTTACCACGTCAAGATCTTTGCTAATGTTGTAACACTTGATTAAAAGCCACTGCTTGTCAAAACACTTCAAAAAGTCTTGATACCACGTAAGATTGAAATGGGTTTTTTTCCCATCATAGACTTAACATGGGAGAATGTTTGGGCAAAGTAGAGTCAGGAGGAAAACAGTTGGTATAAAATGAATTTAAAATCCAAAGGATTATTTATAATTATGTTTTTCCACTAGGTCTACCTTTAGGCAGCATGCCCTGAGGATACAGTAGAGAGTTAGCAAGGGTTTTGCTGTGGCCCAGGCAGAGTGGAAATATGCTCTCCTTTGGTCCAGAACTGTCTCTTGAGCTCTCAACAGAGTAACACCCAAAATACAAACATTTTACTGCCTTTCTGCTCAAAGGAGAGGACCAGTTTTTCATGAGAATTTTTTAATAAGTGAACTGAGAATTGTAAATTTGTAAATACATATATTTTGCAGCATGCCATTGCTGTAACTTGTTTCTTTTGCTTGCATGTTAAGATTAACAGTTCATGATTTTGAAGTCGGATGCATAGAAACAAAATATTTATTATTTCTTTTAGGTAAGATGTGATGGAGTACTCTTCTCTGTGTGGTGTAGTAATAGTGTGTGTTGAGTGTAATAATGTGAAGTAAGAGTAATCATTGTAGAGGGAATATAACCTCTGGCACTGCCTCCAGTAACATTTGCTCTCAGGTTATTTCACACCCTGTGGAGCAGAGCTACCTTCCCATCTTGGCTGCTGCATGCAGGGGACAGGAAAGAAAGACAGAAGATATGGGGCTGAGACCCAGGTTTTTCCTCAGGTCTGTGCTGGAAGTTTGTCTCATTATCTTTCCTTCCTTGCCCTCCCACATTCCCTCTCCTCCCCAGCTCTTGTTGCAGCTCTGGCCCTTCTCTGCTGTACCCTCTCCTTCTTGCTGCACCCTAAAAGCTCCAGCAGAAACCCCAAATTAATCTGTGCATCTGAGATGGTTAGCTTGGTCTCTGCCACGTTGTTATGATGCATTGTTGGTCCATCTCACTGCTTGGACATCACCATTTGGGACCAGGGAGAACATATTTTTGCCATTACAAAGCAGCAGAATAGGAAGATAAACGAAGCTCAGCAAATCGAGACATCTAAACACCCTGTTCAGATTCATGAGTATGCTGTATGTAAGCCTAACTTCTGAGAGTTCCTTTCATTCTCATGAATATAATTTACATTTGAGCAAATGCAAATTCATTTCCACTTTTGATGCTCTGGAAGCTGCTTCTGGAAAGTGAGCAGAATGTGCCCCTCAGTCCATCCCAGTTCAGGCCCCAGTGCTGCCTGTACAACCCTGGGATTTCCAGAGCATTCAGCAGTTCTGCTCCATCTGTTTTAATTTTCAGCAATCTATATTCTTACTCTAAAACTTGCAGTAGTACAAAGAACAGGAGTTTTGTTAGTCTTATTAGGCTTATGATGTGGAAAATAAAGAACTTGCTTCCTACTGCTTAGCAAAATTTCTAGGAAGCTCCTAGCAGTTTTATTTAATACTTGAAATAGGTATCTTTATCTTTCTAAATGATTTTAAACAGCTTTTCTTCAATGAACAGCTGTATAAATTGGCACTAGGGTACATGGAAAACGAGTGCTGTACATTAGCTGGGCTCACAAGAGCTGGAAAGAGAACTAATTTCTGTACCCCCATGGCAGTATCTGGCTAAAAGAGCACCTCTCCACCAGTTCAAGGGTTCTGGGTTGCCATTATTAATAAATATACTACAGAGGCAGTGGTTTGAGTGGGTAGACTTTAAAGCATTTCACTGGGTTGCCTACTGTATTGTCATTCCATTTTACACTTGGGAAGGTTATAGGATTTTACTTCTGATTTAATTCATCGCAGAAAATCCAGACTTTTCAGCTAGCTGAGGTTGTTGTACACTTTGTTCTCTTGGTGCTCTTTCTGTCCTTTGTCCAAAATTGTCTGCATAGTGTTTCTGTCCATCCTAGTGTTTCTGTCCATCCTAGTGTTAAGTCAGAACCATTGTGCATCATGGGGTTTTAAAAGTGATAGATTCTGATTTCTTCTTTATTAACCCTAGCTCTCAGTCTTTATCGTTCAGGCTCTTTAACTCTCAACAGTAAAATTCAGCACTTTAAAAAAAAAGAAACTGAGATTTTCATATGATCACAAGCATTGAGGCTTTAAGGTATTCCAAGACAACAGAAAAAGTTCGTGGGTGTTTGCAACCCTGGAACTTCCTGGAAGTTATTAAAGTTGCCCTTAAAGGGCCACAAAAACTCTCAGGTTGTGTGTTCCTCTCACAACAGAGACCTTTCACCTTGTGGTGCTGCATGGGGTGCATGATATCCAAAGGAAAAAAAAATTGAGCCAGTGTCTCTCATATCCCTGTTCTCCATAAAGAAAATCTGGGAACAGAGGGATGCTGAGCTGCCTTTAATTGAGGTAACTCTTCTGTTCATTTTGCGTAGGTAACTTTGTGTGAAGAACAATTTTCTCAATGTTTTATTTGAATTCCCCAAAATTTAATTGAAGAAGAGGTAGAAATTTGCACATAATTCTGTGCTGTGAGTTGCTCAGACGCTTTGACAGACTCTGAAGAGCTGTGCCTTTGAAAGGAGTATTCCTCCCTAAATCTGCTCCTTCCAGTGGTCTTTGCTTGTGCCATCAGGAGGGCAGAGCACCTTCTCTCCTGTTTCCTTGCTCACAGGAGCTGCAGAAATCAGCCATGCTCAGCCAGCAGGACTTTTCACCTCCCAGAGGACTGGGCATTACCAATATTCTGGGTTTTATTGCTTCAAATCTTCAGGTCTCTGATGTGAGTCTATTCTGAAACAGTTTTCTCTGCTGGTTTTCTGTTTGCATACAAGTCTCTCCTAGGAATTGCACCAAAATTCCTCCACCCCTTTTCTGGTGTTTGCTAGTACAGCTTGAAGTCGTGTTGGGGCTTGCAGTCCTTGCCAGGCTGTTCCTCCACCTCTCTTGCATCTCATTCTCAGACAATTAGCAAGATGTAGAGTAGCCTGCCTCTGATCTGTTCCTGAGTTTAGAAACCTCAACTTGCTACTCACCATCTTCTCACTTGTGCCTGTTTTGCAGCAGTGGCACTGCTCTGATCTGGCTGATTTGTTTCAGCTCTTAGACCATTTTGTAGTGATGGTCGTGAAAGCACAGAGGAGTTTAAGGCTACACTCATTCATCTTTGTTTATTTTAATGCTAAATCCCAAGGATAAATATTATTGTTATATTACTACTGATTAAAATGTACAAGAGAAAAGTCCTGTTTTGAAGATCAGACTTCTTTACTGAAGAGAGGGGATGACAGCCCTGCAGAAAAGGGTAAAAGCTGAAGAAGCTGGTAGGTATGTCCATTTAAAATGTGTGCCATGTGTGCTGAGGGTGACTTGGTTCACACAGAATATTTGCAGTCAGGCAAAAATAGAACTCATAACTTGCATGCTTGTGCTTCCTCAGCCCAATCTCTTCAGAAACAAATCTCCATGTTACTTAAAAAGAGCAGAGCTGAGACATGACTGCTGGAGTTTGCATCAATTGCCTGCTGATGTGGGGTGAAAGGCAAGGGACAAAAATAGGGACAGTTTATAGGGAGGCTCAAGCAGATGTTGGGAGTGCTGTACCTGCCTTGGAGTACTTTGGTCTTCACAGGTGTCAGTCCAGCATCTCCTTTTGGTACTGATTAATACCAATATTTCAAAGCTAGTGCCACTACAGTGCACTGTACTACTCTATTCCACTTAGGACTGGGCATTATATGCAGTAAATAAACTGCAGACAATGGCAGGCTTGGTTGCAGCTGGCGTGTTTCCTAAATATTAATACTAATGCTGCACTGAGAAAGTAAAACAATTTAAAAGAACTGATTGCAAAATCTGTACAGGTGTAAAAGTTAAGCATATGGCACAGAGGAGATTGCCAATGAAAATGACAGATGATTAACATTCATTAAAACTTTCAATTAACACCTTGACAAACTCCATAAAATAATACTGCATGTAAATAATGTGTGATTTCTCCAAGCCTTCTTCTACTGTTTTTAAGGGAAAGGAAGAGTGAGAAAGGGAAGAATGGAAGTCTATTCCAACAATACTTACTACTAACATTTTTTTCAGCCCTTGGTTTGTGTTGAGTTCAGTGGTCTGATGAGGAGTAAAACAGGTTGGAGCTGTCAGTATGGGAGAAGATTTGTTCTGGGTAAAAGTCAGTCCTGGATTTTCTTACCCATGTTTTCTGGTGGGCATGGGAGAGCAGCCCTGACAAACTGCAGGGCAGTGTGGAGGGTGCTCTGATCAGCTGGCTAATTACAGAGATCAGAACATGGCAGTCCTGCCTGTGCCATTTCACACTGCTGTCAGCTTCAGCAGGATCTCCCCACCTTAGGAGAATTCCAAGTCGGTGCCTTTTCCTGTTGGTGTGTACACGTGAACTAAGGAAGGACCTTTGTGTTGTCTGAGTGAGCTTTATGGAAGTAAATTAAAAAGTCATCATTAAGAGCTGACTTAGATGCTAGTTCTTAATGTCTGCTGTTAATTTTACTCAAAAAGCCTCCAAAATCAGGCATGCCCTTGGCTGCTTGTGTTATGGAGGGAAAGAAGCATTTTTGTCTTGCAAGAGCAGGTGTGTGGTTTAACCAATGCAGGCAAAGTCATGTGAATACTACCTATGGATTCCCTAACCCCTGGGATTTGATTTATTTAAGAGAGCATCCATTGACACTGGCACATGGAATCTTTTCTTCTCTCTTTGATTACTGAGCTCTTCTGTCAGTAGGTCCTGGCAGGACTCAAGTGCTGCAGGGCTCTGGGGTTGTGGAGATCCAGACTTCAGGCTTAATTTCCTCAACTCCAATTCCTGTTTGCACTTGTTTCTTTGTTCTTGCATTTGTTTCTTTGCCACCTTTATTCATGATTGGGTACAGTCAGGACATGAGTGTGGCATTTTAAAATACAGCTCCCCTCTCACCCACCAGTCCCTTCCTCTTTGAAATGCTGTTCCATAGGTAAAGAGTGTGTATGCCATTATATTTTCACGCTGTTGGTGTTTTGGAGCTGCCATTTGTTTGATGTAGCTGAGGACTCGTGAAGAGGATATGATGGCTGGTAAAAATACTTTGAAACAGCTCATTTGTAAAGCTCTCTGCCCTCCTGGCTTGGCCTAGGTCCATTATGCTTTGGGCCACGTCCACATTGCAAAGCCTGGGTCTGTGGTTCTTGTGGCATCCCTGTGATGGTTTTGTGACACACTTTGAATTTTGGCAACTCAAAACACCTGAGCTGCTGGGCAGATAGCGCAGCAGAGTGGTGTGGGGGTGATTTTTCTACAAAATGCCAATGAGTTTTGTGTTTCATGTCCTGGGTTGCTGGTTTGTGGGTGTTAGAGGATGAGAGGTCCCCCAGAAAGGTTGAATGAGCCAAATTTGGCATTCTACGTAGACATATTCTTCATGCAGTGTGAATGCAGGGATAACTCTCCTGTCAGACTGCTCCTGCTTGGAGTGTCCTCACAGCTTGTTCCAGAAAGGAACAGGGAGAAAACTAAATTTTTTTTTAGTGTGGACAATCAGGGCACCTCAGTCCAGGAGTAAAATACAAAATGAACTGAATAAATTGTGTGCACACACTCACTTTTCCACGAGAAAGCTGGATTGGAGAGACAGAATCCATTTTAGCAGACTCACAAGGGTCTTGACCTCTCCATTTGGTCCTGGGGACCCCCTCCCTGAAGCAGAATGTAGACGATGGGGTACAGTTAAATAAAGCTATAATTAGAAGCAACAGGAGGGAAAAGAGAAATCCATCAGTCTGCTCTCTCTTTGCATTTGACTGCTCTTGGATTGCTGTTTTCAAAAGTGATCCAGAGTGGCATCTCTTGGCTTCCTGGAAGGCAAAGGGAATTTTACAGCTGATGTCAATGGGAGCAGAAGGAGGCTGATGTTAAATGCTTTTTTTTATAACCCTGTCCCTAGTGAGTGGTCATTTTCATTGTTTTCCCTGATATTTTTGTGGGTGTCACATAGATCAAGAAGGAGGAAACTAGTGGTGAAGAAAGACAACTTGTGATGTGAGACCCCAAAACTCTGAGAGAGGCTCTGGGGGGCCCATGGGTGTTCTTACTTGATGTTACAGGTTTGAGTAGCTTTCAGTGTCACACTGTTCCTCTGAGCACCTTTCATTCCCAGAGGACATCATCAGCAGAGTCCACCCTGTCTCAAACCAAACCCAGAGCAGCTCTACAGATGAGCTCATGCCATGGTGCAAGAGAGAGGAGCTCAGCCCCTTGGACTGCAGCTTGTGCTGCCCAGCTGCAGCCTGACACCCTCCTGTGCTCATCACTTGGCCAGGATGTAGGAAGAATACATATTTTCTTGCAGCGAGCTGTCAGGCTGATCTGCAGTGAGACCTTTAGGGTGAGGTGTCTGCTCTCCCGTGATCCGTGTCTGACATCCGTGGATGGGCAGTGGGTGCGTGTGCAAGGGGCTGCTCTGACCCAAGACTTGCTTAGCACAGCACTCAAGCTCATCTCTTCACTCTGCTAAGGTCAAGGTTGAAAAATGACTCCAAAGAGCAAAGAAAGGGAAGACAGGCTTGAAAATGGATCAGGTGGAACAGACAAAATACACCGATTTGTAATCTCTCCCTTCCTCTCGTGCCGTCCCTTTTGCTTTCACTGTCACAGGTTATTCATTAAGTATTTATTGAAATACATGGTAGAAAGAATTTGTTTAACAGCTGAATTGCTGATTTTGGATTAGGCAATTAGGTGGTGGATTTAAATCTGGAGAATTGGTATTCACCAAGGGTTTGGGGGTGAGGCCAGAAGTTCCTCCCTTGCAGCACGTGTTCTCCTTTGCTGCAATGCCATGGTGTTCTCGTGGTACGTGGGGAAAAGTGTGGGACAAAAAAGGGATTAGGCTGGCCAGCCTTTGCTGCTGCATCTCTGGGGGGATTGCTTTTTAGGGCAATCAGGAGAAATCTGTGTGGAATGGAATGGCATTTGTTAAGCAACCTAAGTTGCCCTTGATCCTACAAACTGCTCTTTTGGTATTTAACAAGAATGAAAAAGAAAAGGAGTTAACCTGTGTTGCTTTTGCTTCTTTGCCTCTCTTTAAGGAATGAATAATAGCTATTTGACTCTGGCAGGAGTGTGTCATGCTGTAGTTACATTACAGTTTTTGAGTGGTTTAAAAATTGTGTGAGGGACAGTCTTAGGGTTGCTAAGTTGGAGGATGCAATAAGCCTGTTTTTCAGCAGTCATGTACCATCATATATAACACAGTACTTTTTGAATTTTTTTTTTGTATTTTTTGATTTATAAATGCTGGGTAACATATAGGAAGAAGCCAAGTCTTGCAGTGAAAATGGTGATTTCACATGTCTATGTTTGGTATATTTCTTTGTGTTCGTTTTTTAATAATACTGGCCAAGAAAAGAACCCCTCTCCTTTTGCCTCAATGTTGTTTTTTGGTGTAAAGAAATAAAAAGGTTTCTGTGTGTAGGTGTATCATCTTTGTATCTACTCTGAAACCCTCACACGAAAAGAGCACTAAAATTCTGATGAAGTGCTGTAGATTTGTAGAAGTGGACTCTTTTAGACAGCACTTAAGTGTGCAGGATCAGAGAACTTCCTGCTCCAGAGCTCGTTTAAAATCACACCCATCAGCTCCTGGCACAGGAGAGGTGTCTGCTGTGCTGCACGGACAGCAGTCCCAGACCTCAGCAGCCCCTCTGTGAGTGCTTCTGTCTGCCTCTGGTGGGTTTTGCCTCCAAGTGAAGAACTGAAAGAGGGTTAAGTATTGTTGTGCAAGCTGTTTTGCAAGAGGAAAACCTTTATGGATACTTCTACAGCAGCATGGAAGTGGAGGAGGCTTTGCAGGCAGGAGTCTGGCAGGATTTCACCCAACTCCTCTGGCTCGTGATCTGAGAAGAAAGTTCACCCTTCCTTCATGAGGAGGCTTTTTTTTCTCTGCTGTTGCATTTATAAAGCCTGAGATTGCCTTTGTTCAAAAAGAATTTTGGTACTTCTTGTGTTCAGAGCATACCATGTCCCAGCATCTTCCAAGTTTAGCACAGCATTTGCTTTCAGTGTTGGAAAGCCAAAGCTCTTGTAAAGATTTTAAATTATCTGATAATATTTAATCAGTTCATAGACTGTGTGTGCTTGAAGAGTAAGCACTCCTGAAGAGCTTGCACCTTTTAAAAAAAAAAAAGTGAAGTACACTGATAATATTGCAGAGTGTGGAGAGGTTTAAAATTATTGGAGCACTTAATTTTTTCTATAATTGCTTCAATTTGAAGGGAACTAGGCAAAATACCAAGCTGAAAATGAGTTGCATTAATCGAGAAAAATTCATCAGTCAGAAAGTAGGATTTAAACCAAAACTCCCAATTAGAACGGGGGGAAAAAAAAAAGACACTAAACATCTTGGCATTCAAGCCTTAAAGTGATGAGCCTCACATTCCTCTGGGCTGGCTGTTGCCTTCAGGGGTTGCTAGAAGAGTTTCCCACATCCATTTCACTGGAAACTGCGGAGGGAGGAGCTGAGGTGGAGCCAAAGCACCTTGCTTGGAAAATAAAGAATTGCTCGGTGAAACCCTGGCCCCTTGGGATGTACCACGGTGGGCAGCAACCAAATGTGAGCATAGATCAGCTCAGGTTAATCTCTCTTTATAGTAGGATGACAATAAAATAAAAAATTCAACACCACTGCAGATATCTTACGGCAGGTAAAGAGCTTTTTGGTGCTATGTAATTGTATTTCATTATTTCCTTATTAAAAAAGGGAAAAGTTGTATCACTTGAAAGGTACCAGAAAAACCAAAGTAAAAATGAGCACATTTCTGCAGCTCAGGCTTTTTTGAAATGTTCAAGTCAGTAAGTTTGCCATTCAAAGTCAAATTTGGCAAATAGTCTGTTTTTTCTGGTCTGACATATCTGGCATAAGCAGTGATTGTTACTAAACAAGGGAGAGGAAAAAAAGAATTTATTTTTGCAAGAGGATGAAACACAGAGAGTGCATATTGTATTTCACTGGAATTTAGTGGTTCCAAATGATTCTTGACCACATAAGGTTTCAGTACAGCACAGGGTGGGTTTCCATGTACCAGGTTTCACTGGGTTTTGACACTGACAAGACTCCCAGCTTTCAGTTTGTACAGAGTCATGGGACAGCTCTGGGGTTACGGATTTACATCTTTCTGAACCTTCTTCACCCTTTCTTTGCATCATGCAGGATATTTCATGGTACAGTGATCTGGACATGGACAACAAAAATTATTTTTTACTAAATTGTGAGTGGAGAAAAGCAATGTGCTTCCTTTTAATATGAAGTCTAACAATCTGATTACTCCTTTCAAAGGCCCAAACTCCTTTTTTTTTTTTTTTTTTTTTTTTTTTTTTTTTCCAAG
>WEZZ01024164.1:226956-316916 GCA_013400585.1 Chloropsis cyanopogon
TCTTTTTTTTTTTTTTTTTTTTTTTTTTTTTGGAACAGGAAAATGCCGTGTTTGATGTGTGGCCCTGTTGGTGGGATTGGGCTGGATCCAAAATGGCCAAAAGGTTTGAGGGGTGGAAAGCTGCACCTGAGTCCTTGTGTTTCTTTGCTGGGAACAAAGCAACAACCTGACCTGCACTAAAAAGAATTTATTTGGCTTGAATGCCAAGTGCTGTCTGCCTCAGAATTAAGTATTGGGGTAATTTGTAGCCTTGTCCTTCACGCTTGTGTCTCTGGGAGGTGCCAGGGGGTGCCCAGGGGTGGGCACAAGCAGCACCTGTGGGAGAGGCAGGTGAAGGCGACATCTCTGGGTTGATAAAGCCAAGGGGTCTGCAGGAGTTGTGGCTTTCTCCTCTGTGGAGGTGGAATAAGGCCAGTGGGTTGGAGGTGGGCAGATAATTTAAATTATCTGTCATCACCTCTAAGTAAATAAGGTAGGATATTTAGGAAACACTGATCTCAGGCTGTTTTTACAGCTACAAGTGCTTTCCTTTGATTTGCCTCACAAATCGGGCTCTTGCTCTGAGAGCCCATGTTGGGCTCACCTGAATGTAGTGGTATTCCCTGTAAAACAAGAGGGGGTTTTGGAAGAGCAGAAGAACAGTCTGGCTAAAAAACTGAGAGCAGATAATTAAAATTTTGTAGCATCTCTCCAAAGAAAGGAATGAAAGATCCAATTTTTTAAGAAACTTGAGCATTGCTTTGGTCAGGGCAGGAAAACCTTCCCTGGACCACTGCTAGTGTTGTGTGTGAGTTTCTACCACACCTATTTTGTTTTATCAACCTACTCAACTCACCAGTCCACACCTCTCTTGTGGTGTCCCCTTTCTGTGCCTCATTAAGTTTTCCTCATTCTGATTTCTCAGTCTACCCTGCTAATATGCAACTATTGACTGAGTTAATACTGTGAGAAATTATTTTTACTATTTTTATGTGCCTTTTTACCCCTTCAGAAATGTGAGCAATAAATATCAATAATTTCAAATTCTAGAGTACTTGATTTCCAACAGAGATGACCCAATTGCATGTCAGATTTTTACAGCTGATACTCTGCTTCCATTTGGTTCTTCCCCCTTCTTTTTTATCCTCCCTCTTGCTGGTGCTGATAAAAATCATCCTCAGGAGCACAAATACTCTGGAAGTTGCTATGCTGGAAATTAAGACTTAAATAGTCAGGGGTTTTGGTTTATTCCTCTTTTGTCACCTGCACTTAATCCCATCTTTGGTGCTGAATGACAGATGAGAGGAATGCCAGTGCTGGTTGGCTCTGTTGCAGTTCCACTGCATTTTGATCAGCCTTGGGCTCAGTTTGCTTGGGTTTGTAATCCACTCATCAAGGTGGGTACAAACTCACAAATGAAACCCCAAATGTGGGGGTTTTTTGATGGAAATTTGCTCCTTTTGTACTGCAAATGAATATTTAAATAATAAAAGTAATTGGATTTTGCTTTCCAGTGAATATCTCTTGCTTTTAAGAGCTACAAAGCTGGCTCAGGTGATCTGTTACTGTCTCTCCTGTGTGGTGTGTCTGTAAGATATCTGGGAGTACTTGTGAACATTCCCTAGGGTTTTACCTCTTCTGGAAATAAGTGTTTTGGTGGAAACACAGTGGTGTATCCCAAACATTTTGGTCAATCCTCTATTATCCTGCTTTAACATCTCTGTAAGGGATGCAAGGGCTTCCTGCTCCTGTTCTCACAGCGCTCTGTGGCTCACTTGTGTGTCCACAGCTGAAATGGGTGGTCTAAGTTTCTCTCTTTTGAATGCAGATATGGGTTATTTTCATCCACACACTCATTAATCTCTCTGAGCCCTGCCAAGCTCTTTGAGCTACTTTCTCAATTTAATTACATGTTACAGAGTTTCTGGGTCTTTTTTATGAGCCTTGAGAAAGTGTTTTAATTTTAAATGCATTGTATGACATTTAACTGTGTGTCTGGTGTTAAGAGGAGGAGTAAATATGAGCGAATGATCTCTGCAATTTTGCATTAATGCCCTCTGTGACCTGCAATTTTTTCAGGATGTCATGTAAACTTACCCACGCTGCCAAGTATGGGAATGAGAGGAAAGAGTTTCTTTCCAATTTGTCCATTTTAAGATGGAATAATCAGAATTAGCACCACTGGCAAACATTGTTTTTGAAACAGGGTGCTCAGTCCACAAAGGATTTGATGGGAAATCCTGCCAGTTCTTTTATTTCAGCGAGGTACAATCATGGTACAGGAGTCCTTTCTCCAGCCTTTTAACAAATGGGGAATGATTGTGGACTCCTTCAAAGTGCCTGTGAATAGTAGCTGGGAAAAGCAAGGGCTTCTGAATAGGTTGAACTTAGCCAGGGGGCTGAGATTTTACTGGGAACTTTTTAAGATCTCTGCAGAGTAACCAAGGTCATAACGTATTTTGCTAGCTGCCAATCTGTCTGAGGATCAGTGAAAGATGCAAACTGGACCTGAGTGACCACTCTAAAGAGGTGCCAGGATGGGATGTCCCAGTGCAGAGCAGGCACAATCCTTCCCTGGGCTTGGCAGTTGTGTGAGGAGCCAGAGCAAGGGGCTGCTCTGCCTGCAAACTAATGTTTAGTGAGTTTTCTAATGACACACCCTGTCACAGAAGCAGCAGCTGAGGTTGCTCAGAACCTGCTTTTCTGTGATCCTACAGAAGCAATTGCAGAACTGCAGCATCTTTTTAAAATACCTGACTCAGTTTGGGCTTCGTGTTTGTGTTTGGTTTTTTGGTTTTTTCCAACTGCAATGGGTAAGTAGCTGGAGGAGGAAATTTAGCAGTCAGATGAATAAAAAAACTATGGATTCTGCTTGTAGAATTACCTTCTCAGGGAAGAAAGCCATCCTGCAGAATGAGCTGACTTGTAGAGTGCTGTGTCTCTGCCCTTGCTGCAGCTTGGTGCTGTATGGGGAATATTCCAAGCCCACAGCTGGTGGTGGTGCCTGGAGCTGCCCAGCAGGAGCTGGGAATGCCTGCTTTGCACTAATACCTGAGAAAAGGCTTGGGGGGAGCCTCGTTGTGGGGCTTTACCCTGTCTCAAATGCAGAATTACCCACGTTGGGGCCAAGAACAGACTGGGATTTTTATATACTGTGAGACTTTGTCACGAGAGGTTATGGATGGTCTGGAGAATAACTGTGTTAGAAAGCAAAGAGACAAGTGGATGGATGGAAAATCCATCAGGGATGTGGAATACAAAGGTGTGGACAAAGCCTTGAGGCTCTGTCTTGGAGTGCTTAGGAAGTGAGAGCTGTAGGTTGCAAGGAAGAATCACTCAAGGAAGAATCACTCTGACCCTCTTCCATGGTCTTTCCCTGGGTATATGTTCCCAATTATTGCCAGAGAAGGGAATGCATGGGCTTTTTTTTCTCTCTGTGCATGACTTTTTGTCCAGCCCCTTGAAGTTCTTCTGAAATCTGCTTTATATGGTTGTGAGAATTGAGCGTAGCTGAGCTGCTGATACTCTTCATGGTGAGAATTTCCTACTTGAAGTTGAAATAGCTTTGAACTACTCGATGACGTGTGCTGCCATTAAAAAAAAAGAGCCCAGTAAACTAAATGCCATTGTTATCTTTTATTATTAGGCTTATGTTTGCAGAACCAGCTGTCATTATAAAGCAAACTGAGAACTTGAGTGCTTGAGTCAGAGCCCATTAAAATGGGCTAAGACTGAATATCCTACCTCAGGCTGCTTGCTGTTGTGCTCAAGTGTGCTCAGGTACGAGTGCTGTTCCTCTGAGACCTTAATAAAAACAAGGTGAGGCTTTTTAAGATTCTCCTGCTGTGTAAAACTGATTCACAAAACTGACTGTGCAGCAGGGAAATACTGATAAGGTATTAATGATTGTGCAGTTAGATGCCATTTGTAAACAACAGCACCAAAAAAAGAGGCAAACTAATTTTTCTTTTTAATTTACCTTAATTTACCATTTACATTTATTTACCATTTAAAATGAGCTCTTACAGTATTTCCTAGGAATTAGGGGTGTAGATTTTGCAGTTGCACCTCTGGTTTAGCAGGGCTCCAGAGCAGCACAGGGGTTTGTCCCCGAGGATCCAGCTGCAGGCCTGGAAGCAGACTTTGTTTGTGTGTTAGTCTCAGTTGCTCTGGACTGGAGCCAGAGTTTTGCTGCTGCTTAAGGACAGGGTTGTCCTGCCAGGCCTTCTGGTGGTGCACAGAGCTGCTGGGCTGTGTGCTCTTCAAGCAGGTTTTAAACATGCAGTGCAAATTAAGTCAGTGTCTCTGACTTAGTGACCTCAGCTTTTCCTCCTGCAGCCTGGTCTGCCTCCTTGCAGTTCATGCACAGAAGTCAGTGGCAAAGCCCTTCCCATCTGTAGCAGGACCTGGGTTTAGGTGCCTTCCTTGGGATGGTGTGTGCGCACACTCCTTTGTTTAATCTTGTGGCCTTGCTATGGGTTTATATACTTTTCCAATGTCTGTCTGGTTTGCTTTCTCCAAGTGATGGGCAGGCCTTTCCCAAACAGCTCTGGTACTCTAATTGATCTGGTTTTGGAGCTCACACTGAATCCAATAGATGTTCTGAGCTTGCAATAATCATAGGATCAGGACAATGTCCATTTAAGTCCAGTCAAGTCTGTGCTTTTCCCTCCTTACCAGCAGGAAATTGATTTCATGCTCTTCACTCTCCCAGTATATTTATTAAACTGTTATTTATTCATTTAGTTACCTTATTTAATTTTATAACAAACTTTGGATTTGGTCTTGAAGAAAGATTGGAAACACTTGGATTTTTTTTCCCCTCAGAAAGTACATATATTCTTGCCTTTTTTTTAAGGTACAGTGCTGCTGTGCACCTTGGAACAAGAGTGACTAACAGCTCTTAACAATAGGAGTGGAAATAATGGCAGGGGTAGCAAGACATGAAGAGTTTTGAAAAGCAATATTCTTCAGTGTTGGGGAAGTAATAAAAGGTCAGAACAAAGTGCAATAGAAAAGCCATTATGAAGGGAATGGGCAGAAATCTGGTTTTATGTTGATGTCAAGGCTTTGGATTTGTTTTCTTTCCATTCTGACAAGTTTTATTTAGTTTAATTCAGATTATTATTATTATTTGCCTTAATGCATGCAGCTTTACTAGGTGAGATTTTAATGCTGCACAACTGTAAATGGCTAGGTTTGAGAGACTTATTTATCTTCCCTTTTTTACTTGGAACCCTCTGTATAATGAATTCTTAACCAAGAATTACTGTTTAGTATTATTTACTCAGAGCTGGGCCGTGCTACAGAAATACAGAGCAGCACCACACTTTGCTGCCAGCCCTGCAGGGCTGCTGATGGAGGAGGGTGGGGGCTCTTGAAAAGTATTTCATGAACCTTTCCAAACTCCTTGCCAGTACTTGACTGCCCTGGGTCTGCAGTCAGTGTTGAAATCCCCACTGACCTCCATGCCAGCAAAGCTAAACAGCTGTGACTGTTCTTGATAAACCATCCTAGAATTTGTTTTCTTACCCCTAATTAAATAAAAGACACTGAGCCCTCATCAATTAAAGTATATTTTGAAAAGAGGAACTAATAAAAGAAAGTTATAACGTCATACTGGGTATCAATGATGAAATCCATCCTTGTTTCCTTTTGGTTTTGACCTAAGAATACGATTTTGTGTGATGGGTTGCTGATGTAAAGCACAGTCCTCCTCTTCCCTTTTCCCTTCCCTATATGTAAAAGCAGCAAAGTTGGCCAATACAATTTAAAATGAGCATCCTTCAGGTAAATCTTTTTTCCAGGATTATCACTGGTTGCTGAGCAGCTGCTCAGTCCATGTAGCCAGTAATTTGGCCTGTTTCAAATCTAAATAATATGTAGTGGCTGCATGTGGGGCGAGCCTGCCTAGCTCAAGTTTATTTCCTTTCCATTGCCTTTCATCTTTTTGGTCATTTTCATTTCTCCCAGCCATGCCTGATAACAAGATCCCACTGTAGATAGAGCTGGAAGGTCTGCACAAATGTCCTCCCAGAGCTGTGAAAGGCAGATCAGGCATCCATTTCAGCAAACACATTGTCAGAACTCTGGACCAGTCCCCTGGGTGGTTTCATCCAGACGTTTTTTTTTTCCCCCTGAAGTTTTTCAGAGCAGTTATCAGAGGCTGTTTCTGCTCTTGTTTTGTAGTAGGGCTTGGTGATCTAAAAGCACTCCTGCTTTCTCTCTGCTGCTGTGGAATGAAATGCCAAAGCTCTCATTTACCTCGGAGGAGGATGAGCTTTGCTGAGCTCCTGGAAATCCCCAGCCCACAAGTCCAGAGATGAGCCCCATGTGCAACCCACCACTGCCCTGGGAGAGGTTAGCCTCAAATATAAGCAACAGCTGCTCAAATGATGCAGGTCCCCAAATAAACAACTGATTCCTTTACCATTTCCTGGTCCATTATGCTCAGGGAGGAGTTTTCTGTTTTCTTTTATGTGTCTTCGTTTGTTTTTGCCAAGTGCACTTAGCAGATGAGAGAGAGTACCCTTCCTTGCCTTTGCTGGATATCAGTGTTCTGAAATATGGAAAAAAAATGCATTTGGACCCTCTTTCAGGTCCAGAGGTTAAATTTCAAATAGTTGTAATTGAAAGTTTTGCTTACGTTTTGAATTAAGTTTACCTTTTTCCTCTTGCCCTGTTTTTTAAAATTTGAAATTGGTAGACAAACTATGTTTCTTGAAAATTGTTTTGCCGCTGCAGAAAGGAAATGTTTTCAATATTTATATCTAATTGAAGACTGGCTTATCCCTTTTCTTTCCTTTTTTGACCTCTCCAAACATGTACATTTCAGATTCCTTCTTAGCCGTCTCAATTTCCCCTATGCCCTTTCGGGCTGACTTTGTTAGCGTGGTACATTCCTTTTATGGAGTTGTACATTTTTCAGTTTTTTATCCTTCAGTGGATAATTCAGATGGGATTCTTGGCCGCTGACATTGCTCCACTCTGGGTACCAGTGTGTGCTGTCATCTCTTTCATGGGAAACTGGGCTGGTGTCCCCCTTCCCTTAGGGAGGGGATGGAGGGGTGAGGTACAAAGTTGTCCCTTGCCATAGCCAGGGCTCTGCTGCAAGTGGGCCAGAGGAGACTTTTGATGTGCTGGGCATTTGCTGGAATTTCTCAGCTGAGGGGGTGCTGAACGTGGTATCCTATGCTTGCTGTGCTCTTCAGGCTTCCAAAAGTTTTGTGTGCCTGTCATACGTTTAAGGAGGGTGAAGGCGTCTAAGTCCAACTCTTTAAACACTAAAGGACACCTCCTTTTAATCTAACAGAGCAATGGGTAATGTTCCTGACTGTGAAACTGCAAACCAGGCTGCCAGGAAAAGGGTGAAACAATTAAAATAAACCTCTTGATTATTTGTGGCCTTCCAGTACTTGAAAGGAGCCTGTAGGAAAGATGGAGAGAGTGTGTACATGGGCTTGGAGTGACAGGGCAAGGGGGAACGGCTTCAAACTGACAGGGAGTGGTTTAGATGAGATATTAGGAAGAAATTCTTCCATGTGAGGGACCAGAAACAGGCTGCCCAGAGAAGCTGTGGGTGCCCCAACCCTGGCAGTGCCCTGGGCAGGCTGGATGTGGCTCTGGGGCAGTGGAAGATGTCCCTGCTCATTGAGGAGGGGTTGGAATGAGATGGTCTTTAGGCTGCCTCCTCAGCCAGGGCTTTCTGTGGTTTTGTGATTGCACTCACAGGCTCCTCCTCTGTTGCAGTGTGCGAGGGGGAGTTCAGGTTGGACACTAGGAACAAGTTCTTCACTCAGAGGGTGGTCAGTCCATGGAACAGGCTCCCCAGAGCGGTGGTCATGGTACCACGTGTGTCAGAGTGCAGGGACTGTCTGTGTGATGCTTTCAGTCCATGGCTTAGTGTAAGGCAGCCCTGCAATGATCAGGGAGCTGGGCTCAGCAATCCTTATGGGTCTCTTCTCTTGAGGTGTCCTGTGATCCTATGAATGATTCCCAAGCTGCTGTGAGGAATGGCAGACTAAGGCCCACCTGTACCACAGCCCTGAAATAATCTCTTGTGCCACATCTTTGCCTCCCCGTCAGATGGGATCGCCTCTCACTGCTCCCTCTGCAGAGTGCTCTGTGGATCATCTGCTGCTCCGTGCAGACACAGGGAGTGGGGATCTCTGCTTTTCCCATCCTGCAGGCTGCCTCCAGTTTATGGTCCCTCTGTGGTCTTTAACTGATCCCAGCTGGAAGGGTTTACTTGCTGTTTACAGCGTGTTCCAGAAGAAGTATTCTTTGCACATACATGTTAGATCTTCGCAGGGATCATGTTATTTCCTCATAAGATACAAATGACAGGCTTGGTGCTCTCTGTTTCCCCCCTCTGCCTTTCTTCAGTCCTCTTCCCATGTATTTTTCCTTTTCTTTTCCCCGCTGTTGTGTCAACTGCATCCTGTAGCCGTTGCCATCCGTAATGCATTGTTTCAAAGCAAGAAACTTGTTATGGGGGAGTAGGATGAAGAGGATTAAACAAATTCCAAGCATATGGCCACCTGCTTGGGCAGGTTTCAGTGCAGCCCTACCAATACCATGGAACACAGAACAGCTCAGCAGCAGAGTCTGCTCTGCCACAGGGAAGCCCTTGCAAGCAGAGCCACTCATGGCTGTTTCTGTCTTTTAAATTAAATAAACAGACCAAGGTTGGAAATGCAGCTCTGTGTTGTGAACATTCTTCATGGCAGTGTTAATTGGGACCTATCTTTTTTTTCTTAATCCAGACATGAGCATTTTTCACCTTTCAATACAGCATGGTTGACTACAATGGACATAGAAACCAGGAACATAGTTGAAATTGTAGAGCCATCACTGAAGGCTTTAACTGATGGCTTTACACTTCCCACCCCTTCCTGAAATTATTCTGTTTTCTGTCTTTGTCTCTCTCTCTTACAGGTTTACTTTTACACTTAAGTAAATTGTTATTCTGCACTGCCTGCTTCAAGTATTACAGGAAAACTTACCGTGGGTTTTTAATACATTGAAATGACTGATTCTTAATCTAATTGCAATTTGTTTAACTTTATGTCCAGTTTAGAGCTTTGAACTTGTTGTAAAATGTCGTATAAAGTACTGGGTGTTCTTGTACTTCCTAATTCTGTCTGGCATTTACAACAATTCTTTCACTATCTCTGAGGGTACAGCTCCTAACTGTGCCGGGACAGAGTCTGATCCACTCCATTGCTATGAATAGGAGTCTGTCCATGGGCTTCAGTGAGACTTGAGTCAGACTCTTTATTGCTTCACCTTTACAAACTGGATTCCAGGCCATTCTCCATGGTAAAAATCTTGGCAGCATTGAAGTGAATGGGATATTTGCTGTGGTATTCAAAGGAGCCAGGATTTCAGCTAGAATATTTAATATCTCACAATTAAAAATAACCTATTTTCAGTCTTGGATTTGACTTGGACATTTTGCTTTACTGCAGACATAGGAGACTAAAGTGAAATAACATTTCCATATTGAAGCTTGATTAAGGTCAGAGTTACTGCTGGATAATTGATGTACACTATGGCTGAGGAGAAGAGAATTTCCTCAAGTTAGTAATGTGCCCATTAAAGGAAATCCTGTGACATGTCTGAGTCAAGGGGATCCCAGCCAAGTGATAACTCTGACTTTGAATCTTGATGTGTGTCAATACTTGCTTGTGATAATAAAAGTGCATACATCAGTGCCAAAAGGGCACAAACAGTGTGGTTAAATCTAACTGAGGGTTTATGTATTGATATTTATTTTATGGGGCAATATTTCATACTCTTGTGAGCCAGCCAATGAACCCTGAGAAGTCTGAGGGTGACTGTTCTCGTAGAGCCCTTGCGGGGAGATTTTCCATCTGTGAGCTGAGCATTTCTCTTGTAACACTAATGGCCACAGTCAAGTGCAAAATCAAAACAAGAATCTCAGCTCCTTAGGAACTAGAGGTAGATATGATATCCTGCTTATATCTCCCACACTTAAAATTGTGCCGTATATACATTTTTAAGTGTATGTCTGGTATTAAATATACCTGAAAGAAATATAATTTAATATTAAATATATTTTGAGGTAAATATACTTCAAGGAGAACCTGTTAGGTAGATAAGTGGTTTGGTCTTGGACCCTTAAATTAAAATGTTGATTTGGTGGGAACCATGAAAAGGAATGACAGTCGTGTCTGAATTATTCCTGTATTTTTCTGTACATGTCTTTCCAACCAACTGGAAAAAAAAGAGAAATCATTGATGTAGTTCATGTGTCTAATATAGAAATTCACTCATAAGATTTCTCTATAAAAATATTGATTAGAGAGTATATGCCTGGGCATATTTCTATTTATTTCATTAGTCTACATGTGCAAAAGTCCCCACTTAGAATTTCACGAAGTCCCTCTATATTTCATAATGTTTGAATTTTTAATTTTTTTTAAAACCCTTTTCATGATAACCGAGTAACTAAACTCTTAAACTGTTTCTGTCTGCCCCAAGGGTTTTTTCTCTTCCTCTATGTGTTGAAGGGAAATCTGAGCCTAAGAACACTAAAGAGGAAAAACATGTCTCATCTACTTGTCACGGCATCTATACTTTGCCATTTTTTTGCCACCCAAATGTGACAGGGCAGCACATAAATGTGTGAAGTCTGTCACAAATGGCAGCCAGAGCTGGGAATTCAGGAAAATGAGCTTTGCCTTTTTGAGGCTTTTGCATTCAAACCCTGCAAAGTGCTGAGTGCCTTCTGAGGGGTTAGGCTGAGCCTGCTCAGCGCTAGTTCACGGGCGGCGCTCACCTTGCGGGGCTCAGCCTGGAAAAGACACATCTTCCAGAGGAGCCCCGTGGGACCTGCGTGGGCTGGCAGAGGGTGACACGCTGCCTGTGCTCTCACATGTGCCATGTATGTGATGTGTCACGCGGCAGGAGTCCCAGGTGTGGCTCAGCAGCGTGGGAATGCCGGCTGTGGAGACAGAGAATCCTCTCCTTGCCTGCGGAGTGGCAGGGCTGCAGCCTAGCCAGCACGCTTCTCCTTGGGACTGGAAAGGTGTTTGCAGTTCCATGATGTGTTTTATGGTAGTTCCTTCTTCCTCCTTCAGAGGGGGCGCCTACCCAGCATGCTTCTCCTTGGAAGTGGTAAGGTGTTTGCAGTTCCATGATGTGTTTTATGGTAGTTCCTTCTTCCTCCTTCAGAGGGGGCGCCTACCCAGCATGCTTCTCCTTGGAAGTGGTAAGGTGTTTGCAGTTCCATGATGTGTTTTATGGTAGTTCCTTCTTCCTCCTTCAGAGGTGCAGCCTACCCAGCACGCTTCTCCTTGGAACTGGAAAGGTGTCTGCAGTTCCACGATGCGTTTTATGGTGGTTCCTTCCCCTGAAGTGCTGCTCAGTGTCTCTTTGTGCCCCACCTCTGCAGTTGCTCGCGGTGTGCTCAGATCAGAGTTGAGGATAATGTGACTACACCAGGAGGACAAGGCCACCATGTTCCTCCTACATTAACCCTTGAGGGAGAGCACCTGTGCAGTAGTAAAGATGGGCTGGTTTTATATGGATCACACATTTGCCAGTCTGCAACCATTCAGAGCATTTATATTCAAACCCCTCTGTATGTGTGTCTGCTTCCGTGTGTGTATGTCATACACACACGTATTTTATTACTTCACCATCAGCAACCTTGATCCTCCCTCTTTTCAGCCATGCACTTCTGGGACCACCAGCTAGACGCTCTACTTAGGCAGGAGGACAGCATTGTCACAGGGTTTTGCAAGAGGAACTGCCTGTGTCACCACATTCCACCTTCTGGAGCACATGGCAGCGTGTGCTCCTTTCCTTCCAGCAGGCAGGGCTAGGTCTGGTCCCTTCCCCTCCCTGAGTTGCTTGGAGGGCAGGTTGGGAGGCAGGCACATCAGCCAGCAGCTTGCCCTGGGTGCCTGGCAGGATGGGCAGAGCAAGGGGTGAGCAGCACGAGGTGTGGAGTGGGCACGATAACTCTGCAGCCTGTGCTGTCCCCTGGGCTGAGGGATCTCATGTGAAGGCAGGGGGAGCTCAGACAGAGAAGGGAGGGGGAGAGAGTGAAATGCAAACATCACCACGATCCTCAGTAAGAGATTTAGATCTCTGTGTTGGCATAAAAAGGTCATTTTGGGCCTGAGGGTTTTGACATTGTTCCTTTAAGTTAGACCCACAACATAAACTATTTTCAACACTTGCTATGAAGAACAAATGACCTTTAGTAACTTGCCCAGAAGACAAATGGTACGTTAACACAATAAATGTACTCTGCTAGTATCGTGCTTCTTGCTTTAATTTTCAATTAGAAATGTTACTTTTCCCTCTCCCTTTTACACAAAGGACTGCACTTTCATACTTTGATTTTTGTAACAGAGGTTTCCTCGTTCTCTGTGGGATTGGCAATATTCGCTGATAATTACTGGCTAAACAGTGAATTTCCTTCTGCTCAGGGACAGCATTTTGTGCTCATCTGCTCCGAATGGTCTGGGTGGAGGCTATCAGTGAGGGAAGGAGGGCATAGTTAACAACCATCACCAGCCACATCTGCTGCAGGGGCAGAGCAAGGGGAGCCAAAGGGACAGACAGCTCAGACATGGTGCTGGTGAGTATATCTTTTGTTTGACAGAGCTTTTTCAGCATGTGAAGACTGAAAATTAAAGGCGAACTTATTTCCGTTTACATCAGTGAAGACAGGAGGCGTGGATGTTGGCGTGTTTGGGGAAATGAAGGGCTGTCCCTCTTCTCTGTGCTCATTTTTCTTTATTTCAGAGAGGGTTTCCAGGCTTTGCTGTGTTGCTTGCTGCCAAGAACTCTCGGGAGGACCTGGAAGTGCATCCCAGGTTGTGTGAGTGTGGGACCAGCAGCATTTCTGCTGGCTTGCTCACATGGTGGCTCGGCCAGCTGCTGCTCTCAGCCCCATGCTCACTGTGAGGGAGGGGAGGGACCCTACACCTTTTTTAGTGTGCTGGAAAAGCCACCTGGGGGAGGAGAGGAGGAAAGCAAGGAGTGGGGAAGCACCAGCTCTCCTCCAGGCAGTGCTGTCTCTCCTAAAAAAAAGTGGAGAAAGAAGGTGGACATGGGTTCACCTTCCAGTGATATGGATAAACTTCTGTCAAGGGGATGACAGAAAAGATCTCACTGTCACACCAGCGAGAAATGCCTGGAAGAAGGGAGAGGTGGTGGTGGAGGAAAGATGGTAGATCAAGGGATGGCACCTCACCAAGGAAGTATTTAGGAAAAGGAAAGTGATTTGTCATCCATTGGAGTCACATTTCAAGCCACCTGATGGTGGAAATGTGGTGTTAAGGAAATGTTAATTTCCTTAACGTTTACAGTGTTTGGAGGGTAGGAAGATCCAGTGCACAATGCAGAGGCTCATCTGACATGCCATAAATGTTGGCTAATTATTTCTAGGGCTGATACAGTGCTTGTCTCTCAAAGGGATCCAGAACACTTTACACAACAGTAGATTTTTCAGTTTGCTGACTGGTTTGAGGACTACGGGTATTTCACATCAAGTAAAAACGTTTTGGAGAAGGTGTTTTATTCTTTGATGTGGGGATGATCTTTTGTTTCAGCTGAACAGAAATTATTTTACAGAACCAAAAATGAAACCTGTCTTTTGAGTTCAGGATCATAAATACTTTGGGAACCTCACTGACAGCGTGCTTATTAGGAATATTTAAGCAAAGCCTCTGGAAATGAAAAATTTAAATACTTTAAGTTTAAATAGCCTTTCTCCATCTCCAGAAATGTTTGTTTCTTATTTTTCATCAGGCTGACAACTGAGTTTTGACCTTATTTTATACATAAATTCATCTGATTTCTTTCTAATCAGCTGCAAGAGTCTCTTTTTTTTCTTTTTTTTTTTTTTCCGGCTATATGTTTATGCCCCTTTATGATCATTGAAGGGGGACTTAAGTAAAGCTGGAGAAGAGTGCTGCTCCAAGGCAGCTTTACTAGGGAAAAGCTGAGCTGGGGAGAAGGAGCTTGAAGTGGAAGGAAGCAAGGGAGAACGAACTGAAAATGAGGGGAAAACTGGAAAGAGATGGACAAGTGTGAGTAATGGTGATAGTTACTCCCCAGAGTAGAAAATAGGAACAAGGAAATAAGGATTAGGGGTAGGAAAATGAAAAGGGGAGTTGAGAAGGAAAAAAAAAAAAAGCTGACTAGAAAGCCAAAAATAGGACACTCCACCTTTAGCGAATGCTTTATTTCTCCATTTTTATGAGAAATGCCATATTGCCCTAAATTTGGAAAGGAGGATAGGATGGCTATTTTTAGGAATTACTGATGTTCCTGGCTGCTTAGGATTTTGTAGTTACTCAGAGAAAAAAGGAAAATACAACAATGAAAAAGTTAAAGGAACTTAAGAAAGTACTTTTGAAAAACAGAAACTTAGTAATATCTAAACTTCCAGGTTGTGTAGTTCTAAAAGTGCAGCATAACACCCATATTCCTTAAATTTCATGTGAATGTTATGGGCACAATCCTGCCAACACGAGTCATTGGCAGGTATTTTTTTTTTTCTTTTAATGGAAACTGATATTCCTATGCCATCAGGTGGCTTCAGAGCCCAAGGACTTGAGAGGAAGACTCAGTCTTGCTGGACTTGTGATAAGAAATCACAAAGGTTGGGTGGCCTTTTTCATGCTGGTCTTTGGTCCCAGCAGAGAATTCACCTTTAAAAGGTTTTTTGGAGTGATTTTTTTCTTCAGACATTGCAACTGTGTGTGTGCTTGGTTCCCAGCTTAGGGAGCCTGGTTTGCATTTATGCAGCAGAAAAGATGACTGAAAATGGAAAAATTCCTTCTGTCAATTCCTCAATCTCACTTTGAAAAGAAATTTTCCCCAAAACTAATCAGTTAAAATGATGCCCTCCCAGAGCCCCTGAGGCAGGTTTTGCTGATCTCTTTGGATTATTCATCCATTTTTTTATGGAACAGCACTGGGAGCTTTGAGGGTATGTTTGACTAGCAGCCTCACTGAAGCACTCATGGTGTGAGAAGGGGCAAGGAGAGGAAAAAATAAAGACCTGGGTCAGCAGTACAAATGGGGATATGATACCAGCATGGAGGTGAGACTGAGGATTTCTGCTTTGCTGGTGATTTCTAACTCTCTTTTTAAAGGGCTTTTAGATGTGGATTTTCAAACGAGCTCTTTGAAGTAGACACAAGGCTGTGCAATTTTATTTTATTTTTTTACAAGAAATCTATGAGGGAAAATCAAAATGATTCTTGCTCTCCATCCCCTCCACAGTCATTCTCTCTCCCCTCACTGTGGTGTATGCAGAGAAGGACGTGGACCTGGATCAATATTTCCATGGTCCAACTGCACCCAGGCTGGAAGGAAGCCACACTGAAGTTCCCAGTGCAGGGAACACCATTAGAGTGCTCTTACCAACCCCTCATTGGTTTGGTGTGTTGTTTTTTATGACATATTATATCACAATTTTATCCTTTGTTGATGATGTCAGGGGGCATTTTGTTACTTAGCAAAATTGGGTATTCTGTCAGGTATTTCACAGGTTCTCCTGTGGTTCTGTTCTTGCTTGGGCAGCACAAAGCACATAAAAGGTTGTAAGCCTGCTCATGGTCTCCATGTCAGGTTCTTGTTCTTAGGAATCAGGTTTTTTTATTCTGCACATATTATTTAAGCGTTTGAGTGTCTTAATTTCAGCTCAGCCTTCCGTCTCTGGTATTTTACTTCAAAGTCCGAAATTCCTGCTGTTCTTATAGGTCATTACTGAGTTATTTTTAGACATCAATGTTAGATGGTAATTATGACAAGTGAAGTAAAAACAGTATTAATTTTGGTTTATGAAAAGTCTGTGAAAGTTTTAGGTGGAGTTTAAGTTTGCGTCTTAAGAATAATTTTCCTTCAGGAGTAAGAAAGTAAGAAACCTTGGGCACAAGTATGATGGAAATATTTATAAATCTGATTCATAGACAAAAATACAGAAAAAAAGATGTTTGCTTGGTCATGGGAAGCAGCTGAAAAGCTGGTGATACTTGTTTATGAGAAATACTGGGAATGTGTTAAAATTTTGTGTTTGTGGAAAGGGGTGTCAATGACAGGAAAGAATATCCAGTGCAAATGCTCAGGAGAAGCTGAAGCTTTGTTCTCCAGCATGCAGTGACCTTCTGAGGAAAATGGGACGAAGGCAGTCCCCACAGACCCAGTTTGGCTGTGCAAGCAGAGGAGACTCAAACAGAATGAGGGTAGAAAATGGGGCTGCCACCTGAAGGTGAGACTGCTCTTCTGAGAGGAAGCCAATCAAGATATTAACCAGCCTGATGTGTTTCCCAAATTCTGTGTTTCGCACAACTTCGGGAGAAAACTTGTTTGGTTTTTTTTTTTTAATAAGTGGCAAAACAGTAAATCAGTAAGATGACAGTAGTAAATAGTTAGTAATGACTCAAGTGTCACTGTCTGGAGTGCAAGCCTGGTGTCAAAGCAGTCAACACTAGCACGGGAAGCAGTGAGGGCTCTGGAGAGACAGAAGTGTGTGGCAGGAACTGCACAGCCTTCCGAGTGACCTTTCAGTCAGTGTGGGAGAGTGTCATCACAGGGAGTGTGTATCAGCTCCAGCAGAGACACAGTGCAAAATCCATACTGTCAAAATTAACCCTTGCTCTGCTGTAGAATCCCCTTACATTTTGGGTTTGAGCAGTCCTTGCCCAAACAGAATTCATATACTAGTTCAGGAAACATTTCAAATTCCTCTGAAATAGAAACAGCTTCCTTCCCCCCCCAGATTTCTTTGCAAATTCATTCTCCTGTTCATCTGATTCTCTTTAGCATGTTAATAATTAAGTTGTGCAGTCTCTTTTCATTGATGGCTTCTTAAGCTTTCATTCCTTCCATTTGCTTGATTTTCAACACGGAGAAGTTGTCTGGTGTGGCTCTTCAGTGCTGTGAGGCAAAAAGCCATCACTGCCAGTATTGCAGGAAATATTAAATGTTTAAACACACACAGAGATGCGGCTGCTCTCATCCAGGTAGAAAGGAGACTTAAACACGAGCTGGTGCTGTGTGCTAACAGCTGCTTTGCATGCAAAAACATCTTCCTCCTCTCAAACTTTATTAACAATTGTGTAGCTTCATCAGTGGGAGCAATGGTAGGAGGAGGCCAAGTGTAAACACAGCACAGGTGGCTGTGTGTGGGGACTGGGGCAAGGACATCTGGACCTGTTCTGAACAAAATTATATATAAAAAAATCAAATATATAAAATATCATCATATATATCTATGATGGGATTGCATCTACCTTATCTATCTGCCTAATTTATCTACCTAATCTATCTATTTATAAAAGAGAAATCTCATCACTCCTACCACTGGGGGAAGAGAACTCCTTTTAATAATGGGAAATTTAATAGTGGGAAATTATATGGAGAATGTGTTAGTTGCTGTGTGAGGGAGCAGTGACTTCCCAAACTCTCCACGAGTTTCTGTAGACCATGCTTTACCTCAATTTCCCTGCTGATGAGATCAGAATATTCCTTGCAGAGTAACAGGATGAGGCTCACAGGTAGTTAATATTTTTGAGCTTGAACTGTCCAAAAATGATAAAAGTAGTTAGGTTTGTAGTTATTTTCCCTATTTAGCACAAATTTGAAATATTGAGAGGCTCACTCAACCAACCAGTCCCTACCCCCGAGTGCAGAGGAAATCTATTACTCATTTCCTGCCTCTACTTAAAATAAAGAACACCCTCTGCCCAGGACTGTGTCTAGGCAGACACTTGAGCACTGCTTTTTTTTTTGCAGTAATAATAAAAGTGACAGAAGGGGATTCCCCTGAAAGTTTGATGCTTTTCTGCTGCGTGGCTCCAGCAGTCCCAGAATAGCTGTGCAGAGTCTGGCCTGAGATGCTGGGCTCACACATCCCTCTTGCTTCACCCTCACTGGAAACTTTGCTTTGAGAAATAACTGGAGGGGTAGAGCTGCTGTCTGAAATGCAGAAATAGGTGTCACTAAAGAACAGAAGAGACACTGCCTCTTCTCCAACAAGAACTCAAGGGCAAGGCACTGGAATGGCCCAGGTACGAGTACAGGTGCTGAGCACTAAAAGCCCCAGGCCCAATGTCAGGTTTTGCAGTTTGCTAAACCTGGCTTAGGAAGAAGTTTTCAGTGGGGATTACACCTCAGAGAAATGCAGTACTGATGCTGGAGATCAGGAACAGGCCTTCTAATAGTTCTCCACTTAACATGGGGCCCTTCTAAGAGGCTGTGGACAGAAATAAATATGCTGGTTACTGGTGTAAGTGGAAAACCTTTAAAATGCATTCAAAACTTGCAGCATGCTCCAAAAGGGTGTTATTTCTGTTATTTTCTGTTCTGTTGTCACATTAATACCCAGACAACAGGCCACCACTTAGTTCTAAGAAGCAGGGTATATTAGCATTAGTTATCATCATGCTGACAACTCCAACATCATTTTCTAATGATTGAAATTAAAAACAAGAGACCCATGGCCAGCATAAATCATAATAATTCCAGAGAGAAGAGTGAAGCTCCAGTGCCATTCACTAGCTGCACATCACATGTGCTGTTGTGATCTGTGTATGTTTGAAGGGATGTGATGATTCTGGACTGGACAGCCTCTCCAAGCCTCAGCAGTATTTAGTAGAGCCTCTGGTGCTGGACTCTCCAGGTAATTTCAGTGTTGGCAAGAACCCCAAGGTGTCTCCCTGCAGCAGCACCACTCCTCACAGGAGAGAGGTGGCTTTGCAAGGGGTCACATTAGCTCACTGGGCTGAAATACCCTCACACCAGGCGATCACAACATCTGTTTGCTGTGCCTGATTTGACCTGCAGATTTTGGTTGTCCTTGTGTGAGTGATGTTACCATCCAAAGAAATAAATAAATACAGGAGAAAGAAATACAGAAATCAGAAAGATCTGTAGGTCTTATTTAGTATTTTGAGTGGGGAAAGGAAATAAATGGCTGCTCTCTTTGCAAAGCACACCTGTTAATGCTGCCTGCAGTGATTGTGCATGAAAGTGGACGGGGTCTGAGGGAGCTGTTGGCAGTAATTCCAGGGCTGAGACTTTGGCTCCATCTGTAATACAGCCTCTCCCACTCAAAAAGTACCCCCATGCACAGATACAGATGTTTTCATGTATAAAACATGGCACTGCATTTCATCTTTCCTGAGTGTGAGCTGTCTAAGCACAGCACCTTCCCTTTGAATTTTCTCTCTCTTGCAGAAGCACTGCTAAAACGACTAAAATTTGGGTGCTGTACTTTTTGTTGTGGAGTCCCTTTCCTTGGAGGGACACTTTCCTGGGTGGATTCAGGCCTCATTGCCTTTCCATCAGGGCTGACTTCATCCCTCTGATGCTGGTTGAATTCTGCCCCCAGCTGCCACTGGCTTCAGGGAGCTGTGTGTGTGTGTGTGCACATGCAAGAGTTTAACGTGGACCAGGAGTTTTAGCTTCTTGTAAATGCTCTTGGAGGCTAAACAGAGGTCACAGATTTGTTGGCATAGAGCCATGTGTGGTAAAGTAGGCAGAGTTTTATTTTCATCAGGATCCTTACTTTTAAAGGATTGTGTGTTTTTAGAGATGATTCTTTAAATTACATCTAATGTGTTAATTTTGTGCTGTGAACTGTGCTGCAAAAGTATTGTGTGCTGTTGATCAGCTCCTGGATTTCTCTCTAGAAGTGGCTGCATTTTCAGAGATGAGGCACTGTGAAATTTGTGCAACCTGGAACACAAATATGTAATTTTAATCTATATTTTCATTTGGCTAAGTCTTAAATCTTTCAACCCTAAGAACCCTAAGATGAGATCAGGAGAAAGAGGAGTATGTAAAATCTCACTGTTTGGAGTGAGAAATGTTTCTCTGTAACCAGAATTGCATTAAAGAGACAATTGCTTATCCCACACATGTCATTAATTTTTTTCCACCTGTTTGTTACACTGCAAGTATGGAAACAAAATTAACATTCTGACTAATATTCGACTTCACATGCTGCAAAATGCTGCTCCTGTATTACATGCTCAGGTTCTTTTGAGAGAGTTTGAGATCTGTAGAGGAATCTTTCCTGACACCTTTGGGGTGCTGCTGAAGTGCTTTGAGAATAACTTTTCAGTTTGCCTGTTTAAGTGCTGCTCAGGTGAGCTCTGGATCACTGTGATTAAGCCCATTTTAATAAATATTTAAAATGCATGTCAGCTTCTGAAGTTTGTGAACATCTTACGGACGAATGTTCAAGAAACCTGTGTGTATAAATGTGAGTGCATATAAATATTTGTGTGTTTTATATATATATACACACAGAGTGATGGAGACACGTATTATTTTGGTATTTGCTGTATTTCTGGTGTTATTCTGTGAGAAGCAGAGATTCTGCAACTCTATTGGAGCTAATTTTGTTGCATGAAGGTGTGGTCTGAGGCTATGAATCTTCTCACATGCTCATGTTTAAGTTGTTTTAAACCATATGAAAAATATCTGAAGTGCCAAAATGTTTAGGCATTCTAATCCAAATGATATGAGTAAGAGGGATAAGCATTTTTTGTGTAAGAAAAGATTAAAGAAGAAAAAAACAACCCAGAATTAAATCTGTTATACTTCACAATAAATAGTTTTGCTTCCAAAGTATCTGCTGAAGCCACCTGTGATGCATGCCCAGCCACCTAGAAGACACTCCAAAGATGCATTCCTGACAAAAAGCATTTTCTTGACTATTTGTTCTTACTTTTTTGATTACATTTTTCTTTTTTCTTTTTTTTTTCCCTGCCTGTTTTCCTTCAGAAAAGAATTGCTTACAGGAGAAATTCTGTTTTCGGGTTTTTTTTTTTTCACTTGCCTGAGTGATGAGAGCAAAAACTCCGTACTGGACTGGACTTACTTTCTGTGTCTCCAGAAAAGCAGGAGGCTAATTAGGGTGTATGAGTAATTCAGACTGTGGAGAGAACTGTGAGGTGGAAAGGACACCGAGAGCAAAAGTGGCTGCAGAGCTGCATTTTACAGCAGCACCAACAGAGGGGAGCTACTGCAGAGGAATCTGGTTGCTGTTGTACTAGAGATGATGAGCACTGAAGCTAAAGATGAATTGCTGGTGATTAAACTCATTTTAAGCTGTGGAGTTTGGGTTTGATTCAGCTCTGCCCTTTCTGAATCCAGCTGTCAGGAATGGCCTGTGTTCTCCCTTCTCCTTACGTAGTGTATGGAAGTTTTTGTGAGGTTTTGATAGGACACTGCTCCCCAGTGTAAGAAAGCATCTTCATCTTCCAAGACTCACTTTTGAAACATTCCTTTCAAAAAAAAAAAAAAAAAAAAAACCCACAAAAAACCCCCCCCAAACTGCTCACTAAGCAGTAGTTTTGAGCTGAAATACAATGCCAGTAAACAATTTACAGTGAAATTCCTTTTTGCATGGCTTGCTTATCTGACTGCCTTGGTTTGCAAATGAAACCTGCTGCTTCTGTTGCTGATCCTGCCACTGCTGTCATGAGAGAGTTTGTGCACTTGAAGCTTGCTGCTGCTTTCCTTTTGTCCTATGCCAAAAACTCATGTTCTGTGGGAAATACAGCCTGAACGGTGCAACTGAAGAAAACAAGTTTGTGACAGCAAATATCACCAGTGGGATAATGTAAACTTCCCCTAGCACGAGTGGCAGTGCAGTGTGGGCATTAAGGAGATAATCAGAGCTAGGGGAAGGTCCCCTTTGGCTGCATGCACCTGTGATAGAACTTTGTGGGACTCACACAGCCCAGCAGAGGTGACTTGGCCTTTTTTATAAACCTGTGCAGTGCTAAACTCCTCTGTGAAGCCCTAAAAAGTGACAGTGCATGGCTGGGCTTGGTGCCATAGGTATTTTCTTGTTCTTACTGAGTTCAGAACACAGATAAGTGAGCTGGATGGGTGGGAAATGTCTTTCCTTCACTTGTCTCTCCACACCAACAATTTACATATTATCAATGCTCGTGGCTCAGTAAGCACCCAGCCACAGTGCTGAGATGAAAATAGGGTTTTCTCATGACAGAAATTGAGATGAAAATAGGGTTTTCTCATGACAGAAATAACTGTGCTAACTTGGTTTTATTCCACTTTCTGAAACTGTACCATGATTGGTGTGTCACCCAGATGGATTTATTCAAGCACAGTATGAAAATGGCCATTACAGAAATAGGCACAGTCTCTCCAGTGTTGATGTCAAACCTGACAGAGACGACACTGTAGTGGATGTAACTTCATAAAATCACATTTACTGTTCTGCATTCAATAAAATCCTCTTATTTATTTTAGGTATGGGAATGAAAACATGATTTACTGCTTTCGGGGTTTGAATGAACACTAAACCCAAAGGATTTTCCAAAGGAAAACATTAAATATGAAAAATTCAGTGATACTCTATAGAACTTTCAAATTTCAGGATGCGGGATTTCTGCAAAGTTCCGAACATATGTTATGCCTTTTTTTTTTTTTTTTAAGTAACCGTGGAGTTTTTCTCCTGCTCTGGGAAGAATTCTTTGAAAAGCTTTTATCTACAAGAAAATCCTACATTACAGTATAGATTATTGCTTGTTGATTGCCTGTAGTCTGTTTTACTCTTATCCTACTTGTGTTATGTTCCCAATTACTGCCATACTTCTTGGTAAGGTAAATTATGCATTTGATTTTAACACAAAGTCATAACACAGTAACATGAATTCCAGTAAAGTGTACTAGTTACTTGAGGCTTCAATTCTAAATTCTTTGAATAAAGGTTTTATTTAAAATTTTTAATGCTCACATTTGCCACTTTTTTTTTTGTCAGAACTTAATTTTTAGGAATTGCCATGTTATGATGGGTTATTTTTATGTTTTACTTTGAAGAACTATGATAGTTAAGAGGGGCAGTCAGATCTTTGGAGGCAAAATGTTTGTCTTTTGTTGTGCTGTGAAAAATTGCTGCTGAAAGCCTTCTCGTGAGTGCAGCTGGTAGTAGTGGTTAGTTAGAGTTTAACATCTGACTTTAAAGCATAATTGTTCCTCAAAATATCTCCCAGAAGAGAGGAGAGTGGACACAGGCACACACACAGAGGAGACAATGAGAAAGGTTTTGTGCTTATTCTGTATTTATTTCATGGACTTCAGTTCTTTTTGCTAAAATTGCCCTTTTAGGCAAGTAATTTTCTTTTTCATCATGTGACTTAGGCAGGAGGAACTGAAATCAAATTGAAAAGCTGGTAGGTTCTAGATTCAAAAGCCAAATAGGTACTTTGGAAATGAAGATCCACAGAATACCCCAAGGTGGAAGGGACCCACAAGGATCACCGAGGAGCTGCGGTTTTAATTTTAGCCAAATTACTTTTTTCCTTGTGAGGCTAATCCTTTAGTACGAAAAATTGTGACAGCTTTTCCCACTAATGGGGCTGTGGTAATCAGTGCCTTTAACATTCAGTGTTGAACCTGCTGGTGCACAGGCCTGGTCTGTGTTTGAGAGCATCGCTTTGGCCACGGTGAGGTGATAAACCAGCTGCACGTGTGCCTCTCCACTATGATTTCTGACCTGATGCTAGCGGCAGGTTAATGCCTCAATCCACCTTGTTTTCTCACTTACTTCCCTTTTCACGTCTTATTTCCCACAGTGTATTTCTTGAAGGGATATTTTGGCAGCCTTGGTTTGTGCTTGGAAAGCTGCTGCATCTTTCTGCCTGCCCTTTCTCAGGCGACACCACCACTGGTCTTTTATGACTCTGTGGGGTTGTAATGTTTGAAAAGCAACAACATGGCCTTGTCTAAATCCAATTAGCCCAGCTGTAGTCACTTCTGGCTGCTGATCTGAAAGCTGAAGTCATTTAGCCTGAGATCCCCAGCCAGCAGTACAATACACTGCACTGTTTCAGTAGTCATGCAATTCCCCTACAGTATAGACTGATGCTTGTTTTTGATAGGGAATGTGTCTGATGTTCAGAGTTATATTAACAAAGTGTTTGAAGGCCAGGGAGATCGCTCTTGTGAGGAAATTCTTCTCTGATGTAGTTATCATTAAAGCTGGCTGGAAGTGTTTGGTTTAAAACTGGTTTAAAAGCTGCGTTCTGAGAAATGTATGCAGGATAATTTTTACTTCACAGTTCCAGCTGAAAGCAGAGACATCTTTGCATGTGAATGGCGTTGTGGTGCCTCATGGGAGCAGATCTGTGTGTTCAGTGCTCTCCTGTGCATCCCAGAGTCACTTACTCCTGTCGTCCCAGCGAGAAGAGGGACTAACAGTGTTTGAGGAGATGTCATCGAGGGGAAAAAAAAATCTTTGTTACATGCAAATCCTCAAACGGGGCTTCATTTGTTGTTTTAAATGCTCAAGTTGTGGTGTGAGGCATTAGGCAAAGCAAGTGGAAGTTCATCCATCAGATGTGAGGTTGTTCACAGACCTTTATTCCAGTGAGAGCTGCTGCCTTTGACCGGGTCCTGCAAAGACTCAGTCTCCTGCTGTACCATCAGCACAATGGCATAAAAGCCTGCTGTGCCTAAGCAGAGCAATTTCCTGTGATTTCAGAGCTTTCAATGATATTTTGAATATGATGAAAACATGCAATCCATGTGGTGTCCTCAAAATAAGGACCTTGCTCTTATCTCTGAGATACTGGGGAAGAGTCAGAATGTGCTGCTGGGAAAGGATGCAACAGAGGGTTTGTTATTAACATCAGTCTGGGGTGGTCACGCTCTTAAAGTACAGGGAGGCATTTTTCAATGGTGTTATTCTTTGCTTGCATCCTAAAACCTACCAGAGTGTTTTTTTTGGTTTGTTCTTTGTTTTTGGCAGGGCAGTGTGAATTTTATAAGTGGGGAAACAGGTGAGGGAACTTTTTTTACACAAATAGTTTTTAATGTTTTTACTTGGTTGCCTTACTCTGCAATGTTATGATGCATTTAAAATACACCTTTGAATTTAGGTTTGAAAGGCAATAAATATAACTCATCTAGTAAAGGTAATCAACAGTGAGGCAGAAAAGGAAAAAACAAAATCTTTACTGCCACTGCAGTGAAGTTGCAGTGCAGGCTCACTGGAGTTAGCCAGGACAGGGGTTTGTGTCCCAGCACTTGTCCTGCATTTACTCACCAGGACCTTTCAGGGCCCTGAAAGCCTTTCTGTGTGTCCCAGCACAGAGCAGTGCAGTGCTGTCTGGCCCCTCTCCTGCTGCCAGGGTTAGAGATTGCTGTGCCTTTCCCAGGTTTCTTTCCTTCTTTCCCTACATTTTCCTGTCCTGTCAGTCTGCACACCCATCCCAAGCAGGCTTTGGTGTCACCTGGTGACTCCCTGAGCTTGGGTACCACTGGGGCAGAGCCAGCCCTGCAGAGGAGGGAACTCCTCGCTGGCAGGTGCTCAGAGGACAGTCCCTCTGGAGAAAATAAGGACCTGAAATCCAGCATTTCCTTGGCCACGCACTTCCAGCTCTGGGAGCCATTCCTCCTCTTGCTTTGCTGTCTCCCTGCTGTCAATCCAGAGCGTCTCAAACTTCATTTGCGCTCGTTTCACACAGAGTTTGCTTATCAGTCTGAAAGGCGACCGTCTGATCTTCCCTTTTGCATGCTTTCACTTTTAAGATCTTCCCTTTCTTATGTAAAAAAGGCAATTAGAGTCGTATCTGTTTATTTTAAACAAAATGGCTGTTAATTAGCGTGATCAAAAACCCTGCCATTGTAGACTATGGGCTTCACTTTGTAGTCGCACTAAATTGCGTACAGTTTGGTGCCAGCTGACATGATAGCAACACAGAGCCTGCCTTTTTTTAACTTAATGAACAAACAGATTTATGAGGCTTTGTTATCTTCGGGTTTAGATCTATAGGTTCGGCATGCATTATTTAGAGTTCTTGTTTCTTAATGACTAATGTCATGTTGTTACTTATTAAGAGTGCTTTAACTTGCTGAAGAAGTTTCCCTCGCTTTTGTATCCCCTTGTTTCCATTTTCCTTCTTTTTTTTTTTTTTTTTTTTTTTTTTTTTTTTTTTTTTTTTTTTGATGGCTTAATTAAACAGTAGATCTGCGGTGCACGAAACAGTTGAGCTGCACTTTCTCTAGTTGCATTCAGATGTTCCAGCACTAGCTCCACAGTGCTGTGAGAGCAGTTTCTCAGTATTTACCTTGCCTCCATCACTGCCTGGTATTTATCATGAGGTCTGGGTCAAAGATGCCCTCAACAATCCATTGGTGTAGCCCTGCTTTCTTTTGGGAAGAAAAAAGTTAAGAGTGTTGGTGCTAAAGCTGTGATGGCATGATTCCCATCTGTAGACTTATCTTAAGTGAATGATAGTGTGTCCTTCTAAATGAAAAAAAAGTTAAAAAACCGAAAGGCATTTTCAACTAATAAGTGAAAATTCTGTGTGCTAGCCTTTTTATTACTGTGGCTATTACTTCTGCAGGGAAGGTGCTCATTTCAGAAAGGTCTGCTTTTTGTGTTTGGTTTGGCAACTTCTGATAGCGAAACAGCTACTGGGACTAGAATGTAGAAAAAGCAGAGCTGGAATTAATCAGAAGATCCTCTGCTCTTGTCACCACTGGGGAGCTGCAGTGTAGTTTCCAGAACTGACTTGCCTAGGAATGCACATATCCCCATCACTGAAGTTCCCCTGCATCCTTAGATAGCCATTTTTATGTTAAATTCTTCTGTGTGCTGATACCAGGCCTAATTGACCCAATATTTCCAGGAGGAGCTGATTATCCAGGTATGTCATTATTTCTCTGCTTTTTTATCTGTTGGTCATTATTGAAGGATTCAAGTGAAATCCTTATTTGCATAGAGAAAATCAAAATTGAAGTCAAGTCATAAGCAAAGTCAGTGAGCTGGCATAAATTTGATTAAAAGAAGGTGTGATCAGGCCATTTTATGGGTTTTACTGTCATTTAAAACTTTGCATTGAGTGTAATTCTTGGCTATAATTCTCCAAGTGCATGTTTAATTTAAAGACATAAGACAATTAATACTTTTTCCTGTGGTTATATTTCAGTGTTAAACCATACACAATTTCATGTTAAAATATTGAAGGAAATGTTACTTGGTATTATGGAAGATTAAGGTAGTAGTAGTAATATTAAATTTCCTCCAAGGGAAAAAAAAAACCAAAACAGACCAGAAAAAGTGAATATGAAAACAAATTGAAAACACTGCAAGTTTTTGTGTTACTCTGAATCACGTTTTTTTGATTGTTGTACTTGTAATTTCCAAATTAAAGGGAAAGTAAATACATTTGGGTTTTCTAGTGGAGGACCATTTTTAGAAAGATTTTTTTGTTTCATCTGTCACAACATTGTACTGAAATAAAATAAAGGCCTTTTCTATTTTAACACCATAAAATTAAAAAGAAACATCAGGTGAAAGTAATTTTCAGAGGGTAATTTGTCTTTGTATATCAAATAGTGCTTTTTAAGGCTAATGTTTAAAATGGGAAATTTTCAACTTTATCACGAGACCTGTTCTAGGTTTTTCAAATTGAAATATCACAAAAATTGCTTTATTTGTTTAAAATGGTCCATATAAAAGACTTAGTAATTTACAGTGGAAATAATTATTTGCAAATTTTTTTGGTCAAGATGGGTTTTTTATCAGTGAAAGAACAAGGAAGGGCATACAGTTAAACAAATAATTCTGGAGAAAATGGGAGTTAAGCACTGTGGTCTGTTTCATCCTTAATTCAAGAACAAGGAATTGTTCAATGAGAAAAGACAAGATATTTTGATAAAATAGGATTATTAGGCACTACCTGCAAATAACTTCCTAATAAAACTACTCTGATAAAAAAAATTAACAAATCGAGCTCTGACATGAAGTTTGAGGTAAATGAGATGTGCTTTCTGTCTCTTTATTTTCTCCTTTTAGCCTCAGAATGTGAAGTACTTACTCAGGAGATGGTTTATGAGGAGAAATCTCTCATGGCAAGTCATTTTGGAGTTGCTCAGTTCCAGGAATTTGTCACTCTGTGGTAAAATGGTTGATATTAGCAGTTATTTTTCATCTTGACTAACTGAAATATTCTATGATTACAAATTATATAGGGTTAAAAACATTTCTGCAAGTGCTATTTTTCATGTGCTGGTTAATTTCCATATATTTTACGTTTAATTAACATATATAATATTTTGTCTGTGGATGTAATAGAAATGGGGCTTTGATCCATCCGAGTCCTTCAGCAGATGCTTAACCTTAAGCACATAAATAATCCCATTGTTTTCAGTGTCTTTAATCTGTGCTTTTAAGTGCTTTGTTGGATTGTGGCCTAGTATAATTATATGTTTGCAATAACAGTTGCTTATTAAAAGCAGTTGTTAGATCTCAAAAATAATATAAAAGAAATAACATGAGAAAATATGTATCAAACAGTACTGAAAAAATACATTAAAATTGTTTCACATTCCCTATTTGCTTGTCACTGTCCTTCACATCACAGGTTCTGCTTTTTGTGGCACCCCTTTATTTTAAGAGAGCAAGACCAAGGCGTGTTGAGGAGGATCCCACAGATATTTATGTAAAAACACAGGAATTTTATAAAAAGTTATGTGTTAACACTGAATTCCATAACCCTCTCCATTTCCTCTAACCCAAAGCAAAGGTCAAGGACCTAACACTGTATTTTACAGTGGTCATTGTGCTCTGGCCAGACTTCTCCTCATAAACCATCTCCTGAGGAAGTACTTCACATTCTGAGGCAAAAAGGAGAAAATAAAGGGACAGAAAGCACATCTCATTTACCTTCAGACTTCAGTAATTCATGTCAGAGCTCAATTTGTTGATTTTTTTTTTTTTTTTTTTTTTAAATCAGAGTCGTTCTATTAGGAAGGTCCACAAATTATTTGCAGGTAGTGCCTAATAATCCTATTTTATCAAAATATCGTCTTTGTCTTTTTTCATTGAACAATTCCTTGTTCTTGAAGTAAGGATGAAGTGGACCACAGTGCTTAACTTCCATTCTCTCCAGAATTATTTTGTTTAACTGTATGCATTTCCTTGTTCCTTCATTCACTAATAAAAAACCCATCTTGACTAAAAAAAAACCTTAGAAATAATTATTTCCACTGTGAATTACTAAGTCTTTTATATTGACCATTAAACACTGTATTTTACTCTGGTGAAATGTTGTGATGGTGTTCACCTGACTGCCAGCCCAGCTGCATTTCAGAGACTTGCTGTGAGAGGAAGCAGGTTTCTAGATTATAAACCCCCTAAAATTTAGTGTTGGCATTGACAATTTCTGTTGACAAGTTTGAGAAACCACTTGTGTAGCTAAAACACTGGTCTCAGCACCAAGTGCTTGTGCCTGCAGCTTTGTATCCCCCCTCTCCATAGATTCATTTGCTGCTTTCCTGATCTACCTGGCCCTCTGAAATACTTTTCCAGTTGATTTTTCCATGGAAGTTCACCAATAAACCACAATAGTGGTAATATAAAGGCAATTTTCCTTGGTCTTCCGTGCCTCTGAGTCAGAGCTTACCTATATTTTACAGCAAATTGTCACTTCTACTCTTCCAGCATAACCATCTTGCCTGGTCTGCCAGCCAAATTTTTTGAGAGCATTTACAACTCATGTGAGCACGAATAAATGACCACAAGCATCCAGCAGCACTCAAAGGGTAAAAGAAATGTGAAATGATCTGTGTCATGTGGGATAGAAAAGAGGGCTTGGCTGGTCTAAATTAGAATATCCAGCAATACCGAGTGAATACAATACCAGAATGAACTCAGAGTGGATTCATTGCCTTATGGATAATTGAGAATCTCCTGTGAGCCTGGTGGGGCACGTGGATACTCTGTGGTGTTCTTCTGCAGAGAAGTGTGTGGGATGCCTCACACAGAGATTCCCAAGTCCATGGCCTGGGCTGAAGATGCTGTGTGAGGTAGCACTGTTTGTAAAGCTGAAAAAAACCATCAGAAGATCACAAGAAAACCAGAATCCCTTTCTGGTTGGAAGTGTCAGGGAAGTCTCCTCCCCCACTCAGGAAGGAAAATGAAAAAAAAAAAGTTTCCCCCACTGAGGAAGTAAGGATTTCCCCCCAGAAATGAGTTCATTAGTGTGTGTTGCCACTGATGCAGGAAGGTGTGTGCTGTCCCGGGGCTGTCTGTGTTTGAGTGGGAAATGTCACCTCGGATCATGTTTGCCCTGCTCCCAGCCCCTGCTGGCCCGGGGCACGCAGTCTCTGGGGATCTCTGTAATGCACAATGACTGCATCACCACAGCAGCCTCAGAACTCCACTGACTGCAAGGAGATGATAATGGTTGCCACCTTATGCGGCTCAGATAAATGACAAGTGTGGGGAAGGTCACAGCTGGGTGTGAAAAGTCCTCCACGTCTTGGGAAAAAACAGGAAAAAATCCCATATCCCGTGTGGTGCCTTTCCTGCTCCTCATCTCTTTGCTTACACAGGTGGAAATGGTGAAATTAAATAGCAGAGCGAGCGTGTTTTGATGTGGTTGTGAAATTGCCCTTCATTGTCAGGAGCTGTTAGGCTGAGGAGTGAAATACAGCCTTGAGTGGCAGCAGGAATTGGTAATTACCTTTAATTCTCCACAGGGGCACGGCGAGGTGTGGAGTCTGCCCACGTGGCAGTCAGAGCTGACACAGGGAGAGCAGGGGTGAGGGCTGCCTGGGGTGTGTAGGGGGTGAAATGGGTTCCTGTGCCCTTTTCCAGCAGCCTTTGTGCCCAGAGGGTGCCGTGGGCAGGGCAGGGGGGCTCCAGCCCCATCCCTTGGAGCTGGACAGAGAAAAGACTGCAAGCCAAAAGGTGGGAGCATCCCTGATTTTTTTTGTCCTAGCAGCTGCTGATTGTTTTTTTCTCACCAGCCCTTCATCACCCTGTGAGGAAGGAGGGTGAGGGAGGAGCACGCTGGAGCTGGGTGGGATGATGGAAGCAGTAGGAATCGCTCTCAACCACGATTAAACGAGTTTGCGATGACACAAGGAGGTTTTCACAGCCATCAGCTCTCCAGTTGGAGCAAGACTGGAAAATGTAACACACCGTGCCCTAATCCACTTAATATGGTCTCTGTCCATGGCTCCCACTTGCTGCCTTAGGGTAAAGCTGCTTGGTTTGCCCGTGTCCAAGCACGGGGAGAAGATTAAGTGCACTGCTGTGCCCCGTACTTGGTGGCAGAACTTCTTTTCTGCTGCGTGGGCTCCAAGATGTGCTTTGTTTTATTGTCTCCCTTCCTTTTGAGAGGTACAAAGTACAGTGACAGAAACGATCATATTCAATTGGACATGCTTTCTACAGATTTGTTAAGGATTTACTCTACACATTGGTAGCATTTAGTTGCCATGGCAATGACCTCGGTGCAAGAGGGAACAGCCTTTAGGTTGGACCTCAGATTTTCCTTTCATTTCCATTTAATTTGATTTGACTGTGAAATGTCACTTCCATTGCATTGATTAAGCTTCATTGTGGCCACCAGCTCTGTTAGAAAGGTTAAAGGGCAGGCCAGTGGTTGTCATTTTTCTCCCCCCATCCTTTTCTGATACCAGTAGAGGTTTGTTTTGTTTTGTTTTTCAGAGGAAGACTAAGGTTTTACCCCATGGTGTTCCACAGTAAAAGCAAAACTAATGCAGCAACAGTTTGAAGTGGTGCTAACCTTACAGCTTCCTCAGACAATTTTGCAACACTTTGAAAAATAGGAATTCATTTCTCTTTTTCTTCCTGACACATGCTCACCCCACAGATAAATAAATTGAGTGTACCCTCCAACACTAGCCACCGTATTGAAGGAGGACAGCCACCTCTTTCTTCAAAATCTGTTGTCCCTAGGGTGTGTGAGTGCCTGCCAGCTTCCACGAGGCAGGGAGACACTGGGAACTGTGTGTACAATACCCTTTTACCCTTTCTGGGTAGTTTGGTATTTGCAGATAGTGCAACAGGTGTAAAACAGAGAATGGCAGCGTGTTGGGATGGGAGGCTCCAAAGGAGAAGCAGGCAAAAGCAAGGGTTGCTTTAAGCAGCTTTATTAATGGCAAACAAATTAAAGTCACTGCTGTGGTGTTCTTCATTCCCAGCCAAAAGCATTCAGCCTCTGTAAGCAGCATGGCCCATCTGCAGAATGCAAAGGTGCAAAAACTCTGCTGCATTTGTGGAGACTTCCCCCTCTTGCTGCCCTGAGACCCCTGCTCTGCTCTGGGCTGTCAAGGGCTTGGATAAATGAGCTCTGTGCATTTGGGTTCTGCAGGACCTCGGGTCCCTCTTTTGTCTGCATCTCTGTATTAGCAGGCTCAGAAGCCTTCCTGGCAAGCTGGCTTTTTGCTGTGAGCCAGGTTTTCTGCCACACGCTTCAGCTAAACATCAGCTAAAATATCATCTTGAGATTTGCATATTGCGTGATAACTGGAGTTAAGATTTCTCCTGTGTAGCTTGGTCAAAACTTGAGGTAAGCCTTACAGCTATGTGGTGTTTTGTTTTTTGTTAAATAGATCAGATGCTCCTTTTGAAAGCATTGAGAAACTTTGTTTCTTCTTAGTAGTCCTGCAAATAATTGCTTTTTAAGTTTTAGCGGCTTAGAATTGAAAAAGAAATGAATAAACCAGAAATATTAAAACAGCTTGGTCTGAAGGCAGGGATAATAAGGCCGGCTCATTAAAACAGGCATGTGAGTACAAACTGGTGGGCTGGTGAGGAAGAGGCCTGGAAAAGTCAAGGGAGAAAAAAATGTTTGACCAGGCACAGGGTAAAGGATGGAAGGAAAATCTCCAACCCCAAAGTACTACATATGGCTTGAAAATCTTTGCAGCTGAAGGACTGTTTTTTCTTTCCTGACTGAACAGAGCTTCAAATTAAACCTCCTTCTTTTTGGAAAGGAGGGCTCAACTGGTGTGAAGAAAGCTGCAGTTCTGGAGCCTGTATATTGGCTGCAGAATGGAGGAGCAGCTCTCACATGGATGAGAAATGTATTGGACTTTTTTTTTGTTTTTTTGGGTTTGTGCTCCCCATCTCTATGACACGTAGCATCTGGTATCAGGGCCACCCTCTCACAGAGACATCATCCCATGGTGCACAGGCAGGGAAGGGTGCAAATCCCTGGGGATAGACACCTTTGCCCCCACAGCAGAGAGGGCTTGAGCTGGGGGAAGGTCTCAGAGGGAAAATCCTTTCTCTCATGTCCCTGTGTGTGACTTCAGCTGTCAGCCCTGAAGCTCAGAGCTCACTGGCAGTCCAGGTGAGAGCCTGGCTGTGAGCTGTGCCTCTGTTACCTGAGCTTTACCCTGCTGCTGCTGCTGGGATGACTGTCAGAGACAAAATCTCCAGGGTGGGTGCCCTTCCTGCCCGTACTTGGCTCCCTGTTCTAGTTTAACATAAGAATTTAAAGAAGTAATACCAAGTTTTAGCTACTAAAAAACTAGATTACTTTCTCCTTATCCTATCTCACAACAAGAAATACCTTAATAAATAACCAACACCAAAACCCACCACACTAATTAATACATTAACCAAAAAAAATCTCAAATTAACAAACCAAAACCACTGCACTTCCTTTTCTGCTTGCTTCCGAAAAGTTATGTGAAAAACTGGTGGGGGAAAGAAGGGAAGGAGAGAGAAAAGGATGCAACTTCCTCCATAAACAAGATGAACAACCCCTCCTAAAGCTGGAATACCTCTGAGCAGCCCAGCTGGGGGCTGTGGGCTGGTGCTGTCTGATTTCCTTGCGTTTCTGCTCTGGCCTTGCCCTGGGGCTGGGGGGGGAAGTGGAGAAGTTGGATGTGAAATCCAGCAGCTGCTGAATACTTCTGCTTATCCATGCACATTGCCACCATGCCTGTGGAGGGGGGAGGAGGAGATTGGCATTGCTTGAGCCTGGACACTGGCCCATGGAGGTGCCCCAAAAATCAGGATGCTGCTCGTGGGTTTGGATGTACTCTTGTCGTAGCCTGGATCTGTAAAAGAAAATGTTGGTTCTGAGCTCTGTGCGTGTGTCTGTTTCTGACTAGGCATCACAATCACTTTTTCTGCTGTTCACTGCTTGGAGAGGACCCAGTTTTAGAGCAAGGTGGTCAGTTCTCCTCTGGAACAGAATAATGGTAATATTCTCAGAATGTAAATGCAGATGCAAATGCAGACTTCTACAGAAGATGAGTTTTTCTGCAGTGATGTTTCAAAAACTCCCAAATTCGTAATTACTTACATTGTGAGTCAGTGTTTGGAGATGAAGAAACTGTGGAACCATGGAAAAAACATCAGATTAGGAGAAAATACTTGACTTCTCTGTGCACTCTAGGTTTTTTTTTATATGGATCATGGTGCTTGGTTTCCTATGTGAAAACAATTTGAGGCCTTCAGAGTACATGATTAATGCCAGTGTTGCATCAATTATGGTGTAATTTATGAAGAGGTTCTTTTTATAAAAATAGTGTTTGAGACCAAACACTGAATGTGGTGCTTGTTCTTCCTGGCAGTTGTGCCATGCGGTTGAAATTCCAAGTTTTCCAAACTCCCAGCCACACCCCGTGATGGAGACAGCAGAACAGCAAATAGTTTTGTTCAGACATCTCCTGTGCCATCCTCTCAGTTCAAAATGCTGCATTGAAAAACTGAAGCAGGTGGAGGAAGTTAAAAGCTGAATTCTGAAAATCCCATTTCATACCGCGCCACAAATCTTTGCTCGGAAATGAGACAAAATGGATTTTTGGTTTGGTTGGGTTTTCTGTCTATACCCAGCTGCTCCTTCTGCCATCAGAAGTGTGTCTGTGACTCGTGGTCTGAGAACAGGAGGTGTTCAGCCACCACAGAGGAGCTGCTGCACCTCGGTGTGGAGGGACACACACCTAGAGCAGGGCAATCCCCATCTCCCTGGGGATTAAATTGCCACAACCCTTTCTACCTCAAACACACATCATTTTACTTCCCAGCCTCAGTGAAAGACACCCTCTCACCCAGGTAAACCAAGTTTGCCCTATTTAGGCAGGGAAGGGGGTTGCTGTTTAATTCCTCTGCACAAAGTGAGCAGGATTCAGCAGCTCCAGCTCCGACACTTTTTTTTTTTTTCCTTTCCACTTCTCAGCAGGAGCTGAGTATTGGCATCTCTCCCACAGCATCATGCCTTGTTGTTTTCTCTCAAGCAAAAACAACAGAACAGGAAGATTAAAAGGAAGAAGCAGACAGATTTGAAAGAGGATCGTTAGCTCCGAGGTCTGATGGGACCTCCTTGAAAACATTCCCAACTCCGTGTCACCCATGCCAAAGTCACACTGCAGTTTTCAGAACCTTTTATAGTCTCCAGCATATAGACACTATCTTTTCCTTCCTCTGTTTCCTGCCTAACAGGATCAGTTGATGGTAGATTTTGTCTGTTCACCCCTGGTTTTTAGAATGTAATAATCACATTGTGATATTTATTGGTCGTGTCATGGTATGCTATTAATATCTTTGTTTATTAACCTTCTCAAAGCAATTGTATGGAGGCATAAAAGGAGAGGAGGCTTCCCTAGTTTTAGGCTGAATTACCAATTTGAATGTCAGGTCAGGTTCACAAAAATTTCCAAAATAGGTGAGTGTTATAAATAAAACTGAATGTGTTACTGTTTGGGGGCAAAGCTGTGGAACTCAATTTTTTTCTTCCAGCTCAGCCCCAGAATAGATACAGGCTGTTTTTCACTTTGAGCTCTTAGATTCCAGCAGACCTCAAACTTAACAAAAAGATAAGAAGAATTTTATGAACTGGAGAGAGAGTTTCATGCAGATATGAATCAGCACTGATATCTTGGCTGCTGTCATCATGTGAGTATGCTGTCATTGCAGCAGATATGATAAATTTGGGAATCTTAAACTGATCACACTTGTCCACTGTGCCTGTGAGGCAAAGCAGGGAAAAGAGAATTTTTTAAATGCCAGCAGTAGTATTTTTAGAGAAAAAATATTTTACCTGCAGTCTTTAAATTTTGCCTATAAACTCCATTCAGATTTTGAGATGCAGGAGGACTTACTGGGTTTTTTGGGGCTCCAAGCCAATATAAATATTGGAAACAAGAGGAAATCATAGAGCTGTTTTCTTATTGTTAATAGCATAATGCATCTTTTGTTGGATTTCCTCTCTGCAGGACTCTCCCTGCTGCAGTAGCTCCATTTACCCCTGGCTTCTTTTATGGTTTCAAAGGGCCTGCTCTGCAGAGCTGCTCACAAACTGTACTGAAGGCTGGAAATTCTTCCAGAGAACCAGACAGTTTTGATTGACCAAGTAAACTTAATTCCCAGTGACAAGAGAAAAATTAATTCAAGCATTTAGAGAGATGAGGTTTGGGGGGAGTTTATAGCATTGGTCTATAATGTGAGCCTTTAATGTCTGAAGGCTCTGAGTCAGTGTTTATAGAGAACCCTCTTCACTTTGCCCCCATTTTGAAGCTCTTATTTTCCTCTCTGCTTGCAAAAATCTTAAAAAGATCTCAACTCTTTGTACTTGAGATTGCTTTTGTTCAGAGTTGTCCGGCGTTCTCTCCACTTTCATGTTTTTTTTGCACTGTTTGCTTTGCTGTGTGCACATTGTGGGGTTTAATGTGAAATTCTGGTGGGTGAAATTGTGCATATCTCCTCCTATTTTGCCCTTTCCTTTTAGTACGTGAAGGAACCAGCAAAAAGGAAAATGCTGTTACTAAACAGATAAATAAATCATAGATTTGTAGCTTCATAATCAGTTTAGCAGATTTTATTCTAGTTGATATATAATATTGCATGTTTGTATGTGAAAATGAAGAGAAAGTAAAAACAAAATTATATCTATCATCAGTTTTGTTAATTATGAGTAACTAGTTCACAAATACACAGGAGTACCATCTTCAGCTAATCCTTTGTCTTCTTGTTTGTTTAGTGGATTAGATGGATGTACCAAATAGCATGCTGCTGGGGCAGCATTAATTTTATTATAGAATGAAGAGTGGAACTATTAGTCTCTGTTCCTGGCATGTTTGTAAGCTATCTGACCTATTTTCTCCTCCTGCCCTCTTCTTGGTGCTTACCAAATTCCCCCTCTCCCTGTGCCTAATGTAAAACTGGCTTACAATTAAAGCAGCTGACAGCCAGCCCTGGAGATATTGCCCACTATCCTGGCAAATAGATAAGATATCTTCTTTTATATGTTTGAGCAAGAGGGAGAGACAACTTCATCACTTTAAACAAGGGGATAATCTGTTTATACCAGAGGAACAGGCTCACTTGCTTTTCTTCCCTTCAGTTTGAAGATCATTTCAGGGGGCGATATTTACTTCGTGTTTACCAACAAAAACACCTGCATTTGTCATAAATCTATTACATTTTAGGAGGAAACAAAGCTAGGAGACTACACTTCCCACAATCCTCTGGAAGTGTATGATGTCTGATACAGACTTCTAAAATTAAAGCATTGTGCTTTTGCAGCTGCTTATCTTGAGGAGTTGGAAATATCTGTTTCTAAATGATGTTCCTTGCAAAAAATCTCAAACCAACCTCTTAGAATTGTGTTGTCACTGAAGATGAAAACCAGGCCTTTAGGTCCCAAAAATTATCATCAGCAGTATAGTTGTTCCATATCTCCAAAAATCATGACAGATGTAAAAAAATCTGGTTTGAGTCAGAAATTTTAGGCGTGCCAAATATCAAGAGCCTTCTTTCCCCTGAACAACTCTTTTGTCCTGCTTTTTGTTCAGTTGGTGATGACTTTCAGGTTTTGGTATGCTGAAAGATAATACATTATTTAGGATTTTATGTGTGAAAATAAAAACAGCCAATCAATATAGCACTTAATATAACACTACTTGAAATTTCTCTTTTGACCTTGACCGGTTATTTTTCAGCGAGGGGCAGGTCTGCAGGGAAGGGCTTGCTCAGACTAGCCTGGAAGTAACAAACTAAATTACTGTGTCCCAGCACTGCAGGGGGACAGAGCATCCTGCCAATGTGGCTGCACAGACCAGGATGGATTCCAGGAGGTCAGAGGGCAAATTAATGTCTCTGCCCACACCCTGAGCTGCACAGGCATCTGGATGGTTGAGTTTGGCACGACCCTCTGCTTGGTTTGAGAGAAAGAAGTGTCCCAGTAGCCCAGTCAGAAATGCAGCCCCAACTGGGATGATGACACCCAGCACAGTGCCTGTGCTGTTTCCTCATTTCAGTCACCATCAACCCCTGTTTCTCTGTTGTGTCCAGAGTTCTGAGCTTTTTGTCACACCTTAGCAAGAACAGCGTGAAATACTTGGGTTTTGAGGAATGCAGGCTCTCAAGGATGATTGTTTCATTATTGGACACAATTCTAACAATGCTGTTCCACGTCTCTGGGATTTTTCCCATTGAAAGTGCATTGTAAACTTCCTCTTATTAATAGCCAAATATGCACACATAGTGGATTTTTAATGGGAGTGGAGGAACTGCCATTTGAGAAACCTCACAGTGTGTTGAAATCTAAAAATACAACATTGTCTTCTCCTCCACCATCCCTCTGGTTCATGCGTTCTTTCAAGATGTGCCAAAACAAGTCTTAATCTCTGTCTTCAAGATACTGTATTGTAGTGTGTGTTTCAGCCTAGATAAGCTATCTGGGATGCATTTTTATTACACTGCAAGGTATTATTATTGTTCACGTACAATAATAGTGGAAATAGTGGTTTTTCGTTTGTGTTTTTTGAGCTTTGTCTATGCCCCAGAGGTAGATAAAGAGTTTATGAAGAAAGGTTATATTTAAGAGAAATGGGTATCAGTGCTATGAGATTATACCCATGACAGATGGTTGTAACTAAAGCTTCATCTTGGTGCTGAAAAGCTGAATGAAACAGTATTCAGATTTTGAAGTAATATTGGCTTCATTTCAATGGGACTTTTGCCTGAGTAAGAACAGACTTAAAAAACTCACTAATGATTCTAATTTTTTGTGTCAGCTTTGAGTAGATTTTTCAAAAATTGAATTTTATTTTTGCCTATTTTGGATTGATAAAATTCCAACAAAAACATGGGGTGGGGGTTGTTTGTTTGTTTACAGAAATGTGTGCAACATTATGCCTTTGTTCATTGGGATGACAAGACACAAAACAACATTGTTTTATTCACGCTGTAAAGCAAAAAATCTTACTGGGAATCATGAAAGAGTCGTAAAAGTAATTTTTTGGTTTTTTTTGCTCTTAGTTTCAGAGCTGGTTGTGAACCTCAAAATTTTGTGAGGTTCAGTCAGAATAGTTATGTAAAAGTTCAGATGCTAACCTTAAGCAAATCCAAATATCTTGAGGCTGGAAATCTCTACAAGAACATATTTCCCCTTGACTTGTCTAATACAATGAGTTCAGCCAGGCTGCACCCTGGGGAGTTTTGGCCCACCATGCAGTGTGTGTGCTTTAAGTGCTCACACTCAGCCATGAGGGTATTTTTAATTTCATCTTGAGAAACTAAACCGAGGGACTTCACAAATGAATCCATCAGGAAGACAAGGTTAATTCTGGCCGCTGTTTGTGGGAGTATGGTGCCTTCAAATACCAACACATTTTTTTTTCAGTGGTGGCATTTGGAAGAATAAATGAAGTGTGACTCCCGGCATCTCTTTAGTTGCCCTGAAAATGGAATGTCAAACAGCATATAATCATCTTCCTTGTTTAAAGAAAGAGGAGCAAGTGAGAGACCTAGTTTTCTATTTGTGTCAGTTTTTGGATGTCTTAATATTCTATCTTGTCTAATTTTCCAGAGAGTGATAATAGAGTTCCTGTCAAATTAGAGGTTACAGACTCTTTAACCTTTATGTCACAAAAAAACCCCTACATTCCTTATTATTACCATGAATATAATCCAAATAAAAAATTTAGCTTTTAATGCTGTTATGCTGGATGTTGCATCCCAAGCATATAATTTTATTCATTATAAATATTAAAAATATTCAGCCTGACATTAGCCTGCTTGCTCCCCGGTCCCTTCAGAAGAAGGCTGAGCTGGATGTGTCACCCCTTGGTCTGGGGAGCAGCAGCTGGGGCTCAGCACTGTCAGCACTGAGCAGGCATCGCTGCTGCCCTGCCCACTGCACTTCTCAGGTTTAATTGGTGGGGCAGAGAGGGTGCTTTCAGATGGACCAGCCTGATATTGCCATCTTCAAGGAGTGGGAACGAGCTAGGAGGATGAATTAAATTAATTGTGCTTGCCCCACACTGGGGATTCGCCATCAGAAGAGCCTGATGTGGCAACACTGGAATTTGAGCTAAATCCTGCCAAGGGGGCTCTTTCCTTTTGCAGAGAGTGGTGCAGAGGCCTAAATTCCTTTAAAATTAAAAAGCTGCAGCCCTCTTCAATCTAAGTAGAGCCATGACAAATATGACCTACTGTTTGGTCGAGTTTTGTTCTCATTTACATGAAATCCAGCAAATTTAGACCTGCTGGAGAAGGGCCTTACTTTCAAGCTTACAACAAATGAGTAATGAACAAGCATGTCTCATTCTTACATTGTTTAATTCAAAATCCAAAGTGCCTGGGACTTCTGTACCCAAGCCTCAGTGGCCAGTGTTCTCAGAAATGCAAATCCAAGGCTGGGTTTGTTTTTTTTTTGTTTTGTTTTGTTTTAAATCAGGTGAGCACCACACGCTTCAGTTTTGTAATGAGAGTTTTTGCACTGTCCTAATTAATACAGCGTGCTTGTCCTGGACCTTTGAAGTAAGTGGGAGTTCTGCCACCAACTTAAATAGGAGAAGGATTTGAGCCAATTTGAACAGAAGTTTTCACTTATCTTAGTGCCTAATCTCCTTTTTAAAGGGATGTGGGAGTATCGGCACCTCCTACGTAACGCTCATCAGCGTGCAGAAGTAAACTAGTCTGGTCACTTATGGGGGCCCATTTAAAACCAGGAGGATTGCTCAGGTGAGTGACAAGGCTTGGAGAACAGATTTTAGGGAAGTTAATTCAGAGTGCAAAATGGCATTTAACCCATCTGTGTGAATATTGCCACTTGAAGCAGGCCACAAAATCATTTAGAAATTGTAAGATTAAAAAAAAAAAAAACACCCAATCCCCTTCTATATTTTTCTTGCATTGGAGTTGTCAGGGTTCACACTTTCAAGGGTGGGTTTTTTTAAGCATCACAGCTTGTAGCTCCATTTCTTTGTTAAATTGGAGCTGATATTCTCCAATAAGCAGAGCAGAGCTGCAAGAGAAATGCCTGCTCTGAATCTCACGGCAAAATCACAATATTTGACAACACTAGGCCTGTGTAAATATGTATGTTCTCTGCAGTGCTTTGTCCCTGGAGAAGCAGGGGTGTCTAGCCCTCCTCTGCTGTCTCCCTGAATGGCAATGTATAGCTCCAGAGCGGCTGACCACGTATGGCTGATTTATCAGCAAACTGGCAGGCTCTGACTGCTGTCTTAGGAGGGTGTTGCAAAAGCGAAGGCGAATTTACTGTAGGGTTTCTGCACTTCACTGGAATACTTCAAGTGAATCTGTGAATTGAAGAAAGTGGAAAACTGGTGTTGCCTTCACACTGTGTCTCTTTCTGTTCCCTGAGAGCAGAGGAGCCCATAAATACTGACTTCCTAGGCTGCCCTGTGCTCTTTGCAGATTAACCCTGATTTTTCACAAGCTGCCAGTGAGGTGATGTGCTGGAGCTGGTGGCACCTTCAGTGTCCCTACAATGTTCACCTGAGATCACCTAAAGCCTGGCAGACAGCAGCATTAACAACTTGGTGTATTGTATTGCACTGGAAAAGCTTTGTGTCCTCCATTCCAAATGTTGTATCACAGAACAGACAAACTTTTATTCATTTTTTTGTTCAAAGGGAGTCTCTTTCCCTTAGATATTTGTTTTCAGAGGTAATAAAGTAGCCCTGACTGTGGATACTGCTGTGTAAGGACAAAACAGGGAAAAATCCCATTTTCCCTGGTGCATCTTCTGGCTACCATTTACCACAGGTCTGCATTTTCAAACGTGACAATACAGATTTATTTATGTGTTTTTAAGTAAAAAATTCAAAAGATTTATTTTATACCTTGTTTGAAGTAAGTCCAGTGAGACTTTTTCCCCCTAAAGTTTTTGTTGTACTCTGTCCCATGGAGGCCAGCTGGTTTGCTAGCTTGAGTGACCTCACATTCCTTAAATGTACTCATAAATCAAGCCAAGGCCATGCATTAAAAGCTCAGCTCTGACATTAACCCAAAGGAGGGAAAGCTTGATACATTGTGGGAGAAGTAGAGATGGACACACTTAGGGCCCCATTTACCAAACCAATATTGTACTGAGTCTCTCAGAAGACTTGGAAGTCAGCTGGACCCTGTATTATCTATGGAAAACATAAAGTAATAATAATAAAAAAATAACAATAAATAAAATAAATAGGAGAAAAACATGCCTTGCAGATCCAATAACTATTTTAAGTCGTGCAAACAATCTGGTTAGACAGTGAGATGATTAGTTAATAGCTGATTAATTGGAGGTTTTGTTCTTGTGAATGTCTCTAATAAAGGCAGTTTGGCAACATGTTCAATGAGATTGCCACGATGGACCATTTTGGTGTGATTTAGTGAAAAGTAGGTAAAGCATCAGGTTTGTGTTAATAGGTTAGCATGTCAGGATATTTTTGGAAAGCACTGATGTTTCTGGGTCACACAAGGATTTTGGTCTGCAAATATTTTGTTCTGAGTTCTCAAGAAACCATGAGAGACATTGGTTTGATTTTAGAAGCAAGAAAGGCAATAATGATTAGAAACATGAAAGTAAAACACTTTTTACAATTTCTCTACTTTTTAAGGCTTCGTAGGTCCCTAGGAGATTAAAACTGGTTAATTTAATACCTACTTTAAATACAGTAATTTATTCTTATTTACAAAAATAACTTGATCTAAAAATCAAAATGAACTAAAAGATATAAAGTATTTCCAAGACTCAAAGGTAGAGTATTGCTGAGTGTTTATCACTGAGTTTGCTGGGTGATCCTGTTAACTCATCTTTTGCACAGTGCTCCCACCAGAAGCACCTCCAAGATTTTACTTTTCCTTGTAACTACCTTTAAGGAATAACATATTAAAACAATATTTGTCTAGGGCATTAGAACATTTTAAGGTATTAAGACACTATTTAACCATAAATTTATTATATGAATGCTGATCCACAGGGACTGACTAAAGGTAACAAGAGCAAAGTATCTCTGAAATCTGCTTGTAATCAGGTCAATTCTGCTTTACCTTAAACTGAAACAGTATATCTGAGCACCTTAGCTGAATATCAGTAGCAGGAGTCCACAAGAACACAGGTAAAGTAAATGATATTATTCTACAAATGGACACAAATTAATACCTCTCAAAGCTGAAATACTTTACAGAGTTACTGAAGCACTTTTAATGGCAAGGCCAAATGAAGTGTTGAAATTTGAGAATATTTCCGTGGGATTTGACTGACAAAATTGAAGCACTTGCAGTTCAAAATAAAACAATGTGTTTTAAACCCTCTGATTAAAGAGATGAAGTCTATGGAAATGCTGTTCACAAACAGGGGTTATTCCTAAAGACTGACTTAAGGCTGGCTTTCATCTGCTCCTCTCTCAGTGGGGAAGGATGTGGGTGGAAGGTGGTTCAGAGACAGTGTTTAGCTTAGGTGCTCTGAATTATTCTGTGAATAAGCTTTTATCTCTTTAGTAGTTATGAATAACCAAAGAAGATTAGCTTCCTGGTGCTTGAGGTAACCTTTTTGAATATACTCCTCATTATTGTCGATTCCTGACTGATTTCTCCACAAGAATAGAAGTCGACACCTCTTGCAATTAAAAGCACAGTAACAAAAAAAAAAAAAAAAAAAAAAAAAAAAAAAAAAAAAAAAAAAAAAAGGAAGTCTTGCTACTTGAAATGTTGGTTGGCTTGTACAACTCAAGGAGTTGTCCTTTTTCTGTACTTACTAAATACTCTCTACCCTTTCATTATCAAATGTCTTTCACACAGTCACTCTCCAAGTAATTGTTTCATATACAAAATAGAACATAGCTAAAAATACTCGTGACAGTTGTATTTGTTATCTGTTCCTTCAGCAGATGGGAAAAACCCTGCAACAGGGTTTGTATCCATAGGTAAAATGTCCTTTTGGAAAGAAAATAAGTTGGAAGATAAAACATACCAGCAAAAGAAGGCAAATTATTAACACTAATATTTAAATGCATTATTGTTTAGATAATGTTTTAATGTTATATACATTGTATATATGTATATACATATACATACAGATATATTATGTTATATGTAGCTATAAAACTGGATGTTTTAATTTTATAGTACAGATAACAAGCTAAATAATTCTTCAACACAGTATCTGCTTGCATCCCAAAAGTTTACTGTCTTAAACCACTTCACAGTGCAGTGGGAAAGCTGGTTTATAAACACAGGTTTCTTTCTGCCTCTGCACATCAATTATTTGCACTTCCCCTTGTGCCATTGCAGCTGCTTGTGAGTCCTTGTAAACTGCAGCCAGGAGCAAGTTTCAAGGAGTGGCTTCACCACCAAAACCCTATGTGGTGTAAAACCTTAATGTGTTTTGAGGACTAATGAAGGAAACAGCCAGGATATGGATAAGGAGATAGAGGGAATGCATAAAGAAAAATTATGGTAGCCAGGATTGGTTACTAGCATTTTGGTTGGGACCACTCCTGTGGTTGTGAAGAAAATCTCCCTGGCCTTTTTTGCTTAGCATATATCAGCTTGGATTGAAGAATGGTTTTGGTTTGTGTTGAACTGGGTTCCTCTGGAGGAAAACAAAGCAGAGCTTCCTGTGCTGAAGCACTCTGAGCACTGAGAGGAATACCAGGGTCTGAACCAGCGGCTGGTCCCTCGAAACAAAAATGAGCTGCAGACAAGACTCGGTGCAGCACACAAGGCTCAGTCTGGTCAGTGGTCAGCCAAATAATAGAGATGGAGTGCCCTGGAAACAGCTGCAGGGACCTCGTGCCCTGCCTCTGCTGCACCAAATTGTTCTCTGATGTAGACACAGATATAACAGGTCTCTTGATGCCCCAGCAGTCAATANGCAAATTATTAACACTAATATTTAAATGCATTATTGTTTAGATAATGTTTTAATGTTATGTACCTTGTATAAATGTATATATATACATGATATATAATGTTATATACATCTATAAAATTAGATGTTTTCATTTTGTAGTACAGATAACAAGCCAAATAGTTCTTCAACACAGTATCTGATTGCATCCCAAAAGTTTACTGTCTTAAACCACTTCACAGTGCAGTGGGAAAGCTGGTTTATAAACACAGGTTTCTTTCTGCCTCTGCACATCAATTATTTGCACTTCCCCTTGTGCCATTGCAGCTGCTTGTGAGTCCTTGTAAACTGCAGCCAGGAGCAAGTTTCAAGGAGTGGCTTCACCACCAAAACCCTATGTGGTGTAAAACCTTAATGTGTTTTGAGGACTAATGAAGGAAACAGCCAGGATATGGATAAGGAGATAGAGGGAATGCATAAAGAAAAATTATGGTAGCCAGGATTGGTTACTAGCATTTTGGTTGGGACCACTCCTGTGGTTGTGAAGAAAATCTCCCTGGCCTTTTTTGCTTAGCATATATCAGCTTGGATTGAAGAATGGTTTTGGTTTGTGTTGAACTGGGTTCCTCTGGAGGAAAACAAAGCAGAGCTTCCTGTGCTGAAGCACTCTGAGCACTGAGAGGAATACCAGGGTCTGAACCAGCGGCTGGTCCCTCGAAACAAAAATGAGCTGCAGACAAGACTCGGTGCAGCACACAAGGCTCAGTCTGGTCAGTGGTCAGCCAAATAATAGAGATGGAGTGCCCTGGAAACAGCTGCAGGGATCTTCTGCCCTGCCTCTGCTGCACCAAATTGTTCTCTGATGTAGACACAGATATAACAGGTCTCTTGATGCCCCAGCAGTCAATATAGCCCTTGTGGACATCAAGGCAAGCAAGGAGCCCTGACAGGAGATTTGCAGGAGGACAGTGAGGGAGCCCCAGTTAATACACTTTGGTTAATTCATTCTGATAGCATGCTGGAGAGGAAAATGCTCTCACCCCATTCTTCAGGGAAGGAACCTGGTGCAAGAGGTGGGGCAGCTTAGCCAGTTCCATACAGGGAGCCTGGAATTAGAAGTTCTGGATGCCTGCACTTATTCTTCCTTTTATAACTACTTTTTCTAAATGCTGGGCATAGGCATTCTCTATTTATTTGCAACTGAGTTCTTAAATGGAATTTAAATAGATTAGCCATGACCATGTAAGACATCACTTCTCTTACTTCTTTTAGCTGCTTCCTTCAGGTTTTGTTTCTGCCTCTGCCCCAATTTTTCACACCTTGTTTAGACTTGTGTTTACTGTGACTGTTTCAAGTTTCCTACCTCCTTAAGACCACAAAGCACTTCAAGAAAGGATTTCCATGTATTATATTTTGTTCTGAAAGCCTTATCTCATACAGACATATTTGCCATTTTCTTTTTTTTCCCATATATATAAAAAATATGTTTCAAACCCATTATATATGCAGCATTCTGCTTCCATAGCCTGGGTTAAGATCTCTTTCAGAAATTGCAGACAATAAAGCATTTTCCATAAGAATAGTTAACAGTGTGATAAATACTGATGCAGTGTTTCCCCACACTTAATTGTTTTTTTCATTGTTTATCATAATTTTGTCAACTTTCCATATCATTCCCCACAATGCTTTGTGCTGGATTTTCTTTGAAAATTCCTTTCCTCTGAACTTACCATGAACTTGTTTCTAAAACATGGCCATAAAATGCCACCAACAAAACAAAATCTGCTATTCACTAATAAAAAAACACCCTCTCTCCCTCTCATCCCTCACAAAAGAAACTACAGAGAAAACGTAAAAGACATGACAGAATTTATATAGAAAAATCATTTTAAATTGCAAGTATGAAGCAGAACGTGAAAGTTGAGCAGGAAACTGAGAAGAATCAGTTGTGAGGCTGTGGTTTAACCCATGTGCAGAGTTTGTGCTTCATTCCATTTGCTCTCCCTGTACTGATGGCTATTTAGCTGGGAATGTCAGAAGTGTTGGGATTAGGCTTGGTGTGATGGAGGGGGAGGCGGAGGATTGTGTTCCTTGAGATGCTCTGTGGGAGGGGAAGGATTATGCATGTGCCTTATGTAATGAGGAAGAGTCTGGAGAACTTGCCTGTCGATGAGGAGGAGGTGGGAGGATTAGCTTTTGATGTAAAGTCAAGGGAACAGCCCTGGTCCTGATCCCCTGAGCAGGGAATTCAGAAATGCTTCACTTTCCCGTACATCCTGTTTTGTGTGTGAGAAGTGGGAGGTTTTGTTTGGATTTGTTTCTGGAGGTGGCAAACAGCTGGATTAGGGGGAGGCAGAAGGTGGAGAGGGGCACTGAAGGAATGAGCAGTGGGGATTGAGGCAGGATGGGTCGTAGGGGTGACCCCTTTCCGTGATCCCAGTGCCTTCCCCTTGTTGGAGCAAGGTGTGGTGACACAGTTTGGGCCCAAGCCAAACAGCCTTTACTCCATAAGGGCCCAGAGGCAGTTCAGGTGTCCCTGCACACTGAAAATGTATCAGCATCCTCTAGGAAGTCTGTTCCTGTGGGGTTTTGTCCATCCCCCTTAGGGCTCCTCTGCTGCTTGGGGACTCCCTTGAGCAAGCCTCAAATTCCCTGTGTGGTGGCAGTGAACGCCCTTCCCTCTGCTGATGGCCACTTTTGTTTTCCTGGGAAATCTGCTCTCAAGGAAACATAAAAAGAGTAATGGGAATGATTGTGGGGAAATTGGACAGGTTATTTTGTTTCTGACTCTGCCCCTGCTTCACCAGCCAGCACCAAGTCTGTTGTCCTAGGTTCCAAGCAAGGGCTGGAGCACATCCATCCCAGCAGACCAGTTATGGACTGAGGCTCCCCCATCAGGGAGGGTTCTGGCTTTGAACACTTGATGCAGGAGCTGCCTTTTCAGTGATGGAGTGATCAGAGTTTAAAGACTTTCAGAGGCAGTTTCAGCAGGCTGAGGACAGCCACGCAGCTCAGCTGGCACGTGCTAACCCCTTCCTCTGGGGGCTGTGTCACCATCACCTCTGCAAATGCCTCACAGGTGCATCTATCTGAACATATTAACATTATTTAACACGTTAACGTTCGTTCTCTGTGCTGTTGTGTCTGTGCTTCGTGCTGCTGGGTGGAGAAGGCAAAGGCAGTCTGAAGGAATACCCCCAGGAGCTAAGTTACAAGAGCATGGATGCTCTTATATTCTTTTTATTTTTGCCAAACGCCACCAAGACTATAACAGCACTTAGTAATGGAATTCAGCGCCTTCATGGTGCTTTTTACTCACCAAAAGTACTTTATCAAAGAGGTAAGTTGCTGTTATTCCTGTTTTGTGGCTGGAGAAATTACACCAGGAGTGGCTCAGATCACCCACCCAAATAAAGACCAGGCTGGAATAATACATGTCTCTGTTTTTCCTCTGGATCCATGATACTTTCCACTGAATCCTGATAGTCTTCTCATAGGCATGGAATTTTGAAGAGTTCTGAGGAAAGGACTAGGTCCAGGATTGACTGGTTGTTTGGGGGATCAGGTTTGGAATTATTTTTCATTATCTGTATAAACCCAGCAATACTTATGACTTAGGCTGAGAAGTTGTGGAATATACCTTTTAAAAGTCTGGGAGAATTTACCCCATCGCTTTTGGGAAGTGGGGTTATTGTCTTTAAAGAGAAGTGAAATTATTTATTGATAGCTATAAATTATATCTAAATAAATAATAATTTATAATAATAATATTTACAATAAAATGATATTTATATTTATAAATAATTTATATAATAAATAGAAATAATTTATATTGTCAAATATAAAAACTCAGAGGTTTCACATATAAATTGGACTTTACTGCATCATTTTAGAAGCTCAGAGAAGGTGTGATAAGTAGTTGGGTGCAGGGTGAGGTCAGTGATGGAACAAAGAGATGACAAAGCCTGCCACACACTTTTTAATGCCTGTGGATTTACAGTAGCATCCATTTTCCTGTGCTGTTGGTTTGTTTTTTATTCATCAAGATAATTTCTCTTTCTTCACCCACTATTGAAAAAAAAAGGATTTAAAAAAATTACAAAAGGTTTCAATACACAGTAGTTAATTACTGTATTACAGCTCTAATTAAATTCTTGGAGACTCTGCACAGTATGATGTCCATGCCAAGAGGGACATAACCCGTTCTTAAGTGAATACATGTTCTTGTCAAGTTAACTTATCTGCATTTTACTCACATGAAATATTCCTCATCCCTTGCTTCTTGACACACGTGACTGATAAATGTTTCAAAGGCACATTTAACATTGATACTTTTGTCATATGAAATGACAATGGCTTCAATAATCCCCAGATTTTATTTCATAGGAAGTGACACGCTGTGTGATACCAAACTCCTCAGATCATCATCTGAGCCATGCACTAGTAAGAATATATATATATATATATTGCAATCGAACTTGTTCTTGGTGTGATTCAAACCTAAATGTTTCAGCCACGTGTGAGTAGTTAGTGTGTTAATATTAAAACTGGGTGTACAAATACCGCGGATATTCAGAACAGTCAGAGCTCAGCTTTCTCTATCAGCTCTTCAGTTTGCTTTGAGACATTTAATAATGAGGGATTTTGTCTTACTTTTTGTAATCAAATCATCTGAGAAGGGAGATACAGAAAGATAGATTTTTTTTTTTATCGAGTCATTTGTAGATTTAAATAAAGTGTCATGTAGGATATTTTAAGTTCTTCTACTTTTTTTTTTATCATGTAACTGTCAGGGTCATAGGTAAATTTGTTTTGTTCAGATTTTTAGATAAACATTTAAGTCTTGTATGTGTGGACAAGTCTGTCTCAAGCAGTTTTACTCTTGAGAGAAGTTCAGTAGCCACAAAGCAGTAATGTTGTTTTCACATGGAAACAAATGGGAACAGTCTGCTTGACCTTAGGGTCCCATTAGATCAGATCTCTCCAGAAATTATATGTATACGTGTGGCTTAATGACAGGGAAATTCAGCTGAATGTGCTTTGTGCTGGTATCACTATTCCTTTGATATTAAGCTTTTACCTCATACCATGTCAACACTTTGACTTTGGCCCTGGTTCAGCTGGGTATTTAAACACCTGGCTAACCTCAAGGACTTCAATAAGCACTCACTCAAAGGATGAGAACCCAAAGCTTGCTGAACAGGGGCTGTTTGTGTCACAGCTAAATACTGATGCAGTGTTTAACAAGTGTGTCAGGCTGGCAGTGAGCAGATGGGCTCCTGTGTGCTACATCTTTATCATCTCTGCATCTTCATCTGGACACAGAGAAGAGCAGCTAAATTCTGGTGGTGGCTGTGATGAGTGGGAAGAAACAGTCCATGCAGCTAGCACAGTGCATGCCAGGCTTGGTTGGAAGTGCAGTCATGTGCTTTGCTGCTTCTGTTTGACTTTTTACATGAATTTTAAGCCTTGGACTTAAACAGCTGTTCAGAACTCGCAGAAATTCCTTCTTCAGTTTGATGGTGCTTACCAAAGCATCAAAAAAAAAAAAGGTGTACAATGTTTTGAGGGTTTATTCATTCATTTTACTGAGTCTGTCTCTCTTTTCACATACCCTTAGCTGTGTGCATTTTGCTTTATTTCCTGTATTCCTAAGTGGGTCAGTTGGAGATGCAATTTCTGCCTCTGCATTCAGTATCAATGAGGATGTCAATGTATAAATGTGTTGCTGCCAAGCTGACGAGGCCAAGTAGCCTCTGCTTACTGCTGCGAGTAAAGAAGTGGCAATCCTGTCCTGAGCAAGTGAAGCAGAGTTTGGCCTTTTCTGTGCATGCAGTGAAACGTCCTTGAAGGTGGGGAAAAGCTGTCCCAGACATCTCCCAGGAGCCTGTGAGGATCCACCTAAGGACGTGGGACTTGAGTCAATAGCTTCACGTGGGCAAATGTTTCAAAGAATTGAATGTGGGAGCTTTTGGGGGATTTTGTCTTCTTCTTATCTCAGGAGGATTTTTGAAAAGTTAATTGCTCTCTTTTGCCGGTCAGCTTCACTTCTTGGTTTTCATTGAACATAAGCCTAAATAATTTCTGTTTCTGTTGGGTTACACTGAAAAATAGTTAAATCAAGGGGGTTATACTGATTTAAATGTCGCTGAGTTTGTTTGTGAGAGTTGAAAGTACTGGCCTGCTGTACTTTTCAATAACCTCTAAAAATCCCCTCTGTTCTTGTCTTTTTCTGAATCAGAATGAAAAGAAAGCTTTCAGGAATTTTCATTTAAAAAAAAAAACCCCAAAAGGTCATCCTCCCAGAAGTCAAATCTAACCTTGAGAGAAAGACACCACTTTGGAGCAGTTCATAGCCCAGGGGTTAACATTCTCCCACAAGACATGTGGAATTCTGGTCTCTCATCTGCAGCAGGGGTTTGAACTCCCGGCTTGGGTGAGCATCCGTCCTGGCCTGTGGCATATTTTGGATTTTGGGGGTTTTTCTGTTCTGTTCTGTTGTTTTTGTTTTTNTTTTTTTTTTTTTTTTTTTTTTTTTTTTTTTTTTTTTTTTTTTTTTTTTTTTTGTTCTTAAACTCAGTTATTCTGGGCTTGAGAGCTTTGCTGTTGAAACTAGCAAGGTTCCATCATTTTTTCTTTTTCAATTAAAATGCATTTAATTGAAAAATTCAAAGTAGTATTGCTACCTAAATTTTGGTTACTGTACCCAGTACACCACTGAGATGGGAGACAGAGGAGTTGCAGCAACAGAATGAGTAACTTGTTTTAGCCTGTGAGCAACAGACTCTTACCACCCCTTGGGAATCCCTTGAGCTCCAGAAGAAGGGGAAGGGAGCTGCACTAGCAAACTGCCTTTTGGGGCTGTCATCTGCAAATTGAATTCTTGCTGTAGGGGTGAATCAGCACTAGAAACATATGTAACTGGCGACCTTTGATTTTATTATTTCTTACTGTACTTCCATTGGTCTTTTCTGTACTGATTTTACGCAGAAGAAAGTACTTGCAATTCAGATGATGTGTAACTTCACTTCAAATGTGCTATTGTTTCCTTGTCATGAAGAGTTTTTTTCCCTTCCTTACCATGGAAGTTATTTGCCCTGGTGGAATGAAATGCCACTTTCAGAAGTGGAGATCTGCAGTCTGCGTTTTGTTGTAGCAGAAGGGCAGAAAAGAGATCAATTCTCTTTGCTCAGGGTGCTCTGCACTGAAGAACTGTCCCACAGAGCAGGGTGAGGTGGCTCAGAGGTTTCAGTTTTACTTTTTAGGAGCAATCTGCTGCTTTGCTTCTTCCCTGTGCCAAAGTACACTGAAAGAGGAGAAGGAATGATTTCCAGTGACTTCTGTACTCCCTGTACCAAATGCTGCTCATGGAAATCCTGACTTACAGATGTCTGTTGGGAATTGCCTGGGGGCAGTAAAGGTGTTTCTGCACTGCTTGTTTGTGCAGACTCTCACATGCTGAGGGGCTGGTTCTGGTTGAGGACTCTTAAGAAGTAATAAAATACAAATGATGTCCAGGAGTAGTGATTTACCCTCCTGTTATAATACCTGTGAAATTGCTGGACCAAGCTGGGAGCTTTGGCATAGCTGCCTTAAGTTATGACAGACTAAATCAGAAGCTTTTCCTTCCCTCATTCATTTATCCTTCCCTTCTTGCTTTCCTCTTTCCCTTTGAGTATTTTTGATGAAATAAATTATTGCCACACTCAACCACTTTTACTGTTGGTTTTCGAACCCATTGTTCCTTGTTTCAAGAGGAGCACTTCACATGAGGTCCCCATTCAAAGTCAATATATATGATAAGACAAATTGTTTCAACACTTGCTTGCAAGGCCAATAAAAAGAAATGCTGTAGTGCAAATTACCCTTGCAAATGCTCTCTAAAAAGCTAATAACATTTTTCCCCCCAAAGGATAGTTCCCAGCCATAAGGAGAGTTTCTCTTTCATGTTCATTTGCCACACAGATTTATAAAATGATCCCAAATCCTTGCATAGGCTGTGAGGGATTGTGGCTTTGAACTGCTGAATTGGAAAAGCTATTAATGGAAGAGGAAAAGTTTTCAATTTCAGTCAGATTGGGTCAGGATGGTATAAACTCAGCCCTCCAAGTTTTGGTGTAAGAGGGAAGGCTGTTTAGTCTTTGTTGATAATTTTCATAGTAAGATTCACAAGGTTTTCTGTTTAAAGGCATGACACGAGATAAGAATGTAAGAAAAAACCATTAGCATATTCACTGCTTTATTTTATTTTCAAGTAAAGACAGTCATTTTGATTTGCTTTTTGTGGAATATGGTATAATTGGAAACTTTTCATAACCAGAACCATTAGGGAGGTGGTCAAAATAATCTTCAGAGCAGAAGCCCAGCTGTTCTGCCCTGGAGCTTGTCCTCCGTGCAGGGCTCTGGGGATGGTCCTTGCCCTGCTGGCTTGGGGCTGGCTCGTGGTGTTTTCCCCTTCTGTGAAATCCAGGGCAGCACCAAGAGGCTCCACAGGGCCCCAGAGGGAGTGGAGGTGGGCTGATGCACTCACCTCCCAGATCATCAAGCAGTGTTCCCAGCACTGGAAAACCCTGGGATTCTTCCACCCAGGGATGGTTTCCAGCAATGCACACCTTCCCTTTCTCATCGGACCTGCAGCGTCTCGGTGATCGTGGAGGACTCTGAGAATGGGAATTTAGCCAAATTACTTCTCCTTCGTGCCATTTTGACAGAAGGCTTTCACAAAAATTAAACAGTAAATAACTCCTGTGAAACTGCATCTTGTATTTGCTGCTTTTGGTGACGGCGGGGTAAGCGATGGAGCGAGCGCCAAGCGAGCTGAATTTGTGTGTTTTCACAAAGAATGTCCCCACCAGCTTCTCCTGGAGAGCTGCTCTGGCTATACTGGGAGGGCACTGTGTGTTAAAGAGTGACTCTTTACAGCCCTTTTCTTCCCAGCCCCTGTGAGTGACTCTGGAAGGCCCTGGCCACTGGACTTGGAGCAGCGACTGAATTTGTGCAGGCTCCTGACACACACCCAGTGCCACCAACCCTCAGGTGTCTCCAGCCTGTCCAGGATTGGAAGATGTGCCTGTGCAAGGCTCCCCAGCCTAACCTTGAGCCTGGATGGGGCAGGCGAGGTGGTGGCTGCTATTTCTCCTCTTCTAACTGCTCGTGACACGTCTTTGAAGCAGAACATGTGCGGGGCTGCGTCCTCCTGATGGAGCCAGCCCTATCTCCTTCCCCCACTTCCTTTCTGCTGGTAATCTGCTCACTGACCACTTATGCCGTTTATTATCTCAGTAATTGGGGCTGAGGATGCCTGCAGCAGGTGAGCCCCCACGCCTCTGGTCCCTCCTCCCACAGCCCTTCCTTCCCCCTCTCCCCGCAGCGGCGATCCCTGAGCACAAACAGCTCCCAGGAGCCTGGTGCTGCTGTATATTTGATTTTGTTTGCAAGCTTGTCTCATGACCAGCTCTCAGCGTGGGAAGAAGCAGGGAGTGGGGAGATGGAGAGAGAGAGTTGTTGCAACATATTTTAACATATGTGCTTTAGGCCTCTTGGTGGACTCCCTCTTGGGAAGAGGGGAGGGAGCGTGCCCCTGAGCAGCTGGTTGGCTTTGCTTGTTTCTATAGCAGCCTGGAGGAGGAAAATCATGTTTTAACAATAATATATTCAACCAAAAAAAACCCCCTAACAATTACAGAGGAGTCTTTTTTATTATTATTAAAGAAATTGCATTAAAGATGAATGAGCGTATATTGGAATAATTATGTTTTAAGGTGTGTAACATTAAAAGGTAGCGAATGGAATATCGACTGTTTTGTAGGAACGGTAATAATGAGATTTCTGTCACTTAATCTTACAATAATTGGGTTATTACTATGCAAATTAAGGTATTACTTAAAAAAAAAAGTAGGAGGTAAGACAGATCCTTGAGGCAGCCATTTATCTGTCCTTAAAGCTATGCTGTCGATTCTCTTTAGGCTGAAGATCCTTTTTTAAACAATTTGGAGATGCTAATTTCATTATTTTTTTCACCTGTGTTTCCTTCTAGGATGTTTTTTATTCTCCCTAGGTAGCAGATCAGGACTGGTGGTTTTTAAACATTTTCTAGTCTCTTATGGATTCCTTTAGGAATAATTAGATCAAATAACTATGATTATTACCTTTTTGTTCCCAGTTTCTTTTAAATAAAATAATGATTTGTGTATTTTGCCTGAGATTTTTACAGCGGGATCACAGAGAATACACATAAATTATTTTATTTCTCCTTTCCCTTTAGCAAAGAATTATTGAGCAGCTCATTACAGATTTCCTGATTTCCATTAGTTATTCAAGTTTACTTACTGGCTAGTTACTGGCCTTGAGGAGAAATTGAGAAGAGCTTAGCATTTGTATTTTCTTTTTGTTTGAGATCTTGGTAGCTTTGAGGGATCTACCAGAGGCCTGCTGGCATTTTGCTCTGTCCTTGATTTTTAGAGGTAATATTTAAGACTGGGCTGCCAATGGGAATTTCCTCATTTCAGGGCGAGTCCTCTGTAACACATGTAATTGTAGAAATTTGGTTTGTGGGACAAAAGGTGCTCCTCTTTTGGTATTTTTTTTTTCCTGGTGATTACAGGGTGACTCTGATTTTCTCCCTTTTTGGTTCTCTGCTCTCCTACTCTGTAGTGAAGGCTGGTTCTGAGTACACTTGGTCTTAACACTTTCAGATCTTTTTTGCCCCTTTTGTTTTATTTTGTTTTATTTATTTTGTTTTATTTTAAATGCACAACTCCCAAGACGAGTGGAGAGCTACAGAGAGCCAGAGTGGGCACAGAATTTTCACTTGAGGTCTTATCCCATCACAGGCAGCAGCTTCCTCTGTGCTGCTTTCTGCAGGCAGCTTAATCTCTACTCATTTTCTTTAGTGCAAGTGGGATGTAAGTATATCAATTTCACCCTGTGTGCAGTTAAAGGAAAGGATATTCTCTCGCTGTTTACCTGCTCATATAATGGGGTGAATAACAGCATGCTAAGAACACATTTATTGGTTAAAGTCCACAAATTCATCAGGGCTTTTAAGGTGATTTGTTTCATGAATTAATAATGATGCTGAGTAATTTTGCAAAACGTACTTTGATAATGCCCTGGATTTTTCAACACTGTGAATTATTTCGTATTTCTTGTGGCAGCAGTTGTGAGGTGCTGCCTGTGACAGAGGAGGGCATTTATATTACATACAAGTTATTCTCAGCCCATTTTTCTTGCTCCATCATCCCCTGGAAGCAGATGGTGCCATGTCACCTGGTGAGGAGAAAGCTTGGTGAAAGCTCTGAACTTCCACCATGTCCTTGAACATAAAAACAAAACAAAAAAACCCTCATTTTTTTGTGTGGCATGGGGGGTCACACTTTGTTTCATGGTACCTACTATCCATCCAAGAGAAAGCTGTTAACCTATCAGGGATTCACAAAGAGGTGAAGTCCTTTTATTGACTCTTAACTGACAATTTCCCCTCTGCTTAGTGTATTAATTCTTGCTTGATTAACAGCTCTGGAGCAAACTGAGCCATTGACCTTGTGGACCCCAGGTTGTTTGATTTAATAATCGGGAAGAGTCTGTCTGTTCAGGTGGGTGTGCCTGAAAAAATGAGTTGTAATCTCCATTTGGATCTGAACCACAACAGCATAGGGTCAAAGAAAAATCACCATAATAGAAATAAGGTGTCCAGGAAAAAAGGCCAGTGCAGTTTCTTCCTAGAAGGGCCATGTGGAACACCACTGGTGACCCCACAGCCTTTGCAGCCCTCTTGTTTCTGTGGTGAACATTCCTGTTTCTAAATGGCTGAACTAGCTGCAGTGAAATGAAATAATAACCCGTTTTCCAGAACTCACAGTTTTTTTAAAAAAAATGTTTGAAGCTCAAAAAGATGATTTTGTTTAAGATTTCAGTTTAACACATATGCATCCTGCCCTGGTGATTGCTTGTGGTTGCCAGGAAGTTCTCCAAGAAATCTGCAAAATGTCTAGTCTGTGTAACAGACGGGAGAGCTGGAAAAATTGTGTGCAAGTCCAGAGTTTTAGCTTTCTTTCTCTCTTTTTGGACCGCTTAGCTAGGATGTGTGAAGCTTAAATTCTCTCTCTGCACCCATTTGAACAAAACCTCTGAGCCTTTATTGAGCCTGTTCTTCCCTCACAGTTCCAGGTTGGGAACAGGGTGAACTCCTTAGCAAGCTGTGCCTGGTGGAACTGATGAGGGAACAACAGAAGTGTGCCTTAGGTAGGAGCTGAGATTTGAGCAGCTACTTCCCCTGTTTTGGTGGGAAACCTGTGGGATTACCAGCTAGGCAAGAACATTTCCTCTCTGCCACGGCCTGCGTGGTACATCCTTGGAGCATCAGCACACCTGATGGAGTGATGGGCATCCCACCGTGGCATTAATTAATTAACTGCCTCACCAAGGTTGTATTTCCTCTTTGTTGAGTGGCAAGGGCCGTGATTTTCCACGCTGGGGGCAGATCAGAGCAGGAGGAGAAATGAAACCCACCCATTTTGATTTCCAGCTTCCTCCAGCTTCACGTGCCTCCACAGCTGGCTGTGTACCTTCACCTCTTTCGACTCCACCTCTTCCAAGGATCCTTTGCCAAAACACCACCCTTCCCCCTGGCTGCCTCTCCAGCCTGGGGGAAATCAGAGCAGCAACGGCTTAATTTACTAATTACTGATTTAGCTGACAACTGAGCTGAAGGGAGCGCTTAAAATCCAGCTCTGGCACAGGTGGGCTCTTTCCACGGGTGGGCACTGAGGGCATGGAGTGTGGATGGCAGCAGGACCTGTGTAGATAATTAAATTTGTTGCTGTTTCTCTGGGTTTATTTTACTGTAGGTCTCTTAAAGCTGTTACAGAGTCTCTGAGAGCCATTGCTGGGTAGGATGTGTAAATGTGGGCATGGTCTGAGCTGAACTTGTTGGTGCATAGTTTTACCAGCCCGATGGAAGGAGTGGTGGTTCATTGTTTTCATCTGTTAAAATCCATAATGATGATTTTTTTCAAAAAAATCATTTATTGAGTAGTTTATGTACCGAGCCTAGAAGCACTCTGATTTTTCCTAATGCTTTTGACTTTAACTGTAGATATCCATTAGATATTTTATAGTCTTTTTCTTTTTAAAGGAAAGTATAAAAAAAATAAAAAGTTCTGTCCTGTCAGCATGTCTGAAGTCACTGCTGTTGAGTCTTCAGTAGCAGACAGAGAAAAAGATTTTAACAGTTGTAAGTTGAAGCAAAATTGGCTGAAATATGTGTTTAGATAGAACAAGATTGGTTGGGAGTGAGGTGTGGGAGTCATCAGCACAGAGGTGCTGAATTGAAGCCATCATTCCTCAATGATGTGAAAATACAGAACTATAATGCATATAATTGCTCAGATACTAGAGGGACATTAAAAATACACAGTGCTTTATGTAACATAGCAATTTATAAAAATGCAGTAGCAGTTAGTGTGAGGGTAGTGGGAAACCCTATAATTATTTGGGATAGGATGTTAATAGATCCAATAGCAAGCTCGGATGCTAAGCTCTAAATAATTAACTTTTGTTTTACTTTTTGCTGGCTTTCATCTTTCCTCTCCCTTTATATTTCTCGTATCTGTGTCATCTCTTTCCATTCTCACTTGCTGGTAGGCGATTTCACCCTCCTGTGTGATGGCAGGCAGATGGCTCCCTCTGCAAATAATATTTAATGCTGTTCTGTCACTTGGCCACTGAGCAGCACTGGAGCAGTAGGGTAGTTGAATTCTCTCTGTGATAAGTGGTAATGTGCTTTGCCTTTCCTGGGAGCAGGTTTGTGATTCCAGCCTTGCTCATGAATGTGCTTTTTTCCCAGGAGACTGTGCAAAACACTTGCTGAGGCACCAGGTCAGCTGTTAAAAGCTAATTCTCAAATGGGTTCAGCTCTCAGTCCATATGTGGATAACCTGTAAGTGGGAGTAATTGAGACATTTAACCAGACAAAAATCCATGTTGCAAACCAAATGAAGAGGTTATTACAGATTCACGATGCATTGTTTTCACTTGTAGTCAAGGATGATGATACTGGGTAAATCTCAAAAGGAAGATGGATGTGAGGTATAAATGTTTATAAGTTTAAACCTGAACAAATAAAATGCTGTTGTTTTAATCTTAACTCTTGATGATATGGAGCCATGTCCTCACAACAAAAAAATCTGGAAACCTTCATGAATGCAAGTAATTTCTCTGGACCTTGAATTTCTCAGTTGGGTGCGAAGTATGAGGAATGACTTCTCAGGGATAACAGTAGTGAGGACTGGAATTAGCACAGTATGTATGGTGAATTTGAAGCCCCAGGCCTGTTTGTTGTTTGGGGCTTCTGCCCTTTTCCCCACTTCATGAAATCAATCCTCTTTTCAGTGTTCATTTAAACCTTATTTCAGTTTCATGTTGCATGGTTTCATGTCCCTTTAGTTTCTCTTAGAGTTCTGGCTTTGAGTAAAACCCAAACCCCAGAATGAAACTCAGCTGAAACCACCACCACATTTTGCATGATTTCCACCAAAACCCATAAATTGACCGGGCTCACTCTGATTAGGCCTGGTTGCACCAAAAAGTTTCTGAAGCCTTACTAAATGTTCTGTAAATCTGGATTCCTTGGCTTTTCATATGTGCTGATATTCAGCTTTGAAGATGAAGTACAGTCACAAAATTCTGTAACTGCTCTTTAGTGTCTTGGATGACTTTTGGGGGAAAAAGGTTTTTTTAATTGGCCTAGAAAATTGATGAAGCTGGCCTGAAGAGTCTCTCTGAAGTGCCTCTTTCTGGCATGGTTTGGTAGAAATACCATTAACAGAAAACACCTCTCACCACATTCCTGTGACAGGAAGGATGCTAAGTGCAGGTTCTTCTCAAACGTCCCTATGAATCACCTCAGATTTGAGCATAGGTATGTGAGATCTTGGTGGAGAAAAAGAAAATTATTTTTCTTCTTTTTTACCTTGTGGGGAACCTCTTGGAGGGTTTAATGGCATTAACAGGAACATAATCTCCTGGGAGTTCATTTTTATATTGAAAATACTATCATCTTCTGGGAGTTAATGTTTATAATTTGACAAGCAGTATTTGACTTTTGACATCTTCCTTACCCTGTTTTCCACCAAAAAAGTCAGTTTTAACCAGACTTCTGGTATTTTGGGATAACCATTCCATGAGAAATGTTGAACAAAGATGCACTCTCTGTGTATAACCAGTTACTGCCTTGTTTCTCACAAATTCTGTGAAACTCCCTGTATCCACCGAGATCCAGACCTTTACTTTGGACCAGCTTCCTGTTGGCAAGCCCAGGAGTCACATTTTAGTCTGTGAGCCCAAGTTCTCTGATTTAAATTTGGTTAGGCTTGTGACCCCAGTTGTCAAGGCCTCCACCTCTGAGTTGGGAGGCACTGGTTCAGGCAGTTTCTGCTTTGGCAATTTTTGGGTAATTAATTACATGCTCTTTACTTTTGGTGTCTTCTTTGACAAATCTGGGGTCAAATCCACTTCATTTCTTTTTGTGAAGTGCTGCCATTGCTTGATGGTTCCAATCTATTTCGGAACAGGGTTGGGAAAGTGCTGCCTGCCCACGATCTCTAAATGATTGCTGGCTGCTTGGAATTGCAGGGAAGTTGGTGTTTGTGGATATGTTCACATATGGTTGTTAAACTTGGCCAGGCAACAGTCCTAATGAGGCTAATAACTCCAGGGATAGGATCTTTGGTGAATTTGGATGTTGAATTTACCCTTCTGCACCTCCACTCATGCCCCAGTGGAATGCTCTGTAGGGACACAAGATCTCTAGCTGGGTTGCAATGGGAAACTTTGTGGTGCATGTTTCAGGTTGCTTTTATTTGTTTGTTTTCTTTCAGAAAAATGTCAGTTTAATTGATACCATTACAACATCTTGCTGGGCAGTGGGGATACCATGCCTTTTTTTTCTCCTTGCTTTGGGAAACAGAAAATTTACGAATGTTTTGTTTGGGGGATTTCTTTGGCAGCAATCGGTAGGTGACAATGTTAGGGTTCAAACTCAAATCTTTAATCCTAGACTGTACCAAATACAAGGAATTATTGCCATTTTGGTTTGAACTTTTTCTTTGAGGAGTCTATCCCAAGATTTTCTTCAAACTAGAGAAACAATTTGTAATTTCAAATGGATTTGTAGTTTTAAAGAGGTGACTATCATATTTATTCTTTTAAGACATCGGTATCCAAACTTGAGCAATATTTGATGCTGGCTAGGAACAGCAGCCTAAATCAGCCCTGAAATCTTCCTCCTGACCCATTTGCCACTATTATATTAATAACTGTCATTTCTGTAACACCTTCCATCAGGCTGCATATCCAAGCAATTTACAAACACGTGCCTTGATTCCTCAGAGGAATCTGCAGTTGGTTGGGTTTAAATTTGTCCGGGGTCAGGGAGGTTAATAACTCGGTGCCTTCAGAAGGTGCCGTGGTTCTAATGACCCCTGAGGCTGCCCTGCCACAGCAGCACCTCTGGCTGCTGGGCACCCTGCAGGAACGCTGGAATGCTGGAATGCTGCCTGCCTGGTGCACGGACAGCTCAGAAGCAGTGGTGCTTGCTGCAGGAGCTCTGATGTTCTGCATTTTCTTTCCTCCCTCCCCTCTGTCCGTTCTCCATTCTTGCCCCCCTGAGATGGAGGTCCCTCGGAGGTGTGGGTGGCCAGGTGTCAGAGTAGCAGGGTATGGTTTTGTGAGTGGGTTTTGCTCCTGTGGAGGTTGTTTGTTTAGGTTTTTTATTAAAATTCGGTGAGAGGGGGGGAAATATGAAACCACAGTGCTGTCAAAGCTGGGTTTTGGTGGGTAAGCTACCTTTTGGGCTTTGTCCTAACGTTTCAAATGGATGATGCTTTTAAATTAGTGGAAAGCTGGGAGTGTTTGAGCCTTGGTGATTCTGAAAATAGATATTTATGCAGATGAGAGTGATGTGTGCATGCTACAATTCACCACTGTCTAACTCCAGATGTCAGGCACTTCACTGCTCCCAGTGCATAGGTCTAAAATATGTTCATGCATAACATAAACTTGGTTTTACAACCACTCATATTTAGACTGATTATAGGAGCTTAGCTACGTCTGTGTACTTCTTGCATGACTTCTTGCTCGGGAAAGTATCAAAAGGGATTACCAAAAGGCATTTTCATTCATTGCTTGTGAGGTTTAAGAGGTTAGTCTTTGAAGAAATAGGTCTCATTATAACATGTGGCACTTCTTTGTTTCACTGTGACAGATGTATTTTATTTGGAGGTATTAGGATACTTATGTATTTAAACAGCATTGAAGGGTCTTCTTGAGATGGACCCTAAATTTTAAGCAGATATAGATAGAGTATTGGAACCAGGGAATATACTCTCCAATGTACCAAACGGGGGGAAAAAGTGCTAGTGGTTAAACTGTGTGTACAATAATTACACCTAAGATATCACGTTAAATGTTTATATTCTCCTGTTAAATTACTATTATCTGCATTCACAAGTCATTCATAGATAACTGCATATTTATCTAGATAACCAATAAAGCAAACATGCAATTGATGGGATTTTGGCTCTGTAGAAATCATTACAGCAAAGCTGGAATATTACACTATATATGCAAGTAGACAGTATTAGTGGGAGTGCTCTTACAGGATATTCTCATACGAACTGCGCTGTAAAATCTCACAGTAAAATGTAGCTGCAAGGCTATTGGAAATTAGTAATTTAGGTAGTATAAGTATTATTTTACGAGGTTTATCCTTTTATCAGTGGTACCCAATTCTGTTGTATCCTAGAGAAATGCCTCAGCAGTAGAGAGAGACAAGTATACATGTATGGTTCAGTGTCTGGGGGGTGGGGAGTTATGATTTCAGCTGCTCCACAACAGAGTTGTGGTTATCTGCTGTCAGTATGACTGTAGTTTGTATAACTACTGATATTTTTAATAGGTACACTTTTTTTTTTTTTGGTAATTCAGTGCAAAATACAGATGAAATGGAAAAATTGGTACAGTACTTGTCAGCGTGATTATAAGAAAATTTGTCTCCTCTAAGATGTTGTCTTACAATACCAAACCTCGCATTAAAAACAAAATGCTATTACCCTTGATATTGCAGTTTATGGTGGCCTTGCCTTACAGCATTTGGGGCTGTTACTGACACACACAGACAGACAGACAGTCTGCACACCTGGGCCACAGCTGGACACCCACAGCAGCCCTGGCCACGGCTTTCTCTTGCCCAGATATCTGGTTTATTTTGGTGTATTATTTGCTGTCAACAATTTCTGGAAAAAAACAAAAACAAACCATAAGTGTGTAATTCTGCATGAGGAAGAGCTCATTGAGTGCATGGGGTTAGCTCAAGGTTAGTAGGATGCTCCCAGGTGCAGGTGCCAATCTCTGGGTAAGGGGAGCGGTGTTCCTGCTTGCCTCGAGCATGGAGAACATCCCTGACCACTGCTAAGTACTGCTTTATTGCTCTTCTCTACAAAGTGGTGGGAGGCCTGAAGGGTTAATCTGCCTTTTCCTTAAAGTTTGTTAATTGTGAGGGAGAAGCCCTGACAAATATCACCTTGCTGACCTCTGAAAACCTGAGCGTTCTGGTCTCGGGACAGAGTGAGCATTGTTGTGACAGCACCAGCAAGGGTTAATCAGCCCTGCCAGCCTGAACAATGGAGACGGGGGCAGCTTTAAACGAAATGAGCTGAATATTTCATCCGGCCACTCAGCTGCCTGCTCCAATTGCCTCCTCTGCTAAAACGAGAGCTTAATCTAAAGTGACAACAACATCAGTTTCTGTGTGCTCCAGTCACACAGAACATGACTTCCTTAACATAAACACTATTTACATGGACCGTCTGGATCTAGCAGGGAATCAGGAGCGTGCCCAGCTCAGACAGAGGCTACAATGAAGGACGAATAACAGGCAGCTGAGAATTAACAGCAGCAAATGAAAGCCTGACCCGCAGAGGGCATGTCCCTGCTCCGTGTTAGAGCTAGAAAGCCTCGCACCACTAACCTCACTGCCAGCAAAGACTATATCATTTAAAAGAAAATAGCACCTTTGCAGTTTAGATACTTAACCAAACCCCTTACATCTGACCCATTTTCCCTGCTCTGTGTGAGGTGAGGTGAGGCACCCCCAGCTGCAGCGCCCATCACTCAAACAGCTGTGACTGATCAATGTCCCCTGTCCTTGTGCTCCCACCTCAGAGCTCACCTTGGTTTTGGTGTGGCAGCAGGTGCTTTGGTTTTGGGGGTGCTGCCGGGCAGAGGCAGGGCACCAGCACAGCCCAGCACCCCCTGGCCCGAGCCCCTGTGCCAGCAGCCCCTGCCATGGCTCTGTGGAGGGGCTGTGCTGCTGCTGGAGGAGCAGGCAGGGCTCTGGCTGCTCCTCCAGGCACCAGCAGGAGTGTCCACAGCTGCCTGCTGCCCCTGGGCTCTGGCACTGGCTCTCTGCAGGAATAAATGCCTGTGCTCCATGCTCCGTGCCCAAAGCAGGGGGCTGAGCAGGAGAAGGTTGGATTCTTCCTTCCCCTGCCCTGCTCTAACCATAAGGTCACTGTTTATTCCAGCAGTATCCCAGGCCTATAATCTTTTTTCCCCACATTTTTCGGTTTTTTTTCCTCCAATGCCATGGAGTTTAAGTATTTGTTCTCCCCCCCTGTGTTGTCAAACTTTTGAAAGCTGAAGGCTTCCTCATTGGGAAAACTCTGGATAAGTTACAGGGAGGGAAGGCAGAGTGAGAGAGAGTTTGTGGTAGTGTGAGCCAAGAGAGACTAGTTTCTTTATAGGATTTTTTCCCCTGATTTTGCCACCCTCAAATTGAAAGTCTATCTTAGAAAGGAAGGAAGTGTGGGATAACTGGGGAGTTGATCTGAGCAGGACAATAGGGCACCTGTCAGACCCTGCAGAAATAGGGAAGGACTGAGAAATGGGGAAGGATTGTCATTGGTCTAACAGCAGAATTTACAAAAAAAACCTACTGATCCTGAAAGAATTCTTCTTGCTAATCTTGTTGGAGAATTTGCTGTTCTGAAAATTCAGAACATGCTGGTAATGTTTACTGTCTTTTATTCCTGAATGTTACTCTTAAAACTTAGGACATTTATGAAGTGTAAAAAATGAATATTTGCATCAAAATAAGTGGTCCAGTGACTACAACCCTGTAGCTGAAATTCAGGGCAGTTCCATCTTCATTTTAAAGATTAATTACTTTTTCCTAGTTAAGTGGACTTTTGTGACATTTTAAAAAACATACTGAAGTTAACTTTGAGCTGCTGTAGCATCACTTTAGAGAAGGAACATAGATCACTTACAGTGTCAATACAAATCTAAAAATAGTAGCCAAAATCTGTGCTTCTTGATGCTGTCTGACTACTGTCTTCCTTTTTCTCCACTTTTGGTTCCAAAAGGGAGTGTCAGCAGTCACAGATTTACAGAATTACAGATGTATTCCCTGCACCATAAGAAAACAAGGTCTACTATTGCTGAGCTGCAATGCACTGGCTCTGGTTCAAGAGCTAACACCTCTTCAAAGAGAGCACTCACTAAAATCAGCTCATCACTGAAGTGCAAGGGGAAAAAGGCAAGACAGATTTGACTCTAGGGCTGTATCAGGGTCATCTGAAACTCCATCCCACCAGCAACCTTTGCCAGGTGCTGATACTGCCCATCAGCGGGGAGAACAGATTTCCAGAGGTGCAGGATATATGTTTATATTTTTACTGTTTCATGAGGTAGCCCTCCCAGCTTCAGCTGAGGGGATCCTGATCACCTTGTCATTGAATCACAGAATGTTTTGGGCTGGGAGGGACCTTAAGCTTCTTTCCTGAAAGGGCCACTCAGTGCTCTTTATGCCGTAGATCACTCCCATAGCTTCAGTCCCAGAAACAGCCAGTGTGCCTAACTGGAGTTTGGTACCAGAGGAACAACAGGATATGCCTCACTGTCTTCTTTTTCTTTTTCTTTTTTTTTTTTTTTCAAGAAGATGGCAAAACTAAACGGAGTATGAGAAATAAAATGGCAAGAAAAAGAAATGCATCTCTTTACAGCTGGATAGGCATTTAGCTTTATTCCAAGGAGCTGGAAGTCCTAGTGAGCTCTTTGTTGTTAGAGAGACTTATCTTGTTGGATCCACTTACCCATTTCAGAGCAAGCCCTCTGCCTGAAAACCAAGACATTTGGCCATGGGGAGGTGGGGCTCCTTTCTGCACAGGTCTGATCTCAGCTGCTTCAAGGTACAGGATTTGTAGGTAGGTGAACTTCACACTCCCCTGTCCTCATCCTGGGGCCCAAAAAAAGTGTGGATTAGGGAGCATTAACCCCTTCTTGGCCTGTGTTTGTACGAGCAGGAAGGATGGAGCATAGTGGCCCTCATGTTGCAGAGCAGCTCTTGGATGCTAATACAAGGGATTACTAAAAAAACCTCGTTTCTGAGGATTCCTAATCTCTCCATTAGAAATATGTTTATTACATAGTTATAAAACTAATGAATGTATTTTTTAACATGCAATAATTATCTAATTAAATATAAGGCATTAGTTTAAGTAGACTAGCTCTCTTACTAAAATGCTGTCTATTACAAGTAGATTTATTGAGGATTAACAACTACATAATAGAACTGTATCTATTTCATGATTGTTAATCCTCAATGGATGTTTTTAATAATTAATTGGCACTTAACTAAAGGATTATGTTCATTGTGATGGAGTTTATGAAGCAATAGAACATTTTTGTGAATGATGAAGTGCTAAAGGGAATATGCCTCTGATATGGTTAAATAATTAGGGGTGGGACATGATAATGACACGTGTGACAGAACACCAAAAAAAGAAAACCAAACCACAAAAAAAAACCCAGAAAAAAAAGGGGGCAGAGGGATAATGAGAAAATCTTATGTAGCAGCAAAATTTTTATTTCTATTGTTACCTGATTCCTTGCTGAAAGTATTGTTTCATTTCCTTTATACCATGTAGGAGAAGCAGTAACTGCCTACTTAGACAGCAAGATATTTAATGTTGGAAAATAGGTAAATGGGAGTTGGTGGTTAAAAATGGTGAAATATTTCAGTCTGGCTGGGGAAGATCTTTCAGTATTTAAGTTTCATTCTTGAAGTCCCTACTAGGCACGTGAATTAGTGAACTAGAACATAAATCCAGCATTAATTGTGACTCGAGGAGTTCCATGAACCCGTGTTGGTTTTGCATGGCCTGACTTTTGGTAGCAGGGCCACGGAGGTGGCTTCTGTGAGAAGCTGCTGGGAGCTTCCACCAGGTCTGGCAGAGCCAGCCCCTGGTGGCTCTGAGGATGGACACACTGCTGGCCAAGGCTGGGCCAGTCAGAGGTGGTGGGAATGCCTCTGTGATAACAGATTTAAGGAGAAAATCAAAACAAAGTGGGGTACAGTTTCTTCTAGCCAGAGAAGAGGAGGAGGAGGTGAGAACATGTGAGGGAAAAACAACCTGGAGACACCAAGGTCAGTGCAGAAGGAAGGGCAGGAGGTGCTCCAGGGGCCAGAGCTGAGATTCCTCTGCAGGCTGTGGTGAGACCAGGGTGAGCAGCTGTGCCCCTGCAGCCCCTGGGGATCCAAGGAATGGAGGGATCCACTCTCAGCCCATGGGATCCATGGGGGATGCAGAGATCCACCACTGATCCTGGCATAAACTTTAGTGGGTTGCTTCAGAAAGAAGCTGTTCCATATGCTGCATGTTTTCAAGTGGAAGGTGATCCCTTGAAATAAATGGCAAATATTCAATAATGCAAGTTATTGATAAGTTTGTTAATGTAACTGCTGGCATAAAAAAATGTAGCCAGCTCTACATTTGAAGACCTTTAACCTCACGATATCTGTGTAGTCCTCCTGAGTTAGTTGCCTCCCCTTTTTCCAAAGGCTATAAACTCCCCCTTTCTTCCCCAAATTCCAGCTAATGTGAAATTGAAGTTACAAAATTTGCTGTAGCTATTGGTGTGTGTGTTTGCTTAGATGCTTTGCAATCCAGACTTCTTACAACAAATCATTTTGCCCTGGTTTGTGTTGAGTGCTTTTGAAATTTGATCTTTCCAGACTGGAATGTGTTTGAATCACATTATTGTTCTGATGAGTTTTGGAAGTGAAGGTGGTGATGCTGCCTTTTTTTTGGCAATGTTGCAAGTGCCAGTACTACACAGGGCTCAGGAAAGTTTGGGGACAGGGTGGGAATCAAGGTGCATTGGATATCCAAAAACTACTTCATTTTTGAAACTCATTGCTTGCAGTCCTTTTAAGAAACTTTTGGAGTAATGAGCAAAAGGGAGTTTGGAGCCAGATCTCAGGCTGAGGAGAAGTCCTGTTGTCCTCTTTAAGCTTAAGGTCTCTGAACTCAGACTTTAATTGGCAAGCCCCTGAAGGTCCAAGTTCTGCAGACTCCTAGGAGTTCTGACTGTGCCATGCAGGTGGCCATCATCTTTAAACACAGCTCTGCAGGCTTTTAAAAAAACATAAAGGTAAAAACAACAGCAACAAAAATCTTGTTGTCAGGTTAATTGCGCTTTTCTAAGGGTGGCAGCCCTAAATGCCCACAGGATTTGGCAAACTGCAAGACAAAGCCAGTGTTTCCCCCTGAAGCTTAGCAGCAGCAGCTGCTGCAGAAGGTGGATGTAGAGAGGATATTGATGAGATTACTAATTTGTTTGGTAGACAGGGAAGGAGGATTTGTCTGTTGGCTGTCATCATCCATCAGCCGTATGCTGCCCCAGGCAGTGGGTATATGCTGTTAGCCTGTTACTAATTTTACTTTGTTTTTTCTCAGCTTAGTTCTTTTCTTTGGTTCATTTCATTCATTTGTTGTGACTGAAAACTAAACAAGAAGGAGGAAAAAAAAGCCCATTGCTCTGTCTCTTTGTTTGTCAGAGCAGGTACCCCCAGCTCCTGCCTGGAGCCTCTTCCACCTGATTTGGCTGAAAGCTCTTGGCAAAAGGTGCTGTGGCCTGTAAGGAAAATCTCTTCCATGATCTAAAAAGTTTTCTTGAGAAACTGGGGTCACAGCTGTATTTACCCATCAAAATCAGTAGGTGAGAGCTACACCATCAATACACAGTGTTGCACCAGCCTGGGGATGGATGAGTTGGTGATGCTTCAACATTGCCACACCTGTGTTGACAAAGTGTTGCATGTGCCATGACTTTTGAGGCTTTGGTTTCTATTTTTTTTGAAAATTTTTTTCATTTTCTATTTCTTTGCGATTTTTGGTTGAGGTGGGGTTTTTGTGTTGCTTTTTGTTGTTGTTTTTTAAATTTATGAGGCATTTTAGATTGTGCTAATCAAACCAACAGTTCTGCGAAGGGCGGGAAGTTCATGCAAAGGAATTTGAGATCAAAAGTATTAATTGGAAGCTCAAAGAAGGTTTTTATCTCATACTGATTGCGATTTCCCATTAGGCCAGTTCTGAAGGGGGAGGTCTGATTTGAAGATGCAGATTATTTGGCTTGGATTAAGCTGAGTCCCTGTCAGAGATGATGTTTAATGTAGTACCTAAGGGGTCAGTCCCCACAGTTGTCATTAAATCTGTACCAAAATGTTGTTCTACTCTTTCAAAACATGCTCAGTACTGTGGTTGTGAGCATCTTCAGGATCTTTTCCAGGTGGAGCTCAGAGAGCCCCAAAGGGCTGTAAGAAAGTCTGAATTTCCAGGCTTCATTGCAATGTCTCATTTGTTTTCATTCTAATACTTCTGGCACTGATTTTTAGTGGCACTAACCAGTGCTTTAGGTATTTGAGCTTTGCTGCAATCTTGAAAAGTACCAAGGAGCACTCCTCAGGGAAGTGAAGCTGGTGAAGTATTGTTATGGAAGATGACACGCATGAATTTGAAAAAATACAGTTAAAAACTCAACAGGAGGTAGATGTTGATATGTAGTGAAAAAATATTATTTTGTGGTTGTTGTTTTTTAAACTCTTCTTTAATCTTTTCTCCTGTCTATTTTCTCACTCAGTAAAAGTAATTTATGGCCCTCCTCTTTCAGGCTTCACTTATTAGAGGCAGCAAATTTTGGTGATGGCTCCAGCATGGAGTACCTGGGTGGTGGTGGTGGGAAGCCTGTAGGAACCTCCTGTTCCACAGGGCTTTGCTGGCTCCTGTTGAGCTTCTGGGTCCAAGGTTGGTTTCTCCTGCTCCATTTTCAGCTCAAGGGCTTTTTAGGGAACAGACAAGTAAATCTTGATGAGATGACACCTGTTTTGCCTATTTTGTTGGTTTTTGTTTGTTTGTGTTTTTTTGTTTTTGTTTTTTTTTGTGGGGGTTTTTTTTTGGTTTTTTTTTTTTTTGTTTTTGTTTTTTTTTTTTTTTTTTTTTTTTGTTTTTTTTTTTTTTTTTTTTTTTTTTTTTTTTTTTTTTTTTTTTTTTTTTTTTTTGGTTTTTTTTTTTTTTTGTTTTTTTTTTTTTTTTTAAAGATGTGATAATCTTGCAAAACGAAGGAATTCTGCTAATTTTCTAAAAAAAAAAAAAGGTGCAGTTTTCTAACCAGAACTTTGTATGAGGTTGGTGGCTCAATAATCCATGAGTTGAGTCAAGGGATGACTTCAGGCAGACTTGAGAATCCTGAGATCCCAGCCTTGAAAACTTGTTAGTTTAATCAGCTTCCCACATGTAAACAATTTCAGCAGGCTTTCTGGGTGGCTTTTAATTTATCTTTTTTTTAAAAAAGTTTTTAAATACAATTGTTGATGAATATCTAACATAGTTTTATTTTGCTATTTTTAACAACTTTCTTTTGCTTGCACGAGCATTGCTTATGATGATTTATACCAGCCTATGTGGAATCGTAGACAGGGGAAAATAAAGCTGCAGAAAATGTTTGAGGTAGCAGTGAAGTAGAAAATGCCCTCAAGAATCAGCAGGATGTAGAGGGAGAGCAGAAAAATTTGGTTGTAGCCCACAGGTGACCACTGGTGATGCCTGGAATTTCCTTCAGTGTTGGAGAGGGTGCAAGTTGGTGAGATGAGACATGCAACATGCTTCTCCTCAGCCAAAGAGCTTCCCTGAATGTCTTTTGGTCCTGTATTTGGACAAGCTGGATGCAGTTCTCAGGCTCACTGGGACCATGGCAATGCCATGATGTGTTGGGTTTGGTTTTTGCTTTTTTTTTTTTTTTTTTAATTGGTATATGAAGGGAGAACAAAAGAAAAGCAAAACACATTTTATGTCAAATGTGCTTATGTTAATTATATTGAAATTAGAGATGGACAAGCACTTTCATAGAATCATCTAGGTTGAAAAAACCCTTTAAAATCTAGTCCAACCATAAAACTTTTCAACAGGCCCCAAGGGTAAACAGCATTCTTGGGGACTGTGTGGGAAATTGCTGGCTATTGGGTTTGCCCTTATGTTTTTATAGTCACGAAAGTGTCCATGTGCATTGTGATTTTCTTGTCTAAGGCTTCAAACGCCAGCATTTTTGTGGAACGTGTGGTGACGATTATGCTGAGAACTTTTGTGGTGTCTCATAAATTACTGTGGTAAAAAGAGGCTTTTTTGTCTAGGAACTCATGGTGATAGTTTGTTTTTAGATAGGTAGGAGTAAATTTAGTATGTTTTCCTTCTTTCTTTTTGACTGACTTCTGTGAAGAGAAAAAAAACCATCAAGAAGTGATGAGAAAGGGGAGAGTTCTTTCTGTAGAGCACCACTGTTGAGAGATGGCAATATTTTGAGCACCTCCAGCTAGTTACACGTCTTCTAGAAAGTATTGGGGTTTTTTGCAGGTTGTCTCTGTGCTCTGCATGTGTGCCTGTGTGCTTAAAGAGGGCAAATTACAAAATTACAGCAAGGAGGGAAGAGAGGCATCCCTCAGCTGGGGACCACGGGGTCGCATCCTGGGCAAGGGGGCAAACCAGTAGGAGGAGGAAAAGGGAAAAACAAAGGAAGGGAGGCAGTGAGAGGAGTGCAGGGGGTGTTTTTGCTTCTGTTAGCCATGCCTTGAGCATGCCAGAGGATCCTCTGTGGGGCTGTGTCTCTTTAAAAGCAGTGGGGGGGTTGGAGCTGGGGGAGTGCTCACAGCAGTATGTATAACACAGCTGTGCTCTGTTTATGCTTAGGCTACAATAAAAAAGCTATAAAATGTGAGATGTCATAGCTCCACTTTGCTTTATTTATACTGTTTCCTCTGAGCTCTGTCACACTGCACATTCATCTGCTAAGTTGCAGCAAGAATGGAGATTAAAATATCACAGCTCAAAATAGGAGTCAAGCGGAAGGAGATTCATCATAGCCCTATTAAAAAATATGTAAATATGGGAATGAAGTCATTTTAAAGCTGTATGGCTCTCCTTCTCAGTGGGCTGGGGAAAGCTGTGAGTGATGTGCTATGCGAGTGACAGATTTATGGGACTTGTTCTTCTTTCTATTTTTCACTCCATTCCACCAAAGTACTTTTAAGATTAAAAATATCAATCTGAATTGCAAATTTTCTCTATGCCATATATGCATTTTTTAAAAAAAGGTTTTCTTCTTAACCATTACTTAAACTAATAATAGAAAGAAGTATTATTCCCAATTAAAAGGGGTCAGAAGCACACTGAGATGTTGAACTTGCAATAGAGAGGATTTGCCCTTCTGGAGCACTTTTCATCCAGGACCCTTGGAGCACTTGCAGGCATTATGTCAGGCCTCTCATGCCCTCTGAGATAGGGGCCAGCCTTACCCTCACCAAAGTACATTGAGTACTTGCAGCTGCAGTTCTTGGAAACGTCCTGTGGCACTCAGACCATGGGATTTTTAAAGGAGGTTGCTCCTTTTCTCTCCTACAGCTATTTTGAAAATGGAGCTGGGGTAAGAAGTCTTGGCAATCCCAATTTCTCGCAGTTCTCCATAAGTTCTGTGCAAGGAGAGCTGCCTCTGCTAGCAGGAGCAGTGCTCTTTTGCTCTTTTGAACTTTGCAGCGAGTCCGTGCCCTTTGATGTGGTCAGATCTGGGCACGAGTTTTCCCCTGGAAGAACAAAGCACAGATGTTCCAAGACATTTGAGAAATGAGGGATTTTAATTAATACCCTGAAGACACAAGGAAGCCACCAAAAGGTTTCACCCATGTTCAGTTCTGAGGGCTATTTTTGAGTAAAGGAGGTGAAATGTGCTGCCACTAAATGGAGGTGTGCTTTGTAGGTCAGGGTGGGTCGAGTGCAAGGAGAGGGGAGCCAAGGCAGAGGGCTGCTGTCCTGTCCTGCAGTTGCACTGGCAGCTGAGGGGCTGTAAAAGAAGCTGGAAATTTTTTGATGCAAAGTGATGAAGGCAGAGCGGGGATTGTGTCTGCATGAACTTTGTTAGCTGTTCAGTTGGACTGCCCCAAAGAAGAATTTAGTGTGTCTGTCCATCCAAGTTCAGCTTTTGATCAGCAATTGAACAATACTGAGGAATTTCATCCAAAGGAGGGAGATTAAAATTTACCATTATATATTTATATATATAATATATATATATAAATGATATTAGTATATCATTATATACATAAGGTTGTTGGAAATAGCTTTTTCTGTCCTTTTTTCTTAAATGACTGTGTATAAATGCCAGAAGTAAACCAAAACTTAATTGACTGACGTCCTTAGAAGATGGTGCTTTGTGGGTAAAAAAAAAAAAGGTTCAGCTGAACAAGACCAGGTCATCTCTCTGTCCTACACCTGTGTCAGGTGCAACAATGAGAACTGGGGTAGTCAGACCACAAGTTTCCAATATTCTTACTCCTGGGAATGCCAAAATGCCTCATGGCTTGTGTGAACTGAAGTGCTCCTGTGAGTGGGTCATTCCCCCCCAAGAATGGGGCTACACCAACCTAGCTCTTGGTTTATTTCCTGCAGTGGTGGCTTTCCTGATTCTGACTTTTGCACCATCACCCACTGAAGTGTGTTGGCAGGAGTAAGGAGGAGTGTCCTTGGCTTTGCATGTCTGGATTTTTTGTTTCCTTCCTTTCTTCCCTTGTTATGAAATACAGGAAATGTCAATTATTTTTCCTACTCCACCGTGTGACCCTGTAGTAGTCCTGGGCTATATTGATGCATTCATTAAGCTCTTAGTGTCAGCAGAAGACACATTTCCTTGACAAGCTACTCTTGTGCCATGTGTATTTGAGAATTGCTGCTTCTGGCTGAGGTTTGGGGTTTTTTGTGGGCTGCTTTGGCACGTCAGTGTAAGCCTGCTGACCCTGTAACATTAATGGGTGTACATGTGTTTTCTTAAGGCAGCTCTGATCTTGTGAGCTAACAAAGCTATAAAAATATACTTGAGCTTGGACACTCACAACTCTGAATCACCTGTGGGCTGTAGTGTACTCACAAGCAGTGATCCTCATTCTCCTATGTCTCTTGTCCTTTTTTGGGTTTTTGTTGTTTTTTTTTTTTTTTTTTTTTTTTTTTTTTTTTTTTTTTTGTTAATTAANGCTTCTGTTTGGTTTTGCGTCAATCAAATGATGAATTATTTGGCGGAGGAACCAAGAACATTTTTCAAGATGCAGTGTGATTTAAAAGCCAAAATCCCATTTCAAAAATGACTTGGGAATAATTTAGGGATGTCAGGCTTGTTGGAAAACAATGGATTTGGGGCAAAAAAAAAAAAAAAAGGGCTTTGTAATCTATTTTTCTTGTAGAATTTATTGCCTGAGGTACCAGTGTTCTGGATGTATGTGTTGTTTCATTTAGCTAATGTTTGATTTGATCTATGTTTCTTGCATGAAAGGTTCTTGATATATCATGACAAAAAGGCTGTCATTTCAATGCTGTGATATCTGTTCAGCCATGATTCTTCTGCTGGGATTCTTCTGCTGTATTTCAAGGTCCAAACAGGTTTGGAAAACCATTTGTCTATACGTTATTATTATTATTCATAAATTTGTCTATGCATTGAGATGATGAAGGGAAGAAAACTCATGAACTGAAATTGTGTTTCAGAGGGATACTCAGCCCTCTCTGAAAATCAGATTCAACTCATGGTTCTTCAAGTTAATCAAGTTCTTGATTTGTTTCAAAATCTTGTCCCTTGCATTTCTAAAGTGCCTGGCTATGTACATAGCCTGAAGTATTGTGTTTGTCCTTGTATCTGGTGCTGTGAAGTGCAATGTTTAAAAACCACAATTTTTTATAATCAATCTCTTTTTTATGGATGGCAAACTCCTAAGAAGAAAATGCTGCTGTTATACTATCATAGCCAATAATAAATTTCATTGTGAAATTCCACAAATAAAAGTCTAAAGATTACCAGGTTGAGATTATAAATATACATTGTAAGTATCAGAAATATCAGTGAGTTCTGATTTAGATTTAAGTCATATATTTCTATATGCATATATAGGCTTCACAGGGCTTATTGATTGATTGGATTTACATATGAAATCACCAAAGTATTATGCAAAGTTTAAGAAGTGCAGCTATGATACATTTGGTTAAAATTGGAAATGAAGTTCCTAAATTTGAACATCTTAGCCCAGGCAAGAATGTGATTTAATTATTTGGAAAGCCTTGGCACTGTGAATTCAGTTGATTATGAGAACCTAATTTGAGACTAAGCTATATTTTGGGATATAAGTGAGTTCTTGGTTGCCCACTGTAAATTGTCCAGTTGATACAACCTGCAGCTGTTTTCTTCCTTGTATAAATCCAAGCAAGGAAATATTAGGTAAGAAGTCAGCATTGCTACAGGTCTGCTCCTGGCTAGCAGAGTCAATTTCCAGCCAAATGCAGTACAGCTGGGCTGTGCTGAATAATAAAATACAGGTAATCCAGTGAATCCACTGAAGGACTAATATTTACAAAACACAAGGCTCTCCCAGGCATACTCTATCAGCCTGACTAAATATAGCCGACTATTAAAGCTTGACAATATAGCAGGGTAAGTCATTTGCTATCAGTTACATTTTAACAAGAGTGTTTCCTAATGCCAGTTGGCTGACACCGATGCTTTGCAGCCTTTATAACATTTATTCAGTATGTTTAGTCACAGTCTTAATACTTGCTTGAATGAATATCAAAATTGCTATTAATGCTGCCCTGATTATTTTTGTAAAGCAAACAAGAGTACTACTGTTTTAAATACTTTTACAGTAAATTTAATTTTCCAGAGCAGCATGTTCATACAGTAATGTTGGCCGTGAGGGTGTTTCTAAATGGACTCATCAGGATTGTTTTACTCATTTCTGTGGTGGCACATCAGAGGTTTTGGTTCCTTCCCAAAGTCTCTTGTGGTACCAAAGGTGGCCTCCTCTCCTCCAAATCTTTAGCTCTGTCTTGCACAGAGGTTTCCTGCATCCTTTTCTCTTTGGCTCATTTTTGGTTGTATTAATTAGCAGCTTACATCTGCCTTCATAGTTGCTGAGCTGCTCTGGGATCTCTTCCCTCTCCAGTTCTGCCAGCCTGCGTGGAAATGAGCAGCCCTCGGTGCACAACTCGTTTCCTCCCAGCCTTCTCTTGTGCAGCTTGGATGAGGAAAGATCATTTGAGGGACTGTAAGCCCTTCCCAGACATGACAAAACCCTGGCTGTTCTCTCATCTTGTGTTCAAATGTCATACTTCCATACTATATCTTTTAATGCGGCTCTCCACTGGCTACCCACAACAATTTATTGAATAATAAGACCAAGCAAAGAAGTGGAACTGGGAGCTTCAGGCTGAAGGTGGAGTTAGCATCTCCTTAGCAATAAAAAGGTCAATTTTTTTTTTTTTTTTTTTTTTTTTTTCTTCTCTCTTTTGAGGTATTTGCAACTCCTGTTAGCAGAAAAGAACATGCCTCCCTCGTTAGCTGTTGAGGGAGCCTTGCTCCCTGTAATTGAGGGGCTGCAGGCAGGTGTGAGGCAGCTGCTGATAAAAGTGGATGGAATGAATTCAGCTGGAGCCTGGAGCTGCCTGGCTGCTGTCCCACCACTGCCCAGAGCACCCTCCCTTGAATGAGGAACCCACAGCATTTTGGGGACCACCCAGCTGTGGGTGCCTTGGATGCAGCAAGTGATATTTCTGGCCAGACCAGAGGGGTTTGCAGAGCAGGTCCAAACAATTTGGAGTTGATGAGGATGATTTTGGGGGAGGAGAATCTTTTAAAAATACAGTTCTACAGAATTCAGCAGGGAAAAAAAAAAACAAAACCACAGAGTAAATCTCATTACATGTTACTCACCTGCAACCCCTGCAGAGGCAATGAGTTTATACTCAAATTTACAGCTTAAAGAATAATGAGGAGCAGAGCTACACGACTGTGCCCTGGAGAAAGAAAAGAAAGAAAACCAAAGATAATGTACTACCTACTAGATAGCCTAAATAATGGCCATGAGACCACGCACTATTAGTCCCACCATCTGCAACAGTTTATTCTTTACTCTCAGAAGAGTCACAGTTACATTTTCTCATTAACCAAAATGGGAGGGATGAGAAGACAGATCCTTCCTTTGGATTTGGTGGTGGTTGGGTTTTCTTCATTGTCCAGAAAGCATCACAGTTATGTGTCAAGGAATAAATAAAGTGAAAGTAAATCTCCACTGGATTTCCTTAGCTGGAGAAGTTTTGAATAGCAACATGGGAGCACAATGTCAGACTGCAAAAATAAGCAAATAAATAAAAATAAAGCTGCTATTCTAGCTCAGCAGTCTTGTTTTTAAAACAGAGAGATAACTCTTTAGACTTTAAATATTTTATTGACTTCTTTGCTACTGCAATTTTTCTGCTATAAAAATATTAATAGAAAAATATTATGTAAATAACTGGGACAACTTTCTATTGTTGCAAAAGATTACTGACAAAGTACCATGATGCCAGACTAACATGTTACATTATTTCTGAGATTGTGCTTGTTACTTGCCTTTAGTACCTTTATTCAAAGAATCCTTGATGCACTCTAATTGTATTATTACTAATAGAACTTGTAACAACAATGATAAAATATTTATTTGAATTGCAGTAATTACTTTAAGTCATTGTGTCTAATTAAAGTCCAAAGACTTTTAACATCAATGAGAATCTTTTCACCAACTTCAAAGATCTGGGCCCTGCCCTATGAGAATTTTCAGCCATATTCTTAATGCTGTTGGTTGTGCTACAGTTCACTCTGATAATCATCAAAATTTATAGAATCATCACACTTGACTATAATTAAACTTTATTTTCAGAAGTGTGATGATAATTGGATTTCTCAGTTAAGACAACTGGTGATATCAGTGCAAGAATAGCAGCTCAGAGTGAGGAGCCTTGGAGTCAGCACAGATTTTAGGAAGCAGCTCCAGGGTTTCATGGAAGTAGTGATATTTTAAGGATTGTATAGGACAATCTTTCTTCCCCAAATTACAGGTTAAGGACCCAAAGGGCAGCAGCTGAGCATATTGGGAAAATATTTTTCAGTCACTTGAGAAGGGAATTCAGGATTTGGATGTTGTATTGTGCTTTTTCTGGTCCTGTTTCTTCCTTGTGAACCATCCAGATGGCTTGTGTGAGTGAACTGTGGTCAGAACTGTGGCCTTGATAGTGATTGCTGCTGTTTTTCTGAGGAAACAGTGGTACCAAATCTTTTTTTTTTTTTTTTTTTTTCCTCCTGGAACCATCAATATTAGGGGACATTAAACTGCATTTGCTCAGAACTGCAGGAAACGTTTTTCTTATCAGGGAGAAAAAAGCAGGGAAGAACTCAAAGTATGTGAGTCAGAATTTTTCCTCCCTGGCTTCTCTGGGGTTGAGACAGCTTTGTGCCACTCAAAGACTAAAAATTAATTGTAAAGGCATTGCTAAAGGGGAGGTACTCCTTGCTTATCAGTCAGCTGGAAAAAGAGTAGAATGACAGAATGAACTTATTTTATATTGATTAAGGGAAGCATATTGAAGTTAATGCTGTAATAACTGCTTAAAAATATTTTAAACAGAGGTTTTGTTACTGAGACACCTTTTCTGTTCTGTACAGATAAAAAAATCAATGTGTCCTGTAGCAGTTTTATCATTGACACAATGAGCACCTTGGGCTGTGTTGTATTTGATGTTGCCACATCAACCAAAGTACAGCTGAACATTTGACATGCTTCTACTTTTATAACAATAAAGAAGACTCTTTTCCCTGCCCCTTTAACACAAAACACTAATAAAACTACGTTTATGCTGGTGAATACTGCACTTTTAGGGGTAGACTGCAATATACCTGATATCTTACACTTCTGAGCCCTTGGGTTCTCTCTGCTGTTAGGGTACTGAAGGCACTGCCTGCTCCAGTGAGCAGACTACATCTTTATTTTTCTTTTCATTTCCTCAGTAACAATGTTGTTTGATGGGCTGACATGGAAATCTTGGTTAGCATTAGTCACCAAAGATTCTCTGCTCTTTGCTCTGAGCTGTGTTTGCTCATGCTCACTTCGAGGTCCCTGCTGCAGTCCCCTGTGTGCTGGCCAAGAGAGCAGCTGTCACACAACACGAGGCAGCAACAATATGTCTTGCAGTGTTCCTGCCCTGGAAACAGAGGGAGAATATTTAAAATCTCATGAGAGAGAGCTTGTCCTGATAAGCTCTCCTCTTTCTGAGAAGATGTGAGAGTTGAGTGAGCCCTGGGAATGGATGGGCAGCTTTCTGCAGGAAGTCTTGGAGCAGACAGCATCTGTGTCCAGCAGAGAATTTGAGTTTCCACTGAATTTGAGTTTTCACATTGGACCTGAGCTGCTCAGAAGAATGGAACTTATTCTTATGAGTACCAAAATGAGAGAAGACCAGGAATCAGCTGTTGTGGAGATGGAGATTTTTGTGACTGCATCCCCCAGCCATGGCAGCTGTGCCCAGGGCATTTCCTGCTGGCCAGTATTCCCACTGGAGCACCACTTCTCTGGGAACAATCCCCCAGCAAGACCAGCTTGCCCAAGGGGTGGCCTGGTCCCAGTGGTTAGATCAATTCCAAACACTTGTGTTTTAAACATGTTTTACTCTAAAGCTGGGGCAGCCTGCTCCCAATGGTTAGATCAATTCCAAACACTTGTGTTTTAAACATGTTTTACTCTAAAGCTGGGGTGACTTGGTGGCTCCTGGATGCCTGGCTGTGGAATGGAAGCAGAGGCAGCTGGTGTGTGTGAATTTGGGGAGAGCAGAAGCTGGCTGTGCATAACAGCAGCACCAGGACAAACCTGCATGTCTGCAGTCACCTGGCTTCCTGAGAGTCTTTTCCTCAAAATTGCTAATTCAGGGTGCCAGATGAGGATGGGTACGTGTTTCTCACTGACCTGGCTTTCCTGTCAGTAGAGCAGAAGGCAGGTAAGCAGTTGTATGCAATGGGATTCTGCCTAGCATGGGGTATTCCCCCCACCATTAGTTCTTCTGTAATTAATAAAGTTAAAAATGGCAAAATTTGTGGCTCGGTGCCATGCTCCCGGATTAGTTTAATAACATCTTTTCATTGTGAGGAAAGATTGAATTTCTGACAGATTTGCTGGTGTCATCAGTCCCCAACACGAGTACACAGCTGAATTCAGAGGACCCTTCTCTTGTGACTGCCTTTTCTTTAAAAACACACCAAGTGCAACGTGCAAAACATTGGGGGCTCTCATCTGCTGACACTGTTGAGTGTCCAGAATTTATGGTAGTTTTGTGTGTGTCAACACAATAGGCATTTCATAAATTGGATTGTTTGCAGAGTACTACAAGACACAAATGAACTGTTGCTACCAGCTCCATTATACAGAATATATAAGCACTGATGAATTTATAGCACAGGGGCCTGTCCCCCTGCTTCTTTTATGTGCTGCGAGTGAGGTACATCACTTCTGTAAGTTCATTTATTCCTACAGCTTACTTTTGTAAGCATTATTGCATACAGAGGCTATGGAAAGGGAGTACCTACATTTTGCTGTAATGACAATTTTCCAGAAGCTTTGGGGTCTGCTTGTCACTTGCATAAAATATAGCATGTTTACATGGTTTTTCATCTCAGATAAATGTATGCTAATAAGGTATGTATTAACTGGATGGATGTATACTAATATTATTTGCTTCATCAATAATCATTCTGCGACTTGTGTTTTCTATCCGTTGTGCCAGCATTTGTAACCATCAGGTAATGTTTAATTCAGAATTATTTTTGGGAGGGGAGGGAGGTGGTGGTGTTGTGCTTGTTTTTGTTTTTTTTCCCCTCAGGTATTTTTAAAAAAGTAGTAAATACTTATTTGACTGATGAATAAAACATCTGATCTGCAGGATTCCACTGTGCATGAGGAGCACATTAGTAAAAAGATGATGAGGATGTAGCTGACATGAGTATCTCTGACAGAATTTCTTTCCTGTAGCACCAACCAGAAATGGCATTATCTGGCCTTTCTAAAGGGCATTTTAGCACCATCCCCGTGTTTCAATCCCTGTCTGCAGAGTAGATCAGCAAACAGTAATCAGCAGATGTGGATTCCAGGGAATGGGCAAAGTGTGTAATGACTAAGTGCAGTGATTAGTGAAGGTAGGATCAAGACAGAGCCATAATCCCCAGAACAACCAAGATAACTTTTTTCTTCCCAAAGCTAGTTAATACCTTGCCCTTTTAATTACCCTAGCATCAGAGGGAAGTGCCATCTTCTACCTGGCTCTCATTACTCCATCAGTCGTGTTAATTTAAATACTTGTAAACATATAAAACACTCTTCTGAGCAAGAGGCTTTATTTTGTCCGTGCACATTTTTGCATCTCTGGGTTTTTGGCCAGTTCTGAAGGGTGTAGCTCTCTGCAGTGTGCAGAGCTGGGGTGTGCTCAGGATGCCCTGCAGGAGAGCTTCACCCACTGCTGGCTGCTGTGACCTCCAGGGTCTCAGAGAGCTCACTGGCTTCACCTGGGAAAAGGTTTGCTTCCTGCCTCCACCCAAAAGCTCCATTGTGTGAGGAGAGAAGGAAGAAGCTAACTGGTTCTGCCTTGTTTTTTCTAATCCCGACCAGAACAGCCTTGTGATAAAAAAGAAATGGAAGAAAAAGAGGAGGAGGAGGAGAAGCAGCAGGACTAAACCATGGAAAAAGGAAGTTAAAGCAGTGAGAGAAGTCCTAAGGAATAAGTGAAAGAAATGTATGTGCTTGTTAAGTTCCTGCAGTTTCAGAGACTTTTTTGTCTGAGACTCAGTTTAACTCTGAGCACTGATTTTTGATTTTTATCCCTCACCCCCCTCCAACTGTATGGATTTTGTCCTTCCAGTTATTTTGGGGGTGATGGTGGTTGTAATTAATACTGCAAATGGTTGACACTTGCTGTGAAAAGTAATGTTGATTTCAACAGGGATTGCAAAGCCCTGTTGCATTTCACTTACCATTTTGACTTTGAAAACCCATTTGGCATTGGTAATACAGGTAGAGCATTTTGGCAGGAGTGAGAACACTGACTTTTTTGGCATTATTGTTGTGAGGAATGGTTCTTTCCCAATTTGTTGTTTTTCAAAATGAATTGTTGCTGAAAAGTTTACTCATAACTCTCCTAATCAAATCTTAAGCAGGTATTTATTGTGCTTTGAGTAACTTTTGAAGATTATATTTTGTTTGTTCAGATGCAAAAGTACAACTAGAAGAGAAAATGAAATGGATCTCTTCTAAAAACTGTGAGCAATGCAAACTTACAGTTTTGATGCACCATGAAGGAAGGTGTGGTCTGTATTGGGCATTTGGGCCCTTAAAGGAAATGGAAAGCAAAAGGCACACAAGTGACAGTTTTACTGAGGCACTGTGGAAGTGCAATCAAGCTGAGTTTTGTTGGGCTTTTTACTGCTTGGAGGATGGAATGGGCAATAATTTATATTTCTGAGGCTTTTTTTCCTTGTAAAGAACCCCTTATTTTCCAGCATCACCCACCCCTGACACAGCCCTGAGCCATTTTCTACCTTCCTGGTGGAAATATCTCCTTGGCAAATACCAGGGGATTTTAATTGGTGTCACGTGGGTGGGATCTCCAAGGATGAACCTGGCCCAGTGGAAGGTGCCCCATGGAACAAGGTGATCTTTCAGGTCCCTCCCAACCCTTCTGTGATATCCTGTGATGCTTTTCTCTGGCAGTATGAGATCCTGGGAGTGAAAAAAGATTGGTGCCTTCCAACAGAGTGCTGAGAGCCCTTCACAGCTCCCACGGAGGGAAGCCCAGTGAATCTCAGCTGTTTGTGGGCAGCTCTTTGCAGATTGTCAGTAAAGAGTTAACAGCAGGTTTGGCTGACAGACTCTTCTATCTGCTAGATGGAAGAAATAGCAAGGAGCTTGTGTTTCCTCTTGCTTTATTGATGCTTTCTTTCATTTTCATTCTTGGAATTCAAACCCTCTCAGTAAGTAACAGCACCTAACAGGCTGCTGCTTTTATTAATAGTCTTTGGAGGATGACAAAAGGAATGGGTGGAACAAGTTGAAATACTGCTCTCTTGGACAGTCAATATGGAAAAGCAGTAGCTGAGCCTTTACTGCCTCTGGATGAACACATTTTTTACTTTTCCACTCAGGCTCTGCTTGCTCTTTAGGGTGATTGAATTTTAGTATTTTCTGTTGTTTAATAGCAACTCTTAGAAACAGGAAAAAATGTTTAGAGAGAAAATGAAATCTCAACAGTGTCACTTACACAGATTTTTCCTTATGGACATTGTTGTGTTGTTTTTTGGTTTTTTTTCATCCTACCTCACTTAAATCCATGTGTCAGTTACTTCAAAGGCTGTGTCCGTGGGTCATGATTAGAGATCCCTGAAATCATGAGATTTCAGGAAATAAGGAAGGGAGTAAAGTTCTGCTGGGACTTATACCATTGAAGTGTAAAGAGAGGCTTTTTTTTATTTATTTCAGAGGTCCAAAATGTTCCAAGCTCCTTCTGCTACATTCCCACCTAGTAAGTGAAACCTGAGCTGACCTCCCCATTAGTCAGGGACAAAAGTGACAATGTGTTCTGAGCCACTGGTGTATTTGTGTTTGCAGTGTGACATTCCCTCTTGGAAAGTTGTGAGGGTGCCTGGGATCTCTGTACCCTGCTTGTCACAGCTCCTCAGTGGAGGGGAAGGGCAAGATGGGAATTTGGTCTGCCCTGGGATGGGCACTGGCCCTCAGGCACCCCTAGAAGATGCAGTCACAGTGCTGTGCTGCCCCACAAAGACCTCAGGAGCTGCCAAAATTACAAAAAGATGATTTTGCTCCACTGCAGCCTTCCACCAGCACAGCAGATAACACACAGAGTGCCCTCTATGTTTATCTAAGTGGAAAATGGTGGTAAATGGCAAAGTACAACTAATTAGTTCTTTAACCAAGCTTTTCTTTCTTGGTTGTGTGGAGCAGCCAAACTTCCCAGGCATGGGACATGTTTTTGAGTGTCTGTAATGCTTGGAATTTTTTTTCCCTGCATTTTTCCCATAGGCTTGTTCACAGCAACACCCACTGGAGGTAATGAGCAGTGACAGGATCACTGCAGCTTTCCCCTGGGGAGCTGCACAGCATTGGCTCCTGCAAGCTGAGGCTGGGAGCAGTGGTTTTCATGGGCAGGGTGGGATGCCTCCAGTCTCCAGCAGCATGCTTTCTGTCAACCAGGAGAAAAGGCTTAAATAAAAAAGTCTAATAAACCTGGTCGAAGCAAAGCTGGGTTGTGGTTTACTCAGCTGCTGTAATGGGCTGTGAGAATGACACAAAGTTTGATGCAATATAGTTTATTTTGTTCCTGAAGTCGGCTCGTTGGAATCCAAGCAAGAAGTGGAGCTGCCGTGATGATGTGAGTGTTTTCAGTAGAAGAAGCATGAGATTCTGTTTTTAACAGAAATTCAGCCCTAGGCACATGAAAATGTGGGGCTGAAGGGTACAAACATAAGGAGCTCCTGGTGAAGACATGGAAATGGCCTTTGTGTGGCCTTCTGATAGGAAAAGAGATCAGGTTGGATGTGCTGGACTCGAGAGTTGAGTTGCTGTGAGAGCTGGGCTATAATTCAGTGAGCTGACAGGAGGAGTGAAGTATCTCCTCAATATCTGTGTTTGGCAGAGAAGATGAATGCATACATGGGGAAACAATGTTTAAGTGTTTTATTTCCTTATTTCAGCCTGTCAAACTGTCAGCGTAGTTAATGGCCACCAGGAGAGAGTGAGGGGAAGGGAGGGAGGGGAGGAGGAGGATAAATGGAAGGAAACAAAGGTGCTGTGGAGTCTGGAAGAAAGGAAAACTGGGAGAGATTAGCAAGGCACTGAGGCATAATGGTCCCCTGGACACAGACATCCAAACTCCCTACGTCTGCTTTGCTCCAGCCTTCCAAGGAAGCGTGTGCAGATAATGGATGTCCCAGCACGCCACACAGGATAACTCTGTTTTACTGTATCCATTCTGCTGTGGCACTACTGGAAGATGCTTCAGCAGGGCTTTGTGTCATGTTCAAGTTGTCATATTTAACAAGATGGAATTGGCTTGCCCAGATTTTGGGATCTTGGGATTCAGGTGTCTGTGTTGTTCTACAAACTGTCTGTACCTGGACTTGTTCCTCTAAACAAACAAGGCTTGAATTGTTTCTGTGTTAAGTACACAGGGAAATGTGAGGGTTCGGGACTAAATTCTTCTTTCTGACACACCCACGCACCTTCCACAAAGTCAGTCCAAATGGAATGTATTTCATAAAAGAAGTATTTTTAAGGCCAAGCCAATATTATGTATTATTTTCATTGCATGGAAACAGAACAAGAGTAAAAATAATTTCTTTTTTGTTTAATGCATGTTTGGCTCAGTAACCACAGAGGAGGATAATACAAAATACTCCTGTACTTTAGGCAAAAATGACACTTTGTTTTCACTGCCTTGCTGCTCAGGGGGGTTGGCAGCAAGAGGACTTAAGTGTTCTGCCATGGGAGGTGGAGTTGGCTTTCACACACCCCGATGAAACTCCTTCTGAGCCGCCTTTGGGAGGTGAGGAGCCCAGGCAGGATCTGTCCCAAACTGGATAAATGACAAAGCTGAAGCTTTCTGGGCTCTGTGGGGAGCGTGTGGCTTAACCTGAGCAACAAAAAGCCCTCCCCTTGCACATGGAGGCTGAGAAGAGGGGGACAGGGATTAAACCTTAGGATGTGTAGTTCTGAGTGAGGGGAAATCTCTGGGCATTGCTCGTTCATGTCAGTAGAGTTGTGAGGCCACAGCTTGGCAGGGGAAGCCACTCTGGTGTCATGCAGCGTCACAAGGTATGGATTTTGGTAAAAATCACTTTTCCTTTTGACGGTTCGTTGTGGTAGCTGTGTATGTTCTGTCAAAACGCTCATTTCTAATTAATTGCTTTACAAGATTCAAGTCGCTTTCAGTTGATTTTTGCCTAATGCTTCTTAAAAAATTTATCTAGGTCAAACAAATTACTAGAATAAGGAAAGAATGGTGCAATAGCATTCAGCATGATTTGGGGTTTTTTATTATGTTAATAGTCCAAGTTGTCAGTTTTTCTGTCGTCATTTCAATGGAGGAGGATTTTAAAAGGAGTTTTGAAAGATCATTTAGAAGGCTTTTGAAGTCTTATGGTATGATTTTGGTTATGAGAGCTATGAAGAATATTCGGTGTTCATTTCTGAAAATAGTTATTAGGTGTTGGAGGGTGGTGCTGCCTTGGGAGACCAGTCAGCCTGGCTGTGCAGAATTGAAAAGAAAAGAGTGAAATGGCATTAGGGTGGGAGGAAAGGAGGAGAGCAAGGGATGAGAAGGATGACTTTTGCTGGGCTAGGAGTAGGGCAGGACTGCTGTTATGAACTCTGAGGTAGCTGTGTGCTTACATCATGTGTTTTATGGCTTTATGGTGGGACTGGAGCTGAAGTCTTCGTGGTGTTGGAGTGGGCTGGTTTAGCACCCTCAGAAAGAGGTGTTACTTATTTGTCCCTGCCATCATACGGTCAGCTGAGAGGATAAAGCCTGAGCCCAACCCTCAAACTGCAGAAACATGACATCAGTAGAATGTAGTAACACCTCTTTAATGCACATTTAATCAAAGCCAGGGAGCCTCCTTGGTGCATGTCCAGTCGTGTGCCCAGGCCCTGTGGTCTCAGGAGATGCAGCAGGGAACAGTTTGTGCTCAAAGCCTGACCTGGGGATCTCCAGAGGCTGAGACGGACTGAGGGAGATGGGAACTGAATGGGGCAGCCACTGCTGGGGAGAGCTGAGCTGCCAGGGAGCTTTTCCTTCTCCCTTTATCCATGGCTCACTGGGAAGGAACGTGCTGCATCTCAAACCTGTAGCAGCATGACTAATGTGGATACAGGGACAATGCTGTGGCTCTGTATTTACATTTTCCAGGCGATTGTGATGCACACGTGAGTTACCTTGCTCTGCTGAGCTGTTGTAGGAGCTCAGTGTTAAACAACTGTGCCTCAGCCCTGAGTTTTGAGGCTCTCTGCTGAAGTGGCCAAATGAGCCCAATGTGCAGGCTCGCATGGCTGGACAGAGAGAAGAAATGAAGCAGATCCCTAAAAAGAGCTGACTTTGTTACTCAGCCAGTTTCTCAAAAGGAAAGAGAGTTTATGTGAATCCCTGGAAACTGCTTCACATTGTTCTCATTCAGGAATATACATAGGAGACACTTTTTGCCAATAAAAGCATTAATTCCTGGGTAATGCGGAGTCCTGGCCATTCCCATGTGAAAGCTCTGCCAGATTGGGTCAGATGACTCCACCTTCTAAAACTATGTATGTTTATGACATGCACTGCTTTAAGCCATAAATAAATCTGTGGCATTGTGCCTGTAATAATCTTTCTGCAGAGCTGTACAGCCTATTACCCATTAGCTGATGTATTTATCATGCTTACTGTTCTTTTCCATTATGGCTGTAGTACGAGTGTGATGGTATCTGGTAAAGTAATTTAAAAAGTATTGTTTAAAGTACAAAAATACAGATCATGTGAAGTACCCTTGAAGGTAATGGAGCTCTGTGTGGGCACAGAACTAATTATTGTCCATCATTTTGCTGCTCATACAACTGAAGCTCATCCATACTCAGTGTGTGTGCGTACAGACATGCACAAATACATTTATTTGAGATATATTGGAATCCTCATGCTTGTGTACACTCGACTGTTATAAAGACAAAGTTGATACAAACACAACATCCACGTGTGGAGATGTTCATGGGGAGATACTATTTTAATATGTAGAAGGAGGTGATGATGTAGTGAAAGATTTTGTCACAGTGTAAAGATGTAATCTGTATATCTACACAGGAGCTGGGGAAATACCAACTGTGCAAGACTAATGTTCCTTTGTTCTTAATTATTTGCTTGTTTGAGGAGTAAAGGAATAATTCTGCAATAAAACCCTTTTGGAATTAACTTAGCTTTAATCTTATAGTCATATTGTTTACCAGTTTTATATATAGGTACTTTAAAAAGAGGGGGTTCATAATTCAGTGTGGCTTTCGTCACAAACCCCAAATTTGTCACCAACTCTGGCTGTTTCCATATTTTCTTCTGGCATTTCTGCTGGTTCCTAGCGTTTAAGAAAAGTCCTAAAAACTAACTCTTCCTTGAAATTCAAAACTACCTTGAAGCCTTATGATTCTAGAAATCCCATCAGCTCTGTATCTAAGTGTTATGGAGTGTCCATGAAGAGTGTGGCGTTTTGGCATCTCCCCCCTGGCAGCAGCTAATGCTATTAATTCCAAAGTAAAGAAAGGCTTCAGAGCTTCATGGGACTGCCCTGAGGAAGGAGCAGCAGGGGAAATTCAGAGGGCTCTGCTGTCAGCTCTCTAATGCTGCACTCCACCCTGGCAGCTCTTGGCAAACGTGGTGATGCTGTGCCCACATCCTAAAGCTGCTAATATAGAAGGTTTACAAGTTTGCCAAGAAAATAACTTATTTTTTTTTGGTAGATTTTTTTAATGGATTTTAGAAAAAGGCACTGTTGATGGAAACCTTTTTAGGATTTCTGATTGATACACCTCTGGATAATTTTGTGCAGTAGGACACTACTAAGCTATCAGAAAAAAAAAAAAAGTCAGTGGTCCTTTCAGGTTCCTTTCTCCTGAAATACCAAGTAAAGGATTTCAATTCTGAAATACCAAATAAAGAACAACATACAGAGCAGAGCTCAGTTTCCATCCTGGAATTTATTTCTTCATTCTCCTTCCAGGAGAGGAAGAAGGCAATATGAAGCTCGAAGGCAATCTTCATATTCCTTATTAATTTTGTCAGCTGCTGCAGTTGCTGGGGCATGAATCATCTCCAGGCCCTGCCATTGCCAAATATGCTGCTCCTCGGCCTGAAAATTGCATGTGCCAGGTTCTCTGGAAGTCTCCAGTGCAAGAAGCTGGGCAGGAAAGGAGCTGACAGGACCCAGCACTCAATGGGGATGTCTCCTTCTCTCACTGGCATTTCTGAAACAGCAGCAAGGAGCTCAGCAGCCAGAGCTCTTTCAGCCAGGCAGGAGTCCAGGAGATGGGGTCCTGTGCTTCTAGTGACACTTCTGCTGTGCTGTCACGATGTCATTTATTTGCCACTCTGCTTACCAATCTGAAAAATTGATAAGTGTGATAATGGTCTTGAAATTTGCTGGGAATTTACAGCCTGGTCCATGACCCAAGTGAGTGGGAGATTCCCATCCATCAGTGCTGGTTCTTAGTTTAAGGTGTTTGGCAACACAGCAATTAAAGGTCGCAGGGATTTGCAGAAGAACTTTCTATCTGCAGAACCAGAGCTTTAGTTCACTGGTATTTGAGTCCTGTGAGATCCTCTTTGGGTGGGAGGTATGAAACATGGAGAATTACTCCTGTTTGCACAGCTTTGGGGCAGTAAGATAAATGAAATGAAATCTCCTTGACCTGTTTTTGAGCAGAATCACAGAATCATGGAATTGTTTGGGTGGGAAGGGACCTTAAAGATCATTTTGTTCCAACCCCCCTGCCCTGGGCAGGGACACCTTCCACCAGACCAGGTTGCCCAGAGCCCCATCCAGCCTGGCCCTGGACATTTTCAGGGAAGGGGTGGCCACAGCCTCTCTGGACAGTCTGCTCCAGTACTTTACCACCATCTGAGTCAAGAATTTCTTCCTAACTTCTGATCCAAACTTGCCCTCTTTCAGGTGATAGGCAAATTAGAGAGGACACAGCAAGAACTTGTTGGGGTTTTTTTGTTTGTGGTTTTTTTGGTTTTTTTTTTTTTTTTTTGTGGGGGTTTTTTTTTTTTTGGTTTTTTTTTT
>WEZZ01024164.1:321587-346953 GCA_013400585.1 Chloropsis cyanopogon
TTTTTTTTTTTTTGTTTTTGTTTTTCTTTCCTTGGGAGAAGGCTTTCAATATTTCCACTGTCTTTTAAGTTTTCTCCAGCTGGCAACTGGAAAGGAACTCTCAAAGAAAGAGAGTCAAATCCTGACACTGTGGTGGAGTCTAGGTCTAAATGCAACCTTTGTGGCTTCACTTTGGTCTGCTCCAAAGATTTTAAGGGAAGGGCCTTTTGTCATTCCTGTCACATGAAAACAGGAAGTTCTAGGAGTTCCACGATTGTCCATTTTTGTGATATTTCAACTCCAGTTACAGGAACTGTAATTTACTAAAAATTTGATAATTCACTTAAAATTATAATAAGGCTTTGATTATTTTTTTTTTTTTCGGTGATTTAACAGAACTGAGTTAAATGTTTTACTCACACCTCCAACTATCCAGTGCTCAAACTTAAACAGTCTTTTAACTTTTGGGCCTACTTTTATATGTACAGCAGGATGATTTGATGACAGAGGCTTCCCCAAAGCCAGAGGCACTTTCTCTTCCTGTTCCTTGGACACGGATATTTCTTCTGATATCATGGGCATAAATCTCCTTGATCTTCACAAACATATGGCTGGTGGGCATTATAACAAGTCTGAGCTTGCTGGGAGAAGTCTGTAAAACTGAGAATGTGGATAATAAAATACTTTCCTGCTCCTTTATATGGCTTTAACACACATTGAGCATTGCAGTTCCTCTTAACTCCCTTTCCAGGTTTCTTTGGAAATAAAAGCTGAGAGAACACGACTGGTTTGGGTCCTGATTCTGCAGGTTCTAAGTGCTCAGAGCTGGTCAGGACCTGCAACTCTTCACAGAGTTTAAGTATGTGGAACTCTATTACTTTAGATGCTTTTGCCAATAGAGCTTGGATTCATCTCTTTAGGTCTAGTAATAGAAATTTCATGAAGTCTCCCCTTTTGATCTCACTCTGTGAGATTCTGTGGCTCAGCAGGAGATCCAGTGGTCAGGATTTTCAGAGTGTTTCATTTTTGTTTGTTTGTTTCAAAATGGGTTGGGGTTTTGTTGTTTGTTTTTTTTTTTTTTTTTTTTTTAGATCTCCGTGTTATACTTTGTANATTAGCTCCCAGTTGAAAATTTAGCACTTGCTGGCAGAATAAGTTGACATTGGTGAGCCCTAGCACCAGAAAATAACGTGACCTTACGTGAAACATTGACAAGTGTGCCAAGACAATATCTCATTTTCTGATAGTCCTCCTCTCACTCCCCATTCTGTGCCCAGCCTTAGGTGCAAGTGATAATAACACCTGGACTTCTGTGAAACTAAGACTTTCTATCTTGTTACATCTTCCTGCAGTTATTTTCCTGATTTTCCTGTGTTTGGATAGACTGTAGACTCAGCTTGAGTGTCTTGGTGGTTGTCTGATATTTCAGCAGGAATTTCTGCCTGCTTTTGCCACTTCAGCATGATTCCCCATTCCTGGAAGTGTTCAAGGCCAGGCTGGATGGAGCTCTGAGTAGCACAGTAAGGTTTCCCTGCCCATGATAAGGTGGTTGTAATTAGATGATCTTTATAAGGTCCCTTCCAACTCAAACCATTCTATAATTCAGAATCCATTGGTAAGTCTGGTTTTTTTTCCAGGATTTTCCTCCTTTTTGTACCTTGGAGGATTTTAAAACTTTCTTCCATGCAGATGAGGCCTCCCCTGTTGCTCATCAGGAGTGACTTTGGCCACCTCTTCATTTGCAGCTTACACTTTTGAAAAGCTCGTATCTCCAACCATCCTGCATTTGAAAACTAACTAACAATTGTACTGTTCCTGAATCAATTTCATACATCCTTAACACAGGAAAAGGGGCTTTGCAGGAGCAAAAGCAATTTTATTTATGAAAAAAGTATTTATGGTTGCTGAGTCCAAAGACTGGCAGTCACAGGAGCTCACTGATTGTTTGTCACAAGCCGAAAGTGTAACTAAATATTCCTTTATGATTTTTCCTTTTTTAGAGGGTAGCATTTAAACAAACTTCTACAAACCTATTGGAAAAGGAACTTTTCCTTTTAGCTCTTTCTTACGCAGAGTGGTCCCTACTAGCTTTGGAACAAGATTTGTCCAAGAAAACTTAGCAACTTATCAAAAGAAAATAAATAAAGCAGCACATTTAAAATAAACTGCATTCTAAAAGAAAACATTTTTTTTACCCAAACCACCCACATATATGTTAACATACAGAATTAGTCCTAACCTGCCAAAAGAAGAAAACGCACAACACCTTTCAAAGATGCAAATTGACAATTAACAAAACAATAGAGTTCTAGCCTTCCGTGGCTGAGGTGCAAATTGATAATCAGATTGCAAGGAAAAACTGGTGGCTTCTATTTAAGATTTGAGAGATGGCTCCCTGTGGAAGGAGGGGAGGGAAAGGGACTAAGTGATGCAGCCAGTTCTCCAGCAGGAAGAACCCACAGGAGGAGCACAGGGATGCGCCAGGCCGGTATCAGCTGCACGGGGTGCGTGTTGTTAATTGTGACAACTGGAACGAGAAGGGAGCGCTAAAATTTGGTTCTGTTGTGGAATTGCAGGTATTTTTCTCATATCTATCCAATGCCCTACAGTGATGTTGATGGGAGAAAATGCAAACCCTGTGTAATTTTTTTCCCCCCTTACCTTTGGCAGTCTTGCCTTCGCTTTGCGCATTAAATTCCATCTCCTGTATTTTTCCTAATGTTTCATACACCCATGAGCAGCTGCAGGTAACTGCCAGTTTATTTTACCCCAACTTGTCTCAGATATATTTTATCCTTTCCAAATATGAAATTTTACATAATGATTTCTACTCGAGTTTAAGAGGAAATAAATAACGAGGACTGCCATTGGCTTTTCTAATAGGAAATTTTAGTGCTCAGTGCTTGGGCAAAACAGGTTGTTGTACTGCAGGAAATTTTCATGTTGCAAATTAGAAAGGACATGAGGAACTGGAGGTTTGTTTGGACAGTTGTAATTTGGATGCAAATTTTGAAGGAACGGTCATAAACTTTGCTTTGTGTTTTCTCACCATCCGAGTTTGGTTTGTTCTGTGCTTTTGGCTAACTCCAATAAAATTGGTGCCTCATCCTGTTGTGGCCTGTAGTATTTCTGCTACCGTGTACCTGTGAAAGTTGATGGGTTTTAATGGGATTTTTGCTTAGTTTGATTTTAATTTACCACTGACTGTTTCCCAAAGCTGTTTAATTTTTAACATCTGATCTCTCCTGAAAGATCTGTATCATAGCATGTGTATGTCCTTTTTAATTTTGTTCTTCTGAATTCTTTCCTCTTGAAGTTTTGTTACTATGGAATCTGCATTTAAAAAGTAGAAGAGTAATTTAAGGATGAGACCTTTTTAATAATCTGAATAACTTGTAGCATAACTTGACAAATACATAGATATATCACCTGGAATTTTTAAGACTGGTTGAAATATCCGAGACTCGGTTAATTTGAAACCAAGCTGTATGATTATATGTCCCGGGTATCACGGAAAGTTTCAGCCATAATTACACAATTTTAATGAATTTGTTGCTCTTGAAAAGGTTGAGTTGACAGCTGCTTAGGATGAAGTCCTGGCTGGTTGCAGCCCAGGGTAGGCAGGGGATGGCAGAGCCCTGAGCGCCGCGCGCTGCTCGGCTCCCTCTCCAAACGGAGTTGAAGATCACTCAGCAAACGACCAGCTGAGCCCTCCCTTTCCATCAACAGAGCAGCAGCGTTTTATTTTGTGGACAGCTGGCTGGTAGAGGATACTTGACATCTTCCTCTGATTTGTGGTCAGCATGTGTCAGTGCATGTCAGTCCACCAGGATGGTTGTCACGGCCCCCATCGTGTGAGGAGGAGTGGAGGAATTTTGGATGCTGATAGCGGCAGTGACAGCGCTCTCGAGCCTGTGTTCAGGAAACAGATTAATTCCTCTCCCAGGTGCCAAGATTTAGCACCTTTTATGTATTTTGATTAGCGCTGAATAGGAGATTTTTTTATCCTTAGTGGTGTAATGGCTTGTTGCATTTAGATACCACTTATTATGAACTAGATTCTGACATTCAATATTATCTGACTTCTCTGAAAGCCAACCCCTCTTGAGTGAATGTGATGTTTGACAAGTAAATAATAGAGTATGGTGCCCTGTGAATGTGTTTTAACCTGTTCCACTGAAGTTTTCTTAGCACTGATGCATGTATTTAAAGAGTGTGGTGTGCAAGGCATAGAAGGATGGAAAAGTTTGTTTATGCATTCAGTAATTTCTTCTTGGCCAAGATTCATGTTGATATCATTCTACACAGCATTTTATTATCCTGCCTCTGGTACAAAGGGGTATGCAATCTGAAGGTTGGGGGTGGACTTATTCTTTCAAATAAAAGCCACTAAGGCCAGCACTTTTGTCCCTTTTCATGTCTTCTGAAGTCTGTGTGATTTCTAACCCTTTATTTCTTTTTTTCCCAGGCTATTCATGTTTGCTGTCGGGCAGGGCAAATCAATCTTTTCTAAGTACTCTTTAATCATAAATCCAGATGTATTAGGCTTGCTATTACCTAGCCAGTGGTAGTCAGAAAAAGGCAGGGGGGAATGTCTAGTCAGTATGGCTGAACTGTGATTGGAATCACAGGGCTACTTGCTCTGTGCACCTTCACTCTTGGACTGCAGTGATGCTTTTGGTCCTGTTGGTGAGCTGCCTGTTTCAAAATTTTGGTTTTATTTTTATTTAATAGGGGCTATGTTCGTATTCTATCCGATTATTGTGTTTTGTAGTGTCTGTTTTGTGTGCACTGAATGTTCATTCCCCTTAGCTTACATTTCCCCTCTGGTTTTCAATAAATCTTGGTGGACCTTTGTATCCTGCCATCTTTTCTGCCCTTTTTCCCTAGAGTGCTAATTCCCCCCCTCCAAATATCTGTAAAATCAGCATTTTATTTTTTTCCCTCCTGAGCAGCTATTGCCATCAGCTGTTATAAAATAATGGTTTTAGATGTGTCCCTTATAATACATTGACCCCTCTGTCTGATTTATCATTAATTTCCAGAGATTTGTTCCAGGCTTGAACTAATACCTTCCCCCCAGGGTCTTGAGTTAAAAACCACACTGAAACCCACTTCCTTTTGCTTTTGTTCCTGGAATATTAATGGTATTGCCACCAGCATCCCTGGCACACGGAGACATCCCACCACAGTTAATGATATCTCGCTGGTTTCCACTGATTTCTATAACAACATTCAAGCTTCTCACACTGATTTCTGAGCTTTTATTCTATCTTGCTACTGTTTTCCACTCCAATACCCACACTCTTACATTTTGGAAAACTCATTTTTGTCTCCCTGAAGTTCTTGCCAGTTGCTCCTTCCTATTTCTGGTTTGTACCATTAAAAGCAGAAAAGGTACAACCATTTGCAGTGGAACTTGGTCTCTGCCTAACAGTGTTGGAGTATTTGTAAGTTATGGTTTTGCTAGGCTTGGAAGACTTTCTATGCATTAATTAATATTAATTAAAACACTGAAAGAGGATGAGCTTACGAGTGCTGCAGCACAGTCAGCAGAAAGTGCTGAAACTTGGGGTTTAAGTTTTTTTCATTCTAAAGTATTGCTGTTAAAGTGGGGTGTGTTTGCAGCTAGCAGGTTGAAGGCATGGTCCCTGGCAAGGCAGTGAAAAATCTCTGCTTGGCTCTGCTGAGCACAGGACACACAGATATTGTCTGTTCCCTGCAGGACCCTTGGGACTGAGGGAAGGACTGCTGAGACTTGTTACCCATCACAGCCATGGCTCTAAGTCACCTTCTCTAGGCACTGTGAAGACCATGCTGCCTTTTAAACCTAAAATCAGGTTTGAATTTTAGCCCTTTTGATATTAATAAAAGAAAAAAAAAAGGTGTTTTGACAATCTGGAAATATTAATACTTATTTGCTTGATTTGGAATTGTTTTGTGTAGCTACTGAAATGGTTTAGTAGACTTTGATCATATAAATAGTATGTGAACATCTATGTATATGAAGCAAGAATAACAAAATGCATATTCTATGTTGCTTCTTGTCTGCAATCCTGTTGTTAACCAAATTCAGTTTTAACCTGTGAGGATCCACAGACACGTTAGTTGGTGGAGTTAATAGGTAAAAACAGTGCAGACAAATAAACATTTGGAAAGCAAAACATCAAGTCCTTACTGATCACAATGTTTATTGAATTAAAGCCTTCAAAGGCTGGGGCTGTAGGTAGGGTACAGCTTGCTCCCACGTCAGAAGGACACACTGCTTCTCATGCCTGGAGTAACATTGCCCAAGACCAGAGCATGTCTTGAAAGTTCTGTTTCTTGCAGGCATTTATGCATAAAGACTCCATTTGTAAGGCAGAAGTAGCTAAAAATAGTAGATTGTAGTATGGTTAACAAACGATACTGAGAGAGAGGAAAGCCATAGTGCCATATTTTCAGGTTCTCTTGCCAGATTTGGGGAATATGTGGGGCTAAGACACTGCTAGTCACCCCTTTGTACTCATGCCTGGCATCCTGGGTTGTTCATGCCTCAAGTTTCAAATACCTGGAGGTGTTTGCTGTGATATAAGGCCAGATTTCTATTTGTTTTTTCAAGTGCCTAGCCAAAAAAATTCCAAGATTTGATTTAGAAACATTAGGATTAGAGCAAAAATATCGTGGTGTCTTTGTTTTACTTCAGGCCTTAAGTGAGTAGTGCTTCTGCCAGCTTTACCCAGAAGCAGGAGGGATAGAGCCCTAATAAAAGTGCAATGAAAGCTGAATTCCTGTGCGTTCACAGATGTGGAGGAGATGGAGCTTTAAGAGAAGTGCACGTGCAATGGCTTGTGCTCAGGAACGTCAACATCAGTTTTGTGGTGTGTGCAGCATTACCAAGCACTGGTGGCTGATAGAGCTGCCCCAGTGATGGCAGCCACTTAGCCAGATCCTGTCAGCTCTTAAGTGTCACTAGCAGTCTGTCTGTCCCTGCTTGGGCTCCTTTAGCCTGGCTCAGCTCCGTGCTCTGGAGCATCTTTTGGCTACAGGGCACACCGACCTGCTTCAGTGTTTGTGTGACTTTTTGGGGCTTCGTTTTGTTTGGGATCCTTTTTTAAACATCTGTGGTGGGTTCACTTCTTCCCTTCTCACCAATTAATGCCAAACCAGCACAACATGTTTTGCAGTTTTTATGCCACTTAGCACCACACCATCCTGCCTTTGGTGGCTTGTGCCAATGATAACAAGCAGTGGTGGAGCAGAACAAACAGGATTTCTACCACAAGAAAACATCCCAAGATCCTCTATCACTACAAACCTTCCATATAAAAGGTTCATTTGATGATAGCTAGCTGATTCTTTTCCTCTTCATCTTCTCTGTGTTAACTGTATTAACTGCTTCCCATTTGATCTGAGCTCATGGGGGGCACCTGTGGCGAGGCATCGGAATTCCTGAATATCGTGGTTGCCGTTTCCTCTCCTGGAAGCCTCCCCCATTGCATTCCTGCTTTCAGATGGTTGTCTCCTGGGCAGACAAAGGAGTGCAGTGCTGCCAGCTGGCTCGGTGCCCCTCCTGCCCATCCGTGCTGTCGCAGACACCTTCCAGAGCGTGGGGAGAGGTGTGGGTGCCGTGGTGCCGGGCTGGGGCAGCTCCAGGGCTGCGTGCCTGAAGGGAGGATCAGGCTGCCTCGGCCAGAATGGCTCAGGAGCAGCAGGACAGGCTGCTGGGAGCAGCATTGCAGAGCCCACAGATGCACTGACATAATTCCAGCATTGTTCAGCACCACGTTTATGAGCAGAGTCTGACTGCAGGCTCCGCGCTGCGAAGAACACGATTCACAGACAACTTCAGGAAGGGGGAGTCTGCTGGAGAGCTGCAGCTTCTGCCTATTTTTGGTGAACTGATTCAGCCTTTGGAGGTCATTTCGGGTGGATTGATATGTTCTCCTTCTCCGTATGTGAGGATGCTGCAGATTGCAGTGATCAGGGAGAGGGAAGGAGCAGATTGTCCTACCGGAAAGTAAAAGACTCTTTCAGGATTGTGTAGGTTGTGCAGTTTGAAGATCAACATTGCTTATGGTGAACAGATGGAGAGGATGATTAGAAGCTACAAGTGCCCTCCTGTGCTATAGGCCCAATGTCAGATAAACTACCTCTACAGAAAATTATCACTTTCTGAAATTCTAGGACAACTGTAGGTTGTATTCTATGAAATTGAGAGAGAAAACTGGTGTGAGGAGGAGGAAAGGATCTAGACTGTTAACTGTGTGAGACTGCAAACTGCCTCTCAGGAAGCTCAGATTCAAGGTGATTTTAGTGTCTGTGAGTGCTCAACGTTGTTTTTATGAAACTGTGCAAGAGGAAATTCCCATTATTTCAGTCCTGGAGTTCACTGTGGCTATCATTAGTACAAACCAGGGTGATTTTTCCCTCGGCGAGGGCGTGCTCACCTGCCTCACGAGGTCTAGCAGTGCAGCATTTGTACACCAGAGAACACATGCAAAAACCTGAACAAGCAGTGCATTTTGCCACATGTAGCTTAGTAGGAAAAGCTTATCTGAGAATAAGATGGTTGAGAGCTGCAGACCAGTGTTTAGAGCTGATAGTGTGAGGTTTTGGGGTTAGTTTTAAAAGATGTGTTTATGGTGTTAGTGATGTAGAACGATGGACAGTGATTGGGGAATAAATGGTGTGCGTGGACTGAGCTGGCACATCTTCTGTCTGGGAGTCAAGCATCTTCCTTGGGGCTCAGCTGGCAAAACCGCCAAGGATCCCAGCTAGGATCAATATTCCAGGGACTGGGAGGGCATGCAGTGGCAGGCTGGAAAATCCAGGAAGTGGGTAAGTCAGCATTAGTGTCCGGCCAGAGCTTGGCAGACAAAACAGGCAGTGTCAGGGCAGGAAAGCACAGCACAGTGCCTTAATGGAGTGTTTTCTGAGAGTTGTTTAAGGGCTGGAATGAAAGGTGGGCTCAGTAAGTAGAAAAAATACTGAAATTGTCAGAGGGGAGAAAAAGTGCTTTTCCCCGAGGATAAACCAGACTAGCACAGGCAAAATAAGTATTTGGTTATTCTTGTGGTTAAATCGATGGCAGTGAGCAATGCCATGAATTAGGAGGGAAAGATGGTCAATGGGCATGGCTCTGTATTGCCCTGCTTTTGCAATGTGTGTGCAAACACACCTCCCAAAATCAGAATCAGCAGCAATGGGGAAGGTGTTCCTGACACGTGTATATAATGTATGGTATTACATACAGAAACTGCTGGATAAATGAACACTGAGATTGTCAAGTCAGGCTCTCAAAGCATAGGAAATGCCAGAATTAGATTTGCCTGCACAACCTTAATTCAGCCCCTTTGTGCATATGCATTATGATACAGTCTTTAATTACATGATCACATATCAGACCACTGAAATGACAGTGCTGACAGAAAGAGAAGATATTCCATATTTTTCTTAATCCTTTTTGTGTGTCCCTGTGGCAGGCATATTCTGTACACAATCAAACCCCAGCTTAAACCCAGAAATTTTGTAATATGATTGGTATAACCAATACATGTGAAAATTAATAACTTCCTCTAGCCTCCTCTGTGATGCTTATCACTGTGTTATCTGTATGTTGTAAAGATCTTAATTGATTCTCACAACATCTATCTCGGTGGTGCTCTGTTTTACAGATAGGGGAAGTTTTTGAAGGGGAAGAAAACACCCCAGCTCAGTCAAATTCCACCTGTATAGCTACAGTCATCCTAAATCCTGGCAGCAATCCAGTTCACTGAAGCCTGCTTAATTCTGAATATTCACCTGCTTTGGGGAGTTTCTGGATTAGGTGAAAGTATCTGAACTTTCCTACCCAGAGCTGTGCCCTCGCCACCTGTTTTAGGGGGAACCCTGAGGAAAAAAAAGAATTTTCTGCCCTTCTTCCAAAATGCTGCTGCTGTGCCCCAAGAAGGCCAGAGCTGTGTGACAGTCCAGGCTCCAAACTGGCCTGGTGGTACACTGCTGCCTTCAATTCTTGTGTTCCAGTACCTAAAACAAATGAGTTCATGGTCCAGCAGGCAACTTTGTAATATGCAACTCATGTTCTTTCTTTTCTGGGGTGATATTCTCCTAGAAAAAATTGGAATTTAATCATATAATTGGAGAGTATTGCAATATGTGTGCACAAAGACTGAATCTTTGCTTGGGCTTCCAACAGCTAAATAAGGAATGGTTGTGAAATTTTAAAGTACGGTATTTTGCTGGATGCTCACTTTGGCTCAATATTTTTTCCACCAGAGAATTTTGTAGTATTAAACTGAAAATGTTGTAGAGGTCTACCACCCTCTCCCTCTCACTGAGGTCACCAGAGGGCTGTTACTTACAGATATTTAGAAGTGAGTCCTGCTGGTTCCTGCCAGCTGTGGACAGCAGCAGATGGGTCGAGTCAGTCAGAACTCCAGCAGTTGTGAGGGCAGTGGCCTCTGGCAGCCTTGGCATATTCTTAATTATTTTTTGTCTTTCTCATCTTCACCCATGCTTGTTTCTCCTCAGCTCCTGCCAGCTTGTTACTCCATTTTTTTTTTATCCATGCTGCTTTTCTGTGCTTTAGGTCTTTGCATGGAGTTCAGCTGCTTCGTCTGCCTTTACAATCTGGCAGCAGGCAGAAGGGTGTGAGTTCTCCTGCCTCTGCAGCACCTCCCAGGGTAAAACCTGGGAGCACTCTGACTCAGAGGAGCTGCTGGAAGAGGCTTGGGAAGCAGTTTGGCACAGTGGGGGTAGCATGCCCAGCATAGCAGGCCATTCAGCACTGCACTGATTTTCAGCAAGCCTTTTCTGCACGTGTGTCAATTGAGAGCTCAGCCTTGGGCAGCATTCGGTGGCTGCAAAGGGCAAGTGGCAGGAGCTGCTTTGCTCCATGCACATTTCAAGGTCATCCAAGAATGATTTAAGCTGTGTCAGTGAGAGTGATATATAAAAAAAAAAACCCAAAAGTGTGGCTCAGGTCCTGAATGGCAATGCACAAAGCTAAACAGTTAATTTGTTCAGTTTTTATACTCACTGTTTTTGTGCATTGGCTGCTGCATTTATTTTCTTATAAATGTTATATGTATTAGGGCAACCACAACTAAGATTATGATGTTTCCAGTGGTGGTGGTGGAGGTTTGATCAGTGGTGGTGTGGTTCCTGCTGATACTCTGGATATTTAAGGAGAAAATCGAACAACGTAACAGGGGCCTTACAACACCCATTGTTTAGAATTCAGTCCTTTGAAAACCACCACTCCAGAGATTAGTGAATTACTCAAAATTCACCTTTGCCTTCATTGTGCTGATTCGTTGCATGTACCACAGTTGCTCAAGTAAGAAATACTGCTTTGCATTCAAGGAAGCAGATTTTCCTGCTCGCATCAGAAAAAGAAACAAACTGTCTTAGCTGAAATAAGCAACGTTATCAGCAATATAAATTTTCAAAAGTAATCTGTGCTCTATAATTCAAGTTTGGGGTCTGTAACGTGCAGCCATATTTGGAGGTTCTGGTCTGCCTGTTGGACTGGTGATTATGTACCGGGGGAGGGATGAGGATTTGCTGCTTTGCCCATTTAATAGAGGCAGGTAACTAATTTGATTCGGGATACTCTCATCATGAGTTGCTTGAAGGTGTTCAAATTTGCTTATGAAATAGTCCCTTCTGAGCTAAGGAGATGGAAATGAGACACTAAAAAAGCTCTCTTGAAATGCTTCCATGTTTCTCAGCTCAGAACATCCCATTTGATATTAATATTAGGTACTGAGGCAAAGTCATCAGGTAGAAAAGGGAGGAAATGTAGAAATAGTCATTTTCTTGTGTGTTTCCTCAGGATGCTATTTTGAGGCTTTAAAAAAAAAAAGAAAAAATGGAATTCCTGCTTTGCTGCTGAGGCTGCTGTAAAGCAGGGAAGTGGCAGATGTAATTGAAGTCCCAGGGCCCTGCCCCAGCAGAGGTCCAACCCTGGCAGCATACATATTGCTTATATGAAAGCGAACAGATGGATCCATTTGGTCAATCCTGCCGGGTTCATATGGAAACCTTCAGAATTTTCTCTTACTATTTTGAGTGGAATACTCAAATCTGTTATCTGCTGTGGTTGCCTGGGATGGGTGCTTGGGTAGCTCTGAGCAGGGAGGGCTGCCTTGCTGTGGATCTCTTCCCATCAGATGTGTTTACCTCCCCATACTCCTTCCCCCCTCCCCTTCCTACGGGACCAATTCAGCTCCTGGAGGAGTGAGCTGGATTTTTTTCAACTTCAGTGGCATGAGAACTGTCAGCTGAGTCTTAATCATGGAGCTATTACTGGTAGTGGATATGAAGGAAAGAGAAGAAATCCAGCTTAGTTTTCAGACCATAGATTGATTGCAGAAGCACATTTTGATTATTCTTGGGGTGGAGAGAGAAGAGGAAGGAGGAGACTTAGAGAACAAAAACATCACATTTTCTTTAATTAAAAAAACCACTAATTTTCTGATACTAATTCATGCTAAATTCTTGCTGACAGTTTTTGAAGTTTCCCAATTCAAAACAACTGAAAGCAATGAATTGAAGGGAGAAGAAGGAAGCATCAAAGAGGAGGGGTGCAGCTGCATTAGGAGGACACATCCTGAAGTGCTAATACTTAGTCTGGGAGGGGGGAGGAGTAGGATTAATCTGTTTGAAATTCATTGATTTTGAGTACCCTCAGGTATGTGTGTGCACGTGTGCACGTGTGTAATGATCCAATAACGTGGCACCAAGGAAAGAATTGGTATATGGCTAAGTTCTAAAATCCTCTCGTGCAGATGTGTCAGTACCTGTATTGTCACCTAATTATCTTTTTTTCCAAGTGTATAACCAGATAAAAATACTCACAATAAGTATTTAGACACTATCAATGACAGCTCTGTGCAGTATTGAAGTTCTTAAAGAAGCTCATTCTTGCCAGAACAAGCTTTAACTTTAAAGATTTCCAGGAAAGCTGTAAAAAAAAGCAAAAAACAATGCAATATTTGATATTAAAAGCATGTTTCTATGAAGACTGTAGTTGTGAGTGCTCATTTCTGTCTTTTTTTTTTTAAAGAAAAACTTCTTTTAACCACTAGTGGCAATAACTGTTGTTGAAAATGGGGGCTAGAAAACAAGAGTAGAAGCTGAGAGAGCTAGAGAGCTTGAATTTGACAAAAATAGTTTCTTCTCTATTCCTCTCTCACTCTCTTGAGCTGCATCCTTCTCACAAAAACAACTCCACCCACTGTTGTAGAAAATGGCCATCTCTTGGTATGTTCTTTGGAGGTCTTGTTTTGATAGTGCCAGTGCTAGTTTTGGGGATTAACATGGATAACCCCATCAGATTTCGTTAAGACATGGTACCAATACAGCAGGACCCGTGTATACTATTTAAAATACCCTTGTTAACAGAGATTTAACAGGCATTTCATTCTCTGCTGCTCATCACATTCACACATGTGGGATGGGCATTAACAGATTGAGCTACATCTTTTCATTTCAATTCTGCAGCAGTCTCTCTGGGTAGGAATATTTTATGTGGTAATAATTTTCTTCCTATTACAGACTTTCTAACTGTGTTAATGGCAGGAGACTGGCCACAGAGACATCCGTGAGAACTACCTTTGCAGTGGCATTTAAACAATTTATTTGATCTTGCTTTAGCATACCTGCTTATGCCTTTTTTTCACTCTGTTGGTGACCTTAGGAGAACTTTGTGTATAACCACGGGTCTTTCAATCACATTCAGCTTAACAAAATGGTATGGAAATTTCTGCAAGATGTTATTTCTGAAGTCTTTGGGATTTGCAGTGAGTCTGCTGGCAGGTGGATGCCCCTTGACAGCACTGGCATGTTTAAGGAGCAGCTCCAAGGCCAGTTGGAGAAGGCAGAGTGTTTTAACTGAGGATGCTCCCTTTAATGAGTGTGCAGTTGTGGGTAAGCCTTGACTTACCCAAAGCAGGAGGTGCTATTATCAATATATATATATATTTATTTTTTCTTGGTGCACGATAAGGGAAAAAGCAGAGCCAAGAAATGTTGATGGCAAGGGGGCAAGAGGGCATTTCTATATATCTCACATATGTACTATGTTGAATTGATCATCTTATCACCATTTAGAGAAATTGCAAGTTGTGGATTTGGGGCTGAAATGTGTTACTGGTGTGGGAGTGCTCCTGGCTAAAAGCCTAAAGTGAGGACTTTCTCTTTGGGAGGGCATTTCTTGTCCTGTGCTTGATGCAGCTTCTCCTATACTGGGGCATGTGTAAGAGTGCTCTTAGAAAGAGAATAGTTAAAAAAAAATGACCACTGCCACTATAGCCTTTAACACTTTTATCAGGTTCTGTCAGGATCAAAAGTCCTACCATAAAGTGGTGTTACAAAATCACCAAAGCCAAAATCAGGGAAAGTGAAAGGCAAGAAAGGAACTGAATTAACTGGCAAAAAAATTTTATATTTATCAGCTTGTTGATTTTAGTATAATTCATGGAAATGAATTCTGTGAAATTGTCATTCCGTGACAGCTGATTGGGTGGGAAAAACGTAGGATTGCTGCTGAATGCTTACATTGACAGGAACATTCCCGTTTGCCAAAAATAAAACCCTTGGACAGTAACATCAGACAAATTTGTCTGTGTGGGTTACCTGCTGGGTGATGTCCCCTATATGGGAAACACTTGGAGCACATGATGAGTCTCTTCAATTTCTGTTGAACTGGATTATATTTTAGGTTTGATTTTTTTGGGTATTTGGATTTTGGGGTTTTTTGGGTGGTTTTTTTTTTTTTTTTTTTTTTTTTTTTTTTTTTTTTTTTTGTTTTTTTTTTTTTTTTTTTTTTTTTTTTTTTTTTTTGTTTTTTTTTTTGGTTTTTTTTTTTTTTTTTTGAATTGGTTTTTTTTTTTGTTTTTTTTTTTTTGGGTTTTTGGTTTTTGGGGTTTTTTGGGGGTTTTTTTTTTTTTTTTTTTTTTTTTTTTTTTGTTTGGATTTTTTTTTGGTTTTTTTTTGTAGTTTTTTGTTTGGTTGGTTTTTTGGGTTTTTTTTTGTTGTTGTTGTTTTTGGGGTGGTTCTTTTTGGGATTTTTTTGTTTGTTTTGGTTTGGTTTGTTTGTTTTGTTTGTTCATTTTGGTTTTGTTTTGGTTTGGCTTTTTTTGATTGTTTATTTGGGTTTTTTTTAAGACCAGAAGGCAAGCCTCCATGTTTTAACTTTGTCTTCTTCACAAACATTTGTAGATTGAGGTGGGACTTACACTGCTGGCTATCCCCCGTGCCTTTCCATTTCCCAATCCGAGTAGAGAAAAGAAAAGTTTGTGCCTCAGAAGTTGTGTGGAAAGCAAGCAGCTTTCCTGGCTGGGTCAGCGAGGTGCCCTCAGCATATGTTTGTGCACAACGTGCTGTTCCTGCAGCACCGAGCTGGGGTCTTTGCCCACGTGCAGGAGCCTGCCTGCAAACAATAATAATCACTGTATGTGTCACACTCTGTCCTCTGCAGCACTACAGCTCCTCTGTAGAAGGAGAAAATTCAAAGGAATCATCAGCCCTCCTAAAATTGTCAGTTTTGGTTTTCTCTGGTCATACCGATTTAGTGTCTGAGTCTGATATTTTCCCTTTATCCCGAGTCTGATGCACAACTTTGACTTGCTGTCGGAATTGAGTAGTCCAAGGATCAGACAAGGGAAAATCAAGCTTTCTGTCCCTGGGGTAAAGGGAATTATATGGAGTTCAACTTTCTCAAGTGACAACATTTATTAGGCAGCCGCTACAGACGCCTGTGTGTAGTTACAGATAGCTTGGTATTTTCTGAGCACTTCCCCAGTACTGAAATCCCAAACCGCTATTTACAGGAGACGTTGAAGCTTTTTCCAGTGATTCCTTCAAATGTAGCATTTCTTTAAAGATCTTTAATGGAAACTTGCAGCCAGAAGAAGCTGAGCCATGGATCCACTCTGAATTTTCACAGACATCCTTCTTTTGCTTCCTTTGCCTGCAGGTGTGGGTCCAGCTCAAAACCTACCCAACCCCTGGGTCCATTTTAGGTGTTTCCATGTGGGTTCCACTGCTGCAGTGCAAAGAGTACCTCAGCCATGTCTCTATCAAAAAGAAATAAAACAGAGTTGTAGTTAGCGAGTGGGGAGAAAAGAGTGAGTCCCTTCCATTTATTTATGTATTTCTTTGCATGATTTTCGTTTGGCTTTTTTTTTTTTTTTTTTTTTGATTTAGTTTTATTTGTTTGGGCAAGTTTCCTGCCATTTACCTTTGCATTTGCATTTCCTATTGATTGGCAATTTTTAAACTGTTTATTGTGCTCTTTTGTTTAGCTGTTCAAGAGCTAAAACAAAAGCCACCAGGCCCTGTGAGGGACACATTTGCATGCGGCGAGCGTTGCCCGAGGAAAAAGTAATTGCTAATGCATATTTATGTGGCACAAATTTGCCATTTGTTTATGCATAAAATTATCAATAGTGCAGGGCGGCCCAGCCGTAGAAAATGGTGACCTTTTTAGCTTAATAAAGAGAAATCAGCTGTTATTGTGAAGAGATCAGCCATTTATTCTGTGTTGAGGGACACTGTCGGGAAAATGTAGATTGGTGCTGGCAATATCATTAAATGGAAGGCCAGTGACCCTTTCGGTATAGTCTATTATACTTTATCTAATAGGGGATAAATGACTCTGCTTGGCAAATAGATTAAAAAAAAAAAAACTAGAGCGAAAAAAGAGGGGGAAAAAAAACCCAAAAAGCAATAAAACCTCCTGACTTCTCTCTTGCAGCCCAGCCACATGGACAGGTAGATCCTGAGGAGGTAGCTTTGCACAAGCCACCTGGTGTTTTTCTAGCAGAGAAATTATTTCAAAAACAACAAAACAACAACCAAGAAAACCAACCCTAAAACAACCCCCGAGCCCACTCTGTTTAGACTAGTTTTGACTGCTTTGGAGTGAGAAGAACATCCAGAGCCAGCCTGTGATTCTTCCTCATGCATGTCAAAACCAGTCTTCTGAAGGGCCAAAATTTGGATTGGATTTTTGGCTTGTGAATTGAGAACTCAGCGTTTGAAATTAGGAGGCGGCGTCTTCTCTGAAGGTTTTCAAAAACATTTGTGCTTTTTTCTTTCATGCATTCCATTTTTTAAGACTGGAGAAGAATCTGCTGGATACTGAAGGTCTCACCTGCAGAAGATGCAGCAACACAGTTTTCTTTACGACACTTGACTAATACACCTCAACCTTTAATAGGAGGATTTAAGACTTGCAGAGTTAAAAACGAACAGCTGTAAGCCTCGAGGAGCTCTTGAGAAAATGAAAGTGTACGCACAAAACCTCATGTTTCCCTGTTTCTCTCATTCTCTGTAATGCACAACTGAATGGAGCTTTAACCACCAGGTGAAACGTGGTGAGCTGTGAGTCACAGTTGCTGTAAAATGTTGCATTTCCTGTGCAAAATGTGTGGTGGGCTGAGGGTTTGATTTTTAATTTTTTTTTTATTATTATTATTTTTTTTAATCCCTGAGGAATATCCAGCAGATATTTGCTAGAGTAATTCTGGGGCTTTGCTCTCTTTGCTTCCTAAAAATATATCCCAAGCTAATGTCATCATCACAGAAAAGTCCCCACAGTGTTTGTCATCATCCCGGTGGCCTCAGTGAAGAGACAGGAAAAATGGAACTTGCAGAGAGTGGAGGCTTTCTCAGGCAGGGCTGTGTGGAGATGATGGTGGGCAGCTTGTGGTCAGAGGCAGGACTCTTTGGTCTTCTCAAGGCTGTTGCTGTGATTTCACACCTATTAAAATTTGGACAACATTTAGATAAAAATACTTCAGTCAAATATAATGCGATACATAAAACTTACTCTAGGAGATATATACTACATCATGTATTACTTTCTCTAATGTTGGAAAAGTCTTTGTAAGGGTGTGGGCTGCACTTCAAGACTTTTACACCTAAAATTTTCTCTTATTAGGATTTTTTGGACATGGGGCTGTTGCCTGCTTCTGGAATGGTGCACTCGCAGTCCTCCCAAATAATGACGCCCAGCCATGTTGCTGTAGAAACAAAAATATTGTAGGACTGGTTATGGAAATAGAGAGGGAGTCAAAGAAATAGTTTAAAAGCAGAATTTTTCTTAGGTCCAGCCTATGGGAACTGCAGTAAATGTGAAAGTGAATTTAATTGCAGAGTAGGATCTAGGTTACTTCACATGGCAACAGCCCTTTTTTACTGGTTCTCTCTCTCCACTCAAGATTGTAGCCAAGAACCATAATTTCAGAAGTCCCTGTTAATTTTTGGTGATTGCTCCATTACATAATTAATAAACACTTGAATTAGGTGGGTTTTTATCTTTAAAAACATATTTTTATTTTTACTTCAACTAATTAACTAAAGTTTGCTTAGTCCAAGTAAATCTGATTTTTTTTTTTCAAAGGGGCTTTTTCCATACAGATATTTCCAGCTCTGCTCCTGAAAAAAAAAATCTTCTTATTCCCATCAAAGCATGTAGGCAGTTGTTAGCCTGAGTTTTGCTTTGTGTTTTCTAACAGTCATAAAACAACCCTTTTGAAGCTGCTTGACACCAGCTAGAAAGTTGTATGTAGATAAAATTACCAGGAAGAAAATGCTTAATTCTGTATGGGAGTAAACTGGGGGTCACAGTGTTGTAAAGTAACTCAAATAGAACTGAGGTTCAAATTCAGGTGGTGGTGCTTGTTGTTAATGTTACTGTTTTGGTGGTTTGTTTTGGGTTTTTTGTTTGGTTTTTTTTTTTTTTTTGTATCTATGCCTGCCCAGGTTGTGGAAGATAACTGCTAAGTAGAGAGAAATTAGAAAGAAAAGCCTCTTCAAAAACCTAGAAATATCTGTGGTCATGGAAAGTCCTAAGTTTTGTAAAGAGTTTGTTAAGGGAGGAGACAGGACAAGCACAAGCAAGTATCACTGGTCAAAGTTGGTAGCAGCAAACAAGAAAATGAGCAAAATCAGGATTACTTTTCCTTGTATCCTGCTGATATGAGGAGGTCAGGGATAGCACTCACTCCCAGGTTGCTGGGAAAGCCTAAAAAGGTAATGGGGAATATTCTGTAAACAAATGTTGCTTGTTGTGATTGTCCTGTGACCTGTTTTGTCCTGGGGTTTCCTCCTAATTAGGAGTGAATTGTTCTTTTCTCAGCTCCTGGTCCATGTCTGCTGTATCAATAACGTGTGGGTTAGGGAAGGAAGATAAAGAACTAGTTTTAGATGATGCTACTTAGTTAATGGTTATTTTGCTAACCAAGTAATAAGAGTTAAGCAATTGGTGTATTTCAGTTCTTTGTGATGCTGGTAAACAGGTAGTCTAATAGGTCCCACAAAATGTGACCTTTGTACAAGAAAATTTTGATAACTTATCTTCATTTAGGAATAATCTTCCCTCCCTCTTTCTTCAGCACAGATTTGAAGAGCCCATAGAGATAATTATCTTTCTAAGAACAGAAGTTCATGACTGAGGAAATTTCTTTACAAAATACATAGAGGACACATTTCTGTTTGTTCATCTGATTGCTCAAAAATAATATAGGAAATTGAGGTTTGTCCTCACAAAGTTTGCCTGCATGCAGAGCTCAGTAGGGATGGCTGTCTTTTGAACTTTGATGCACCAGCCTGATCTTGGTGGTGTCTCATGTGCTGCTGCTTTTCCTGGAGCTCTCTGAGCTGCAGGGCTGGAAAAGTAATTCTGTCAAGCTGAACCAGTAGGAAAAAGCTCCTGGTTTTATATATTAAGGACGTTGATTTCAGAATTTGGTTGTGTGTGTGTTTTGTAGTTGAAAAAGAAAAGAAATTCCTTTTCATATTCATACATATATTTCATACTAGAAATTATTTATTTTGATTAGGGTAGCTTGATAATAATACACTGTAATAAAACTTAGGGATGCCAAACCTGGCTAGAAGGACACCACTCCCCATCTGAGATGAACTTTGGCCTGTGTGAGCGTAGGGTGTCACGTCACAAGCCTGGGCTCAGCCCTGCTGGTCCTTACTCCTGTGTTATGCATCCCACAGGTGCACCCCTTTTGCCACCATGCATTTCTGCCCTCCCTGCTGCAGGCCTGGGGTAACTCAGCTGCAGGAGGGGCCCAGAGGGGTCTGAGCTGCCTCATCCTCCTGTGCTGTGCAGGTCCAGGTGGGCTGGGGCAGTCACTCTGATTTCCCTGGCATTGTGAGTCCCTGAGGCTCTGGGCTGTGCTGCCCCCGGGGGAGATGCCACTCTGTCCCCTGTGCAGGCAGAGCAGGTGCACCTCAAGAGCATCAGGACAGTGTTTGAGTCCTGGAGTAAGTGTGTGAGTGACCCAGCTAGTCAGGGAGTGACAGCAGAAGCAAATGCAGAGGGCTTGGTGCTCGCAGAGCTGTACCTGCGCTGCTGACTGTGCCAGCATCTCAGCCTGGGCATCCAAAACCAGCCCGTGCACTTGAGCTGCCTAAACACCCCAGAGAAACAGGAATATGGAGTCATATCTTCCTCCTAGTTCAATCTTCATATTGATTTCTCATCATAAGAGGTGCTTCTTTAGTTCTAATAATGTCTACTTTTTTTTTTTTTTTTTTTTTTTTTTNNNNTTTTTTTTTTTTTTTTTTTTGCTATTACATATTTCTATGGCAGCTTCTCCACGTGATACGTGTTGGGTCACACATTAATTTACACCAGCCTCTGTTCTGCAAAAAAGAGTTCATGAACTAAATAAAAAGGAATGGGGAGGGGGATGTCTGGCAGAGCCCAGGCTTTTGTTTCACGCTTTGGATGTATTTTCTTTTTAAAATAAAATTGTTGATACGCATTTGCTTTTATTTTTCTAGCCTTCCTCGTGCTGATGACCGGGTTCCTGTTTGATCCTGTTTACAAGCTTTCAAGGATTGAAAATAACCCCAACTCCTCTGCACTGGGTAGGAAAACAAAGCCCTGTAAAGACATTCTGCAATTACTCTGGAGGGCTGGCTGGGAGGAAGAGTGTGGTACCAAGGAAGAGCTCCTGGAGGAAAAGGAGGAGGTTACTAGGTTACCACAAAAGACACGAGTGTGCTCAGCTTTTCTCACCCACTCTTGGGCTGGGGAGGAGGGGGAAGAGTGGGCATGTCAGCGAGTAAATAAGCATTCTCCAGTGTGTGTGTTCTCAGCGTAAATATTTTAAGTTTGTCTGTTACTCATTCAGACTGCTTTGCAGTTGTATTTCAATCTACTCAAAACGTTCAGTAAGATAACTATGGAAGATTTTTTGGGTTTGGATTGTTGCTTTGTTTGTTTTGGGTTTTGTTTAGGTTTTGGGGCTTTTTTTTTTTTGGTTTCTGCGCAATGTTTTAGTAGTGTTGTTGTGTAAATATCTATATCCCAAGCACTACATTTTCACAAATACGAAGTTTCTTGTCATTAGGGGGGCTGGATGGGGAAGAATCTGGTTAAAAGCTGTTGGCCTGGCAGGAGACTCAGATGCAGATTATCCCACCAGTTATTGTGTCTCCTTGGTCCTGATGCCAACGTGATTTTTGCTTTTATATATTCTTCATATATATTCATAGCTTTTGTGGACTGTTGTTGTGTAGTTTCCTAACTTCAGTACTTTTCCTATTAGCCACACAAATTCCTGATGGCCTGTTCTAACCTGGATTCTTATGGGAATCAAGGACAGGACACCTTCCCAAGACACTTTCTCATGTAATAAGACATAACTAGCAAGCAGGGGGGCTTCAGAAGGGCTTGTACCAAGAGGGAATTACTTCATTACCTGTCTTTCTGATTGAAGAGTCTTGTCAATTATGCTGATTTGCTAAACCTCTAAAACTGTGCTTGCCCTGTGTCACAAATGCATTTTGGGCATATATTTTGGCATGTTGTGCACCCGTAGGGACCCTTCACTGAAAATGATATCTGCATTTTATCACCTCACCCAGTTTGCCTCTGGATTTTAGGGGCTGCAGAGGCAATAACCCTGTGGTAGTTTCTGTGCTCAGTCTGGTTTCCATGAAGAGTAAACGTTTGCAGAGTTAGGGTTTCAAAGAGAAGCCCTTCCTTTTGGGAGCCCTGTTTTTATCCTTGCCGTTGTGGACTTCGGGAAGCAGAGTTGGGGTTGGCGTTCTGGAGGGTGATGGGTTTGTCACGGGGTTAGGTGGCACCTGACTTTGAGCAGGTTGCTCTCGTGGTCCTTGCAGCATGAGTGGCAGCTGCTCAAACCTCAGGGTTGGAAATGCAGCCATGGTGACAGGGAGCACATCCCGTTTTCCTGGGTGGAAACGAGGAGAAGGTGTGGAAGGCAGCCAAGAGCCAGAGCTGTGCAACTGAGATTTTAGGCCTGCCTAAGATAAAACCTAGAGACAGCCTTCTTGATTTCAGCATGATTTTTTCCACATGCAGAGGGCTGTTCTTCTGTTCTTTTTCAGAAAAAAAAAAATCCTAATTAAATTTGAATGCAGTATTATGTGAGTGATTGATAATATTATGGTGTAAATCGATGCTTTTCTGCTTCGTGGTGAGGCCTCAGACACACATCTGAGATGACAGTCTAAGTCATGGTATTTTAACATGATTGATTCAGATAGGGAGAAGTTGTACCATTCACTTATATCTTTCTAAATGCCAGAAGTCAGTTGTGACATTCTCATCTTTTCCTCTTCTAAATAAGCTTATCAAAGAAGAGATCACTAATTTGCCAGGCAGTGCTTAATAATCAAGGAAGTGAAACTTCTATTTTGCAGGAAAAAAAAAAGAAATCTTTTACTGAGTTGCTGAAGGATTTTTAAATAATAAAAGCTTGCTATGTACTGAGCAACTAATATTTTTAAAATTATTTTTATTTTTAAGGCTTTAATTCTGGGAAGTGTTACTAGCCTTTGAGAATTGAGCCACTTAGTTGACAAATCTGTCCTCTAAACTGAACAGCATTAATTAGAACTTTATGCTGCAGATTCTTACTTTTTAATGTGGGCAGTGGTATCAACAAAAATGTCTAACGAATTTGAAGCTGATTTTAAAAGGCCTGCCACCTGTAGATAAAAAAGTGCATTACTACACATGGTAATCATCAAGATCAAAGGCTGTGATACGATCCACTGACCTTTTGAAATCAAAACACTTCCTATAAAGGAAAAAAAAAAAGGCACTGATTTCTCCATCTCTGTTAATATAGGACATGTCTGTATATTCAGCTGTATTGGTACACTGTAAAATAGCTACAGGAGAAAAGATACTTTGAATTATGGTAGACCTAAATTTCCTATCATTTCCTCTGCAGACTTACAAAGCTCTTGCTATTTTTGTATGTGTTGAGGAACTTTTTTTTTTTTTTTTAATCTAATGATATAGATTGCTAAAAATATTCAGGTGTCTGAATTTGGACAGCAGCAAAAACATCTCTGAGCCACCCTACAAAAATAAACTAGTTGTGTGCATGCAGGATGGAGAAGGAAGCACACAGAAACAGACTTCAGCTCCAGGCTTTTTTTTTTTCAGGGGCATTTGCAGTAGGGGAGGGGAGAAACAACCCAGCAACTATCATTGTAAAAATTATGAGAAGCACTTTGATGGTCCTTTTTGAAGTCACTTCACTGAACAGGGGCCAAAGCAAAAGCCTGAGAGGCAACTTGTAGCTGGCTTTTGAAAAACCTCAGCCCCTCGCTGCTATCTGCAGCTGGGAACAAGTGCCTGTGCACACAGAAATGCTGGGAAAGGCCAAAGGGAAATAAAGGACACGAAGGAAGGATTTTCTGTTTCCATGTGGGTACTTGGAAGCCCAAGCAAGTGAAGAAGCAGCAATTTTAGCTAAGCTAATGCAATAGAAGACCATTGCACCCAAACTGTCTCAGCAGAACTTCCTGCATAATTAGATTGTAAATCTTCTCAACTGAGGAAGTTTTGCCCAGGGTCAGATTGTCTAAGTAATAATCCATTCTACATAAATTAGAAGATCTGAACTGCTGGGATACATTATTACATTAGTTTTGGGGTTTTTATTCTTAATATAACCAAGGAGAACAAATGCAACAATTCTTTTCCTTTTCCTTTTTTTTTTTTTTTAATTATCTTATGTCTCTTTAGCTTTTGTTTACCTCAGAAGGCCTTTCCTGTAGGTTTAGGGATTTTTCCTGAGCAATGACGAAGAAGTTGTTATATAGGCAAATTAATACATTTTTAATACACTTCAGAAAGTGACACCACATAATCCTTTGGCCAAGTGATATAATTTCTTCAGTGGAGAATTTAGTCAGAGATGCTGCTGCTCTTTTTGTGCTGTTGAAGTTTTATCTTCCACTATGATCCCCTTTTTCTGCAAAGAATAGAAATTCATCTTTGGGGTAAAATTAATGGGTGAAAATTTACTAATAACTAGTTTAAAACAGGTAGGGGTTTAAGTTAACACTTCAATTATTTTCTTTGAGTAAAGGAAGATTATGGGTACTTCACATGCATATGCAGCTATATGTAAAAGTAATGGGGTAAATCCTGAAGTTCTTATTCAGGCAAAAATTTCCAATGAAATTTCAGTATTTGATCTGCTTGAAGAAAGCCAAGTTTGCAGAATAGCACAGATGAATTTATATGATTTGGACTTGTCATTGTGTGTTTGGGGGGGCTTTTTGGTGTTTTTTTGGTGTTGGTACATTTGACTTTCATTATAAAATCGAGAAGTAGCCAACTGATCAGGAGAGCCTTTTGGAAATAAAACAGCTTTGGGGCTGAATTCTCTTCTTACTGAAAATTCATATTATATATAATGGTAATTTTTTTTTTTTTTTAAAGACAAGAAGGAAACTATCTGGGGTGAGAGGTACTGAACTCCTCATTTCCCATCTGCTTACCGTGCTCAAGGGTAGAAAAAATCTGAAATGGAACTGATAATGCAGTGTTTTCAAAACACAGGAGTATTTGGAGTGCTGCTGGGGAGTCCTGTGAGCTCAGCTGCCTGCTGGGTCTGTGGTCAGTCTCCTCTGCAGAGCACTGGCAGCTGAAAGCAAAGCGTAAGTTTGGGTGGAAGTGGCAAGTTCTCTCTAAAGCCCTGGAATTAGGGATACTCCCAGACCAACAGATGCCTGCCCACCCTTCCCTCAAAGAGCAGAACTCAATATACTTCTTTATTTATCTGTCATGATGGGAGACACCAGTGGATAATAATAAAAAAGAATAATACTTTAGAAGAAATGAGAAAAAAAAAATAAATAAAGCCCTTTGGCACTGGCATTTTGGGGAAACACCATATCTTTTGGGTGCCCTTGGAAACATTACAAGAGCGCTGGAAGCCAGAAGATAAACCTTTATTTTTTTACTTCTGCTTAAAAATTCAAACTTGCTCTCATTGCTGCCATTATAATCCTTATAAAATTAGTTCTACAAATTTAAAATTTCCATTATTATTGGTTTTTGTAAGTGGCTGTGTTTCCTTTTTTTTTTTTTTTTTTTTTT
>WEZZ01024164.1:346963-363962 GCA_013400585.1 Chloropsis cyanopogon
GTTGTTGTTGTTGTTGTTGTTGTTGTTGTCCTCGGGAGCATCAGATATAAAGAAAATCAGAAATCAGACCTCAAGACTACTTTTGAGGCAGAAATAATCCAACCATTATTTCTGGTGTAAAAGGTTTGTGAATAGCATCATTTGCCTAGAAGCTGTTTTCCAACCTAATAACTCCTGGAATAATGACCTAAAACTGTTTCCAAGAGGATTAAGGCCCATATAACTATTAGGAAGTATAAGTTTCTGAAAAAGCTTCTTTCTGATTGGTGAAGAGGTGAGTTCTGATTTAGGTTAAAGCTGCTTGCTTAGGAGAATCAGTTTCAATCTCTCTGAAGTCAAAAGTGTTGAAGTAATCCTCTAGAGAAGGATTGTCTGAGGGTTTTTTTTTCCTTCTTTATATACATAATATATATGCGTATATATAGATATTACTTATTGCCATAATGACCTGGAAGATGGTCATTTAAAAGGGTTTCTAATCCATTTGGGAGGGGCTTTTTAATCTTCTGCTTTCGTGTGCCTTGAGCAAAAGCTGTTCAAAAGGGGCTGAGATTGCAGCTGAACACTTGGCTTGTTGGTTAATCATCACTTGAACACTCTTGATGGGAGAGACTGTGGAGCAGAATTTATTATCTGGAATGATGTTGTGTTTTTAGGGTCACGCGCGTGTTGGGTGCTCCGTGCTCTCGTTAATTGCTTTTCCAGCTAGCGTGGCCTGTAAAGGGGAGGGAGGAGAGAACACGGGCTGGGGATGATTTGGGAATTCCCAACGTGCAGGGGTCAGGCATTATGCATTGGAGGAATGCACGGGCTTGCAGCTGAATCTGTTTGATAAAGAGCTGCTTGCTGAGTTGTACTTTTTAATTGGCAAAACTTCAAAATGCGCTGGTGACGGGAGTTCACCACAGCAAGCACGTGGATTCACACTGAAATGCCTCCCAACCACCTTTGTTGCCTTGAATTCACCAGAGCTAGTGCCAGAGCTTCTGGCTGAATCACAGAAATGCCTCAGCAGATCAGACTGAAATCCCGAAGCCATCAGTGGGTTCAGCCAGTTTATCCTGGGCTGCCTTCCTTGCCAGCAGGCAGGATGGGTTCACATCTGCCCCACGAGCATGCTCATGTGAGAAGGTGAAATAAACATCTGGCATTAGCAAAGGAAAACACCATTGTCTCATTTACTCGAGGAATTAGTATCACTGGCCATTCAGAAATCTGCAATAATAGGCGTGTGCTGTGCTCGTTTTGACCTTCAGAGAAACGTAGCCTTGTGTGCAATTTAAAGGTGATTTAGCAGAGTTTCTCACTAATAAGGTAACAATAAGGTTTGGCTGTCGAATCTTGTTGTTATACAAGACGGAGCCAGTTCTGTGGGACACTGAAATCCATCTTTAAAAAAAGCAGAAGGAATATAATCAGTGATGGTACTTAGCATGCAGCTGAACCGGGCCCTGTTTTGAAAAAATTGCTCTAATTTTTACAGTGGTTGACTGCAGCCACAATAGAGAAAAGTGAATAAGTGTTTTCTGATTAGATCTGTGGCCAAATTCTTATTTCTGATGCAGGGTGCACAGTGCCAAAAATCTGATGCATATGCTTATGAAATATTTTTCTGGTTCTATATGTACTATAAATACATTCCACATGGCTTTATACAAAGCTCTCTGTTATTGCAGTAAGTCACAAGCTACTAAGCCAGATCCAAAGAAGCTGAAGCTCTGAATAAGGTTCTTTAACATTTTATGACTTTGAAACGCTGGTTTAGAGTATATTTGCTTCATTAATTTGTGGCTTTGATCTCAGTTGGGTAAGCATTGAAAAGATAGGCAAAAATTAATGGGGAAAAAAACCCCTTTTCACAAAGGTCTCTTGTTGCCCTTAAGTTAACAGACTGAAGAAAGTTCCTTTTCATTTTCCGTAGTCTAGGTTCTGATTTTGAACCAGGAATATGTAGTCTTATTTAAAATGTATCATTCAAGGAGTACTGCTGCTGAAGATCTCCTTTGGTGTGACCAGGTTGGGCAAAAATTGCCTGCCTAGGGTGAATAGGAGTCTCTCCTGGAACTTTTAGAGGAAAAAAATATCTGTGTTCCCTCTACTCCCATCTGTGGGACTGAGGGAATAGCTCTTGTAGTTTTGTCTTCCCTAGCCCCAGACAGGTCTGTCCAGTGGCCCAGGAGCTCCTTGGAGACAGTAAAATTAAGTCTGGCTACTGCCTTGCTGACTTCTCTTTTTTATATTAAAACTTGAATTCCAGCATTGCAATTAAAAAACTGAGGAGAGAGAGTGGATTAGCTGCAGAGAAAGAGTTTGGTAAACCTAAGCAGAAAACTCTGAGTTGAGCTGCAGAGATATTTTGCTTGCTGCAGCAACAGGTTGCTCCAGTTCCTCCTTGTTTGTTTGTTTGGTTTTTAATTTTTTTTAAATGAACATTTATATAGTCAGCCACCAGAGTAAATTCAAGTTAAGTAAGGGAACACTCTTTCTCCTCCCCTCCCTTTTATCTCCTGCCCAGAAGCAGCTTGATCTTACCAATGGAAAGTGCAGCTTTGCTCCCAAGACTGGTGATACAAATACAGTACCAACCCATTTGTTTGCTTTGTCCTTTGCTCAGAACCTTCCTGCCTGGGCCTCCCTACTGTACCTTTCCCACATCCCTGAGTTTTTATCCCTTGTAGCCCTGGAAGAGAGTGGAGCCCACTCCCTGCCACGGGTCTGTGGCCACCAAACCAGTGGAGACTGTGGCCATCACCTGTACCTGCGTAACAGCATAGAGTTGACTGCCTTGGGGAATTCAGAATTTTGGAGGTGCATATGTGGCCACGGGGGGTCTCACTTGTGAGGGCAGAGGTTGTGAGGCTGGGCTTGGACATCTCAGCAGTGGCAGCCAGAAGAAATGCTCTGGGTCCCTTTCCTCAGGTGAGGGGGGAACGAGCCTTGAAGGACGCTGACACCCCACAGCTGATTTTTGGTCAACTTCCCTGAACTCTGGTGAAAGAGGTGAAGGTGATGGTGGTGATTTCATAAAATCTGATGTTTTGTGCAGAGAGCCGAGCAGAAGATGGTGCTTTGGCAGAGCTGGGGGGTGCTGAGCCCCTCAGAAAATCCTTGCAGCCCCTCAGGTGGGGTGTGAAGCACCTGGAGCCTCCAGATGCTCCTGAGCCGTTGGATGGGAACCCTCATGAGGAAAAGGGAAAGCGAACATTCAGCAACTGGAACTCCTCAGCCAGGAGAGCCATCAGCTGCTGCTTTCTGCACCTTGGAAAGGGTTAATGCCGAGGTGCTCCATTGTATTAATGATGGTTGTGTCTCCACAGGCCCGTTGGGCTCTTTCAGGGGCCTCTCAAAACAATGAGTGCAGTGAGGCTGTTCTGTCTAATTACTCCAAGACAGGGATGCTAAAGAGGAATTAATGACAGTTGACAAGTGCAATTAATAATTATAGCAAAGCTGGGAGTCATGCAGCAGGCAGATGACAATAACAGGGTAACTGTACATGACAGCTTTCATCCGTTCCCCCCCCGCCCCGCCTGCTTCTCCTTTCTTTTACCCTTTCATGTGAGCTGCTGCACGAGCTGGGCCAAGGAAGGAGAAGATCTAGCCCCATGGATTTGTCCAGTTTCCAACCTAACCTGACTCTCCCCACCCCACTCTTCTCCCTCCTAAGGAAAAGTAAAATTAAAAAAAAAAAAAAAAAAAAATAAAAAAAAAAAAAAAAAAATTACAAAAATTATTAACAGCACCAACTTAGCAGCACAGGCTTCTGTTAGCTTTCACGGTCAGGTGTTGACAAGACTACTTAAAATTCATGTTGTGAGATTGGAAGGAGAAGGGGACAGGGAAAGGCAGCAGCAAGCTGGAGTTGAAGTGGGATTTCCATATCAAAGGCCAGGCCTTTGGCTCTGAATGGTAATTAAAGTACCCAGATTTCATCTCCTTGGTCAGCTCATGAAAAGGAAAAAAAAATTAGAGAGAGGATTTTTTCACTCCCTTTAGACTACAGTACAGCAAGCAGTAAATTAAATGAAAGTTGAGCTAAAAGGTGCCTAACGCTTCAATCTTTTGCATCTAATAAAATCTATGATGTTTTTAAAGCATTTATTCAGTTCACATCTTCATCTTGCTGTGATTATAAAGAATATCATGTCTGCTTACATTTATTGGGCACACATCTTGGCCTTCCCAGGGTTGTAAAAGGATTTCACTTTTCATTATGTTGCTGTTGTGTTATGGCCTTTTGGCTTAAAAAAAAAAATTAAATAAAATGTGGGGGAGAAAAGGAAGGGAAAAAGAAGCACATTTCTGAGTAATTTCTAGTTGGTCATTGTAGGAACCACTAACAGAGAGAACCAAATAAATGCAAATTTAATGAGGCATGGGGAACTAGTAATGAGATTCAACAGCCTCTCACCTTGAGGTGGTTGGTTCAAAGTAGGACTGTGACACTGCTGAAAGTGGCCACAAACCAGCAGTCACGCGGCAGTAAAAGTACAACGTTCTGTCCCTGGGGCCCAGCTCCTGGTGGACACACCGTGATGAAATGGAAGCCTTGCTTGCCTTTGCTGGAGTCCCTCTTAGGGACAAGGACTGCAGGACCATGTCCTCCCTGGATTTCCTGCCTGTGGCACGCTCAGCTCAGGGTTCTGCTGTAAAAATTTGTGATGTCTCCCCCTGAGCTTCCCCTTGGCTGTCTTGGTTCCAGGTGTTCTGCAGACATGCAGTGCTCTCCAGTCTTTGGGGCTGTTGGGGTCTGCCCTCTCAATAGCAGGGGTAAATCCCAAAAACCTGGGAGTTTGACCAGTACTGCTGGTGCCCTGCTGTGCCCTGTACCAGTTACTCAGCACCTTGGGCTCCTGCCTCTGGGTTTGCACCTCAGTAAATCCACAGCTGCACCCTCTTTGGCTGAATGTCCTGAGGAGAAAAGAAGTTCAGCTCTTTTCAATTCTGCTTCATAACAATGACAGGCTGAAACCTCAAGTCATGCGGCCAAAATGTGCATAATTGAAGGGGATCAGGCTGGGTCAGAGCCTGCCACAGGGCACTGGAAATGTCTCTCCTGACCTCACTGGATGGTGGATCAGCTCCTGGAGCTGCAACACCAAAGTGTCTCTGGTTTGGTCCATTTTCCTGCAGTTCCACCTCCACCATGCCACATGTGTGCCTTCTGACATAACCATTTTGGTATGAGCAGGAACCATTTTGGCATGAGTAGGTTTAGTAAAAGTGAGAAAATTAGATCAAAAGGATCATCATGTCTATAAATATCGCAAAATATCTATAAATATCTATATATTCCTCAACAAGTAGGAGCCATTTTGGCGTGAGTAGGAACCATTTTGGTATCAGTCACCACAGATGTGGGCAGCANAATATCGCAAAATATCTATAAATATCTATATATTCCTCAACAAGTAGGAGCCATTTTGGCGTGAGTAGGAACCATTTTGGTATCAGTCACCACAGATGTGGGCAGCACTGTGTGCACGTGGGTGTCCTGTGTGTAGTGGTACAGCAGTTGAGGTGGAAGGGGTAAGAGGAGCTCCTTGGAACAAAGCATGGAATAGTTGAAATTAAAATTTAAAAAGGGCAGGGGAAAGGCAAAATATTGTTGCTTTAACAAAGAACAAGAACTTAGAAATAAGCCAAACTAAATACTTGTTGGACACACCTGCACCCTAAACTTGAGGCTTGCAAATGTAGACTTGTATTCTAAATTCTGAGGTTATTTCTCTTCCTCCCTTTTTTACTGTCTCTTCCTTTCTTGCTCTTTTCTTTCTCTCTTCCTCTCTAAGGTATGCTTTCCTCCCCCTTTGCCCCCAGCTCGAGTGCATCATTTTCTGCTATTGTGTTTAAAAAAACTCTGCTGCAGGGGCTCTGAAATGAATAAAAATGTAATCCTCAATGTGCCCATTGTGCACTCTCATTTGTTTTTGCTGTATCGATTTATCAGCAGAGGGAAATTACTCGCTGGAAGAGAGGATGCCAGTCAGAATGACATTTATTTCATAGTACAAGGAGGCTCTCCAGCGTGTTTCCATGTAACCCAGATATTGGAGCTGTAAAAGGGCTTGTAACAAGGTTTAGTGCTATGATTAGATTGTGTGGAGCACCTTGCTTTCATAACAACAGGCACTTGGCAGGAGCCAAGGCCTCAGGTTATGGTCAACTTTTTTATTTCCTTTTACCTTAACACAGAGTATTTGGCTTGCACCTCAAAATGTTCCTGTTAAAAACTCACACGTGCCAGCTCGTGAAATCTTACTTGGTATTTATAAGGGTCTTGAGCATTCATGCCACTGAGTTAAAAAGAGAGAGAGAAAAAAAGATAAACTATCTACTTGTTAACATTTTTAGCTTTGTCCTTCCTTGTGCTTCTAGTGAAGCAATTTTTTTCCTCCAGTGACTGAGAGCTGTGGTTGCTCAAGGTAAAAATGGAGCGTATTTTTTACACAAAACCTGCAGTAGGTATATTTGAGTTGCAAATAAAGATGGGACTCAGGAGGCTGAATCGTGGGCCAGGGCTGTGCTTGCCTGCTGTTGCTGGACAGTTTGTGCTGAGGGCTTTGCTGTGCTGGGTTGTCTGGGGTCTGTTTAGCTCAGCACCCCCTTTTCAACAGCCTTGAAGGTCAGGTGGTTCAAAGCAAGATGCACAAATCCCAGGGTGGCTCTTGCTCCACGGCTCTGCTCTTCAGCGTGTTCTCCACAGCATTCATGTGCCTTTGGGACTGATGCTGGTGGGGAAACCACCTCTCCTGACCACCACAGGGACGAAATAGGAAGTGGGAGGTATGGGAAGTTATGTCTGTGTTGAAGATTGCTTGATGCTTTCCATCCTAAAACTCTCAGTTCAGCTGTTCGTATCTTTGCCAAACGATTTCAGCTTTGGCTGATATTTTCCATTTTGGGTGTTTGCCTCAGACATTAAAAAAAAAAAAAATTAAAATAATTTTTCAGCCAAAATGGCTCAGCTGTCCCTTAGCTGAGAGAGAGAGAAAAAAAAAAAAAAAAGTTGTTTTGCTTTTATTGAAAATATTCTCGCTGTCTCAATGGAAAGCTCAGCTCCCAAGTTGCAAGCCTCTGAAATGCTAAATTGTGTATCCAGTAGCAACTTTACTGAGTGATAAAATTAAACAGGTTTACCTAGCCTGTGGAGTTTTTTGCTAGACTGTGAACCCACTGGCTTTTATGCCTGCTGTCTTTGTCTTTGGGATGGTGGCTGGGAAGTCATGGTTAAGGTGAGCTTAACTAGAACTGCTAAAATCCATCTGCCTACACGTCTCTCTTTGAAACAGAGGATAATGCTGTTGGTATCCAGCTGAAGTAAAAGCTCAGGCTGCATTTCAGGCACAGAATGAGCTGAGGGCTTTGCTAGCTAAGCTTGACCTAAACTGAACTGTTCCTTTCTAGTCTAGATGAGATGTGTTATTTTCCTGCTAAAGTTCAGTTCAGAAATAGAGAGAGAGCAAAAGAGTGTAGTACTGGACTGTGAAAGAGAAATAAAATCAAATAAGTGGCTGGCAGAGGCCAGCACTCCTGCTTTTGGTGAAGCTGGGAGCCCATGAGCTGGGCTGAAGCAGACAGAAAACCATCCCAGCAGCTGTGATGGCCTGCCCTCTGAATGCCTCCTGTGCTTTGGAGCTACCTGCTTTGTCACTACATTGGATGATGAGAAGGTCGATTCATCTGGTTTTTATTTTTTTTTTTTTTCTCCTGCATACCCAGCTATATTTAGAATGAAATATGGATTCCGATAATGAGAAGATAAATGGGGAAAAAAATGTAGTTTAAATAGTGTTGTTATCTTAAAATGAATGCTTGAGTAACACAGAGGCTAAAACAACTTAAGCATATGGAAATGTATGTGAAATCAATACACTAGGATGTCACTTTCTGCGTCAGAATCAGCATGTGTCTGTGCTGACAAAATGCCATGCATTACCTTTCCCCATCTGTTCCAAGCACATTTAGGAGTGCCTTGAAAAGCTTTTGCAAGTCATGACATAAATACACAACTGGATGGTGCAGTGTAGATAGAGCAGCAATCTAGCAAAGCCTCCTTTAAAGGGAAATTATTTTAATCCTTTTCAGGCAAGAAATTAATTTTCAAGAAGAAAAAAAAAAAAAAAGATGCTGGTCTAAAAGTATAGTATCATTTACCAGTCATATCCACATTAAACGTTTCTCCCCAACACTATATCAGAAAATAGCTTTCAACATGGAGAAAATCCAAAATCAATTAGTTCAGTTTAAGTTATTTCAAATTTCATTGTTAGTTTTTAAAGAACATCTTCCAGACTGTCTCTAAACTTTGCATGGAAATTAATTTAGTTAGAAGTTTTCTTCCCACTTGCATATTCCAGCCTAGAGAAACTGAAGATTTGCAGAGATCAGCAGTAAAAATAGTACCATTAATTCCCACACAGTAGTACCTGAGTAGTTCTGCAGATGTCACTTCCTTTGTAATTATTGACTTTTTATTGGTGTTTCAGCAGGGCTTCTCATACTATGATGTGTAATAAACCCACACTACTCTCACTTATGGGTGTAGGTAACTACAACATGAGTGTAATAGTCCATCCTCACGACTTTATTGATGATTTTACATCATTTAAGAAGTGTCTTTTGCTCATAGGTGTGCAGAAGGCTGAGAGGCAGCTTACTGTCTGTGTGCTTCCCCAAAATACTCTGCTCACACGCCCCAGGGGATTGCCATTTCTAGGGCAGAGTGGCCTCAATCTTTCAGGCAACTTTTAGGACCACACAAGTTTGAATTTCTTATCTGTGGCTTCCCTCTTATCCGTGTAACCTGATCACAGTTCCATCCATCAGCTCACGGTTTTACTTTAGGATAACTCCCGGTAAATCTCGATATACCACAGCTGGTGGTGTGAGCTCTTGGTGCCCATCTCTGGAACCAGAGGGAGCTGCAGACAGACAGAAGGGAGTGCCTGAAGTGAGAGCTGCTCAGAGTCTCCAAAATGACCATTCATTTGGGGGTGCTGCTTGTTTGACAGACTGCAAGGTGTAGAAATTCTGTGGAGCAAGAACCTCAGGTACTAGATACTGCTTTTTCCTCTTTCTGTGGCACCTGGTCAATTGCTAGGAGAAGATGAAAAACTGATGGAACTACAGAAGAAGAAATCATTGTTGGAAGGTTTCTCTTTAAAATTGCAATGTAGCTTGGGAGCCTTCAAACTGTTAACAGAATTGGGACCAATAGGAATTGCAGGAGTGCTGTCTAATCTGGCTCCTCCTTAGAACAGACCTTGCAAAATTTCTGCACCAAAATTAATGGAATGAAAATGTTTATGAAAGGGCAAATTGGTAGCAGCTATTATTGTGACTTTCATCTCCTTATTCTTTGCTTATCATAATGCTATATTTGGAAAGTATTCCGAACAAGAGCCAAAAGCAAAGACCTTCCTTTTGAAGCAAAATCAGAAACATTAGCTGGAAAATCTCTCACTGTGGTGTTTGTTCATCTCCTCACCATTGGTGAATTTTGTTTTCACTCGCAAGTGGGAACCAGCAGATCAGACACTTCCAAGGGTTCATTCACTGTGAGGTTTTGCAGGTGATTTCAGTTTAATGCAACCAGATAATTGTAGCCCTGAGGCTTGGTTAGGTTATAAAGCTGTTAATCCAGACTATATTATCCAATCATATGTTGTGCTTATATGAGAGACCTCTGCCTTTAACAGGCTCTCCCCATGCTTGTAAGTGGTGGTTTTGGTTTGGTTTTTGTAGCTTTTTTTTTTGTTTCGGTTGGTGGTTTGTTTTTTTTTTTTTTTTTTTCTCAGCAGCCCTATAAAAAATGAGGCTCAGGAGAAGATGAAGCTCCCAAGCAAGTCCCTGGAGGTGTGCAGGGCTCTATAAATACACCCCATACGTGAGATGCACATACATCATGGGTAAGCTGGCTCACCATGCTGAAGTGTGTGTTCACCTCCGCATTTAAGAGAGGGTAAGGTGGTGGGCACTGACAACTCTGAAAACTAAGGGCTATATTTAGTTCTAGGCCCACATGTAGCTGCAGCAAATGTATGGCAATGTTTTATAAGCAGTGCTGTCAAGCAGTCAAAAAACACATATTTTTGTTTTAAAGAAATTTGTGTATTTGTCAAAACAAGAATTTTTCACGGCAATACCCTCGTTTGAAAAGATTTTTTTGAAGGGGGAGGAAAGTAGGTGAAATTGCATGTCAGCCTGAAATCTGGACCTTTCTCATTTGAAAATTATGTTTTTTCACCTCTAATGAAGTTTACATTATTTGGTTGCAAGAGGGACAGCTCTTGCAAGTTTGCCATCCAGCCCTTTGAATATAAGATGTTGATAGGGGTCATGTAAAGCTGTGGCTGCCCCATTCCTGGAAATGTCCAAGGCCAGGTTGGGTGGGGCTCTGAACAACCTGGTCTAATGAAAGATGCCCCTGCCCATGGCAGGCTGGGTAGAACAAGATGATCTTTTAGATCCCTTTGAATCTGAAGTCATTCCATAATTCTATAGAAAACCTTAGCTGAAAGTTCAGGTTTCATCACTGAAACCATCACTGCCTGTGCCATGGAAAAATAAAGCCCAGTGTCCTGTTGCTGGTACCTCTACAGCATTGCTTGGCTCGAGACACAAAGGAGAAGGAGGGGTCACCTTCCAAACTAGCCAGCAAAAGGTTTTGGTGAACTACTGTGGCTGGAATAAATAACTTAGAAGTGGGGAGTAGCACTGATAAGATCTGCATTGTAGTGATTTGTCATTTTAGAGATGGAAGAGGCCTCTGACCTGCTGATTTTAGGAAGTGGGATTGCTTCCATTTACAGAGGAATGACTGGTGTGTTGCTTGAGCAAATGTGAGGCCTGGCTGTGCAGGTCCAGATGCTGATGAATGAGGCAGTCCTCACTTTGTTGGAGGATGTCAGTAGGCTCAGAGTCATCCCCTTAAAAATGGGTTTTTCTCTGGAAAAAAAATTGTTCTCTTCTGTGTTGCAGTACTGTCTACTTGTGTAATTTCAACTCTTTCTCAACAATTCCTTCTAAGAGACAAACTAGTGGAGTAAAACAATCAGGATTAAACCGTTCACATTTGTCCTCATAATTAAGTTCCAACCAGAGCTGTGCCTCTCACTTGAGCCTGCTCTGGCGTCTCTTTTGACCATGCCCTGAGCTGAACCAACTTGCTGAACTCCAGCCCTGGAACAAGCATCCAGCCTGCTCTCCCTTCTCTTGCTTCCAGAATAAACTGGAGCAGAGAGTGCCTGTTTTGAAGTGCACTGTGTGAAGATGCTGCTGTCTCAAGAAATAGCAGTGGCAGCAGAGCTAGCAGAGTGTAGAAGTCAACCCACCTGGCTTTTCTGGGCTACTTTCATCCTTAACTGACTTTAAGGAAGGAGGAAATATATAAAACTAGAGAGATTGTGCAGTACTAACATTTGGATATCTGTTTCAATAAGTTTTTTAAAGAGAGACCCGGCTATTTCTCCACAAAAATTCTGTCAAATAGGTTTCTTTGAAAAGGAATTCCATTTCAGGCAGTTGTGGCAAAGTCTATAGTATTCACTGTGATGATCTGGCTCTGATTTTGCAGGGGCTTGGCAAGTTCACATATTGGTTTATGTATCTGAATTGTCTCTCTAACTTCAGCAAGACTGTCGACGTGCAGAGTTACAGGCTTGAGGAGTCTCTGTGGGATGCAAGCCTCAGATTTTACACTGGGGAAGAATAATGTCAAATTTGTAATTAAAAATCTCCAGGACAGGCAAATTTCTGAGCATGTGCAGTATCCTTTTGGTGAACCTCAGCATCCCAGCTGGTTTTGGTGAAAAACACAGAAAGCAATTAGCTTGCATCTTAGAGGCTAATAATAACTGAACCTTTTGGCAGATTTTGTGATGGGATGATTCTCTCTGCGTTAGAAGCCAAATGAATTAATAAAACAGATTTTTAAAAATCACTTATTCTAACACAGTCATTTTCCTGTCAGAGGTGCATAAAAGCAAAGAATTTGCAACCTGGACTCTTTTGCTTTAGACTTTTTGGTAAGGATTAATCTCATGTATTTGTGCCATGTTAGAGCAGTTTTCCCTTTGGAGTGGCAATCGTGAGTGTTCTGCTTGAGATCTGAACAAATTCCATAAAGTCAGTCACCCTTATTCCCTCTTTAAATATCCAGGGTGGTTTTCTGGATCTCCTTGGTAGAGGAAAATGTAATCACACACAGAAGTCATGATGGCAATGTCTTCCAAGTAATGGGAAGCAGTTTCTGGGGGAGGAAGCAAGAGCTGCTGGAAGAGAAGAGTGAAAGAGCAGTGAGATTTCTCCAAGATATCCTAGTTCAGTTTAGTTAGGGCTGGGTGGTATGTGAGCAGTGCATGAATGATGCTGGCTATGTGAAAACACCACTCTCTGACACGGGAATTAGATGCTTTTTGTAAAAATATACATCACTCCCCCCTTTGAAAATACAGCTGGCTTTATCAAACCAGGTAAGAAATTATCCAACCTTCCCTTCACCTTTTATTTCCCAGCTAATGGAGAACAGTGCTGAGACACTAGTTATGGTATCAAAGGACTTTTCCTCATTGTGCCTGCCCTCACTCTCTGGTGAGTGCAGCTTCCCTGGACTGAACACCAGGGAAGTTTTCTGTGTTTTTCTCCTACATGCCCAAACATACCTGTTTTAGCTGGTTCAGCTGCTGTTTTGGTCTTGTTAACTGCAAGCCTAGGAGGTCTTGTCTCCTTTGCTGAACTGTGAAGCACACACTGATTCTTCTGAGCAGGTTGTCTGGAAACCAAATTGTTATGCCTCTTATTTTCAAAATGTAATAGGATAATCTGCTCTTACCTCTGAAAAAGACTGGCACCTCCACCAATATTCTCCTAAGCAACCAGAAAATAGTCTAAATGCTTCATCCTCACCTGAGGCTCAGGTTCCTGATCTCATTCCTTATCAAAAGCAGTCATGTGCAGAGCACAGACTGAAACCATTGCTGCCCAAGGCCACTGTTTAGACCAAGAATAAATCTGATCAGCTGCAGACTTGTATTTTTCAGTGGAGCCTTTGCTTCTCCCGCTCCTTCTTCAAGAGACACAAAAGCCCAAGAGAAACATTCACAAAGACCCTACTAGGAGGATTAGGCTGCTCCCTTCAGCTTCTCATGGTGCATCCATTACCCCACTCTCTGAGGTCTGGTGGTTTTGTAGGGGAAGCTGTCTTAATGCAGGCTTTCCTTGTGCAGTGTGACTTCTCTATGCCTTGTTCTCTGGGCTTGCTTTCAGTGGAAATGCAGTGCTGCTTTGCATCCTGGGCTTCAGGCTTCGTGAAAACAGCCATCTGACAAAGGGGTTCTTTTGGTTTTGCTTTTTTCCTGGGTTTTGTTGTTTTTTGGTTTTGGTTTTTTGGTTTGTTTTTGGTTTTTTTTTGTTTTTTTTTGTGGGGTTTGTTTTGTTTTTTTTTTTTTTTGGTTTTTTTTTTTGTTTGTTTGGTTTTTTGTTTTGTTTGTTTGTTTGGTTTTTTGTTTTGTTTGTTTGTTTGGTTTTTTGTTTTGTTTGTTTGTTTGGTTTTTTGTTTTGTTTGTTTGTTTGGTTTTTTGTTTTTGTTTTGTGTTTTTTTGTGGGGGTTTGTTTAGTTTTTTTGTTTGGTTGGCTTTTTGTTTGTTTGGTTTTGTTTTGTTTTAATTTTTTTTATTTGTTGTTGCTCGGGGTTTTTAGGTGCATGGTAAGATGAAGGAAATCATCATTTGGTGCTCAAGTGAGCCACTCAAACACAATTACAATTAGCTGGCCTACCATGCCAGCTTGGGTGTTTTAGGGTGTCCAGCCTTGCATCCAGGTGCGTGTAGGGTGAGGTCTCAGCCTGGTGCCATGTCCTCCTTGCTTGAGGGATGGGCACAGCTCGGGCACAGCTGGATTTTCCCTGCCTGGAGCTGGGGACAGGATTTGTCTGCGGCACTGCTGGATGAGCTGGTACCAGTGTGGAGCCCTGTGGTGCTCTGGAAGCACGGGGAAGCGAGGCTGGCTGTCTCCTCAGAGCACTGTTGGGCTGTGAGCCTCCAGCCCCAGGTCTCCCTTGATCTGGGGGCACTGGAGGAAGCCCATTAAACCTGTCCCTTTGGCTCCACAGCTTGCTGTCACCTCACCCACACCTCCCTGACCTAGAGCCCTCCCTTTTCATTTCAGTGCCCAGTGCAAGTCCTGCCCACGGTGATCTGCCCTGCCTGGAGCTCTTTTAAAGAATAACAGCCTGCATGGAAGCAGGTTCGGAGAAGTTGGAGATCAGCACAACCTTTTGCTCATCTCTGCCCGTCTCTTTCAAGCTGCTCTGAAGAGGGAAGCTCTCCTCTCCTCCTTCCCCACTGCCCCTCTGCCCCAGCTCCTTCTCCTTCCAGCCTGGGAGTAAACAGTGGATGGTACACGTATTAACACTGAGCTCCAGCACAATGCTCCTGGGCGTGCTCCGTGTGCAAGTCCCTGGCAGCCGTAAATTAATTAAAAGTAGACAGAAACCCTAGGAAAAAAAGCAAGTTCCCTTCCCCCTTCCCCCCTGCCCCTCTTTTCCTTTCTCTCTCTGTGGGTAAATAGCTAATTCCTTTGTTCCTTGCTGCACTATTTCATTTCTGCCATCATTGTCCTCATTGTTCTCTGAAACAGGAGGGGTCTGGGCCAGGAGCAGCCAAGGTCTTGGCTAATGACGGGAAGTCTTTAAAGTTTGCGCTGCATTTCATCTTCTCTGTGGGAGTTTTAGGACGCATCCAGTGTTTGATCCCCACCGTGCAACTTTGCTTCTAGTTAATTAACAGATCCCCATTACACTCTCTCATCTGCAAGCACATGGGAGGCCTATCAGGAGGTAATTCAAGGCCAATCTGAGTGATGGCAGAAATTAGAGAAAACGGTTGTTTTAGGGTTCTAACATCCAGGAATAAAGCTCTCCCTCTGCAGAGGTGCCCTGTAAATTTGGGCTCGTTTTGTTGTATCATTTTAAGTTTTTCAGTGATGTCCCTTGCAATCAGATCTGTTAGGGAGTTTGGTTTTTTTCAGGAAGAGTGGATGGGAAAGCGGTTTATTTGTGTTGCTGGTGCTTTGCCGTGCTGGCAGCCTGCATGGTGTATGGTTTTGAGGGCCAGTTGAAACGAAACCGCAGTGTTATTAGCAAGATGTTTTCACCTTCCTTTCATTCCCAGCTTCCCCATTTCCACCAAGCCTATTATACAGGTTACAAGTATCTCATGGCAAGTTTTTTAGTGCCGAGTAAAACCACCACAGGCCTCCCAGCTGCAGAGCTTTGTCAGGCTTTCAACTAAATACTGCCTCTCTCAGGAGTGCAACCTTCTGTCGGCTTTGAATGTTTAGAGTCGTCTGATATCTCCCCCCTTCTTTCCTCTTCCCCACCCTATGAGCAATGACCCCCTTTAACTAACGAATTAGGGACTGCTCCTGCAGTTGCAATTCTCAGTTCAGCACTTGGCAGCGAGAGCCAAAGCAGGGCTATTTAGTGCAGCGTTAAATGGCTCACCACATTAGCCCCCCGGCACGCACAGCTATTAGCTTGTTTTACTGTTGTTAAAGTTGCATTTGTTAGGTGGAGTTGCTGCTCCAACAGAAACTTGGTGCTGTGGGGAGGCGCAGAGACTGTCTTGTGGTTGTGTGGTGAGGCTACAAGAAGCCGAAGTTTCCCCTCTCCACAAGGCTTTACAGGGGAAAGTTTTCAGCTGTGTTGCGATCAAGACATCTTGACCATGATGCTGTGGCAGGGAGTAATCAAATCATGACCAGCTCCTTGGTCAGCTTCCAGCAGGGCTGCAGCCAGGTGGAGATACCCAAAGAGTGAGAGTCCAGCACTTTGGGATCTCCAGTTAGTGCCAGGCTTGGCAGGCTGTCTCCTCAGAGAGATGGGCTGGTACCCTCGCCCGGGCCCCTGGCTCCTCGGGACATCTCAAGGGAAGAGCAGCACGTGGGGTTATTGTCCCCACAATAATTTTAAGAGGGCAGATGTTGGGCTGAGGTGAGGGCTCTGAGCAGCTCTGGCTGCACAGCATTTCCCCAGGGTCTCCTCCAGCCTGTGTGCTGCACCGTGCAGCTCAAGAAATGGGTATTGGTCAGAAATGCTCCAGACCTACTTCAGAACTGGTTCTCACAGGTGCAGGATTCACTGTTGTCTGCTCTGAGTGAAAAAGAATTATTTTGATCTTGTCATCAGGGCTATCTGGAAGGCTGTCTGTGTGATCTGAGATCACACTGCGAGGTGGGATTCGTGTCTGGCCATGAACTCAGTGTACAAGTGTAGAAAATGATGCAGAAGCTATGTGCACCTTTGGTTCAGTACAGCGTGCTAGACTGTCCATTTCCCAGTCTTGGTCTTTGTCTAAAAATGGGATTAATTGTCTGCTTATTTAAGGAATCTACTACCTTTTATTCTAAATAAACATTAACTAAAATACTTTAAAATGGATATGTGTGTGTATATATATTTATATCTAATGCCATACATTAAAGAAACATGCTCTAATATAGGAAAAAAGCATAGGGAAAATGTTGTAGGCACAGAGTTTGTGGAGATGGGGAGTGGGGCTGATGGAGCTGATCCCTAAGTGGCTGCAGGTGTGAGCAGCAGGTGAGCAGCATTGAGGTGATGAGTGCCCAGGGGTGCTGCCCAATCCCCAGAGGGAGCAGAGGGCACACAGGTGCAGGGCATCAGCATCAGGGCATAAAAGGCTGGGCTGAAGACACTAAAGAGCTGCAGACGCTTGAAGCCTTCTTTAGTGCTGGTTGTGCCTCCACCATCATCCTGACAGGAAAACAGGGAGGTCATCAAAGCAAGTGATTTAGTATTTGAGCCTCAAATGCTAGTTTGAATCCTGACAGGGTCAGCAAAGCCTTCAGTGTTCCTGATTTGTCTCCAGCTCAGTGAAGATTCCACGGATAAGAGGTAAAGGAGCGGTGTCCTTGTGTAAGCCCCGGTGTTCTGTGGGGCCAGCTGTACTTGCAGGAGTTTGCTCAGCCTGCCTGA
>WEZZ01024165.1:6834-35489 GCA_013400585.1 Chloropsis cyanopogon
TTGTCAAGTGCTGTGGTATATTTATACAGTAAATATTGCTTAGTATTACTATGTTATTAAACATCATAATATACGTGCGGGAACTAATTTACATACTGTGATCTCATGGTTATAAGTAGTTGTTTTGTCCTGGTCTTGGACCTCCCCAATTCGGGGGTTGTCGGCGGTCATTGATGAAGGCTTCCAAAGTCTTCTTCACAACTGAACTTTTTAACTTTGGAGCATGAGCATTTACAGTGTTCCTTGGTCTGTCTGGTCCTAACTGGCCTAAATTGTTGTTTTGTGGCTAATTGGCTTTGCACTTGCCAATTTTTCATTAGTACTATACTTATCTCTCTCTGAAACAATCCTTTTTTTTTTCTCTCTTAAGCATTAAGCAACTAGTTAACCATAAACTAGCCATTGCATTGTATAGAAAGTTATTAATATCAGGTTATATAGGTATAAAAAGTTATGATTCAGATTATATAGATACAAATAGCTATTCAGCTTGTATAGATATAAATAGCTATGACTCAGGTTATATTGATACCAGGTTCTATAGCTATATCAGGTTATATTGATATCTTATAACTCCAGCTACAGACGCACTGTGTGACTTTGACTTAAGTTACACAGGCATCAAAACCTCCAGAACATGTGGAGATTTTTTTCTTTCTCACTCTGCTTGGGAGGATGGGAGCTTTTGTCTTCTCTGACAGAAGTACAGTTGCTGCCAAGGGAAACACACTCAAAGGCCAGTAGTGACGCAGCCTTCCCTTTGCTTCCTTTCTTATTCCCTCACTGCTGCACAGCTCCCTCGTGCCAGAACCTTGCTGCTGCCTCTCCTGAGGATTCAGAACTGCCTTCAGGCCCCTCCTGGAATGTTGGGGTGTATGATTGATCTCCCTTTATTACAGTTATTGTTGGTTTCTCCCTTTTACCCCGTTGAGGCAGGTATGGTTCAGCCCTTTGTCAATCCTTTCCCTCTCCTCCCTTATGTCCAGGAGATTCTGTGTCAATCCCTTGATCCTCTCCCTTACCTATCCTGTCCGTCACCTTGCCCTCCACCCTCGCTTNGCTCGCTGCTGCCTCACCTGAGGATTCAGAGCTGCCTCCAGGGCCTTCCAGGCCAAGTGCAGGTGCTCAGGAGTCTGAGGCTTCCGTAGCACCTCCTGAGAAAGTCTTTGTCACCTCCAGACTTGTTGGGGCTTTACCAGACGAACCATCAAGAGAGGTCATCCGCAAATTCCATCTCCGCAAGCTCACCATTCCTCTGGTTCGAGTGGACCTTAAATGCCACCCCGAGCTCATGGTTCGTCTGGCTCGCATCGACCCTGAGGCCGCCTGCAGGGCCCTTAGAGAGAGCAGCAGCTGCACAGCTTCAGAACAGCAAATCCCAGCCTATGACTCATCAGGTAGGGAAATTTCTACCCTTGCTTTACAAACAGATCCTGGAAATTGACCCTTTGAAGTACTTTCCTGCAGTGCTCTGTCATGAATAAAGGTACAGTTGCTGCCAAGGGAAACACACCCAAAGGCCAAGAGTGACCCAGCCTTCCCTTTGCTTCCTTTCTTATTCCCTCACTGCTGCACAGCTCCCTCGTGCCAGAACCTTGCTGCTGCCTCTCCTGAGGATTCAGAACTGCCTTCAGGCCCCTCCTGGAATGTTGGGGTGTATGATTGATCTCCCTTTATTACAGTTATTGTTGGTTTCTCCCTTTTACCCCGTTGAGGCAGGTATGGTTCAGCCCTTTGTCAATCCTTTCCCTCTCCTCCCTTATGTCCAGGAGATTCTGTGTCAATCCCTTGATCCTCTCCCTTACCTATCCTGTCCGTCACCTTGCCCTCCACCCTCGCTTCTGGAAAGATCTAGGCAGGGTGTCGAGTGATTGGACAGAATCCCTCATACCCTCCTCCCTATTCCCCCGATTTGTCATCCTGGAGAGTCATCCCACCCTTGGCCGACTCCCCTCTATCCCCCTACTGGTTGTTTGTGTTACCCCTGCCTCCTAATAAAAGGTGGGGTCACCGTCATCTTTTGGGCTCTCTGGAGCAGTCACCCCTTCTGCGTGGATCCTCCAATAAAGTTGGGACTGTTGANCTGCACAGCTTCAGAACAGCAAATCCCAGCCTATGACTCATCAGGTAGGGAAATTTCTACCCTTGCTTTACAAACAGATCCTGGAAATTGACCCTTTGAAGTACTTTCCTGCAGTGCTCTGTCATGAATAAAGGTACAGTTGCTGCCAAGGGAAACACACCCAAAGGCCAAGAGTGACCCAGCCTTCCCTTTGCTTCCTTTCTTATTCCCTCACTGCTGCACAGCTCCCTCGTGCCAGAACCTTGCTGCTGCCTCTCCTGAGGATTCAGAACTGCCTTCAGGCCCCTCCTGGAATGTTGGGGTGTATGATTGATCTCCCTTTATTACAGTTATTGTTGGTTTCTCCCTTTTACCCCGTTGAGGCAGGTATGGTTCAGCCCTTTGTCAATCCTTTCCCTCTCCTCCCTTATGTCCAGGAGATTCTGTGTCAATCCCTTGATCCTCTCCCTTACCTATCCTGTCCGTCACCTTGCCCTCCACCCTCGCTTCTGGAAAGATCTAGGCAGGGTGTCGAGTGATTGGACAGAATCCCTCATACCCTCCTCCCTATTCCCCCGATTTGTCATCCTGGAGAGTCATCCCACCCTTGGCCGACTCCCCTCTATCCCCCTACTGGTTGTTTGTGTTACCCCTGCCTCCTAATAAAAGGTGGGGTCACCGTCATCTTTTGGGCTCTCTGGAGCAGTCACCCCTTCTGCGTGGATCCTCCAATAAAGTTGGGACTGTTGACCCTCCACTCAGCCTCCTCCCTCTCTTCGCTATCATGGTCAGTCCTCACCGCACGAGGGGAAGGACCCCTCAGCCACCTCTCTGCACTCCCTGAGCGCGGAGGAGTGTCCCCCGCAGTGACCATGCGGGAGCAGCCAGGAAGCGGAGCAAGTGGTTACTTGCTGGATGCGCAGCCACAGCTTGGCACCCAATGTGGAGCCCCCAAAATCACCATCGGGCCCCGCGGGAGGACTGCTGATATTCCTACCTTGGATTTATCGGATACAGTCCGCTAGCCATCAGGCTCCCTCCGGTCTGAGGAGACCCTTGGTTAGTGGTGCTCCCGGAGTACAAGAGTGGTAGCTCCCTGGGCACCAAGGGAGTTGCTCTCCGGTGAAGAGCACTGCCCAGGACTCGACCTCCCCACACGCTGAATTCAGTAAGGTTATGGGGTTCTCTGGGGGGGAGACCCTGTTCCTTTATCCTGCTCCCTAAGAGCAAACTTCCCTGCTCCCAAAGAGCAGCAGCTCCAGGCAGTAGTGCCTGGATCTGGGTCAAGTTTTAACGTGACATCGGCCAGTGGGGAGGAGTTTTCTTTACTCCTGGGTGGGTTAGGTGGCGCAGTCGTGTCATCATGGGTGCAAAATTGTTTGCGCCCCAAAAGTGAGTTTATTATCAAATCGTGGGTCTGCTCGTGGGAGGGGGGATGAAATTTTCTAAGACTAAAATCAAAAGGTTTGTTCATTGTTTCTTCCGCCATTTCCCCGAAGTTACACCGCAGGTGGTCTCTGACCTGGCTTTTTGGGATTCTATGGGATGGAAATTAACGGAGATGGGGAAAACAGAGGATACCTCGTCTGCGGAGCTCCTTTTCTGGAGCTTGCAGATAAGGGACGCCCTGAAATCCCAACCCTTGGTGGCGGAGTCAGCGAACCTTGATTCGAACCCAAATTCCCCTAAAATTACCCTCAAATTCTCTTCCCCAAGACCAGGCATACTGAAGGGAGCAGATTGCTCCATTGTGCAGGGCTGCTACCGTCTCCCTGGCTCCCCTCAAATGCCTCAGAACCCCTGCCTGGGAAACCCTGGCCAGGCTCCCCGGGACTCTGCCCTTTCCCCCTCTACCCTACCTCCTTAAACCCTTTCCCAAAAAAACATGTGGTTCAACATTCCCAACTCCCCACAAAATGGCTCCCTCTCCTCGCAAAATGGAGCCAGTCCTTCTCCATACCCCTCTCCTTCTCCTTATGCCCAGACGCCATTTTGCACCAACCCTTTTCTACCCCTTAAACCCTTCCCCTCAAAGTCCCCTCCCCTTTCCCCACCTTCTTTCCAGGTCTGCCCACAGGAAAACCACTCCCCTTGCTCCTCCTGTTCCCACCCCCCGCCAGCCCCCAGTTCCCACAGAGTGTCTTCAGTGTCCCATGAGCCCCCTTCCAGGGCGGACCGTGGGAAACTGGTACTGGTGCCTGTTTTTACTGCTGCCCCTGTCTCCTATCAAACCCGGAGTGGAATGGCTTGGGCCCAGTGGGAACCTTTCTCCTTTGCTGAAACTAAGGAGCTTTGTAAGGCCCAAAGGGAATTTGGGAGGGACAATCACTGCTTTCAGGGCCTCCTTAAAGCAACCCTCTTGGCAAATGTCCTTACCCCTGCTGACCTGCAGCATCTTTTTTCATGTTTGATGTCCCCGACTGAATTCTTGGTCTGGGAATCAGTATGGAAAAAGGAACTGGGAAAAATCTTACCGGGGCTGTGGCATAACACACTCAGAGCCTGTGATGCAAATGAGTCACCCATCTCCACTGATCATCTGGCTGGAGAGGGTGAATGGAGTGAAGGCTCCAAACTAGCTCATGATATCCCTGAGGTTATATTACAGGAAGTGAAGAAGGCAGCCCAAAAGGCCTTTCTAACCCTGCAGCCTGAGGCTCCGTTGGAGTTCTACACTAAAATCACCCAGCACCCATCGGAAACCTTCCTTGCCTTTGTCGAGTGCCTGCGGAGCGTGGTTGAAGTTCAAATACAGAACCCTGATGCATGCAAGGAGGTCCTCATGGAAATCGCTGCTGCCAATGCGAACGACAGGTGCAAAGCAGCCATCATGAGCCTCCCTCTCGACCTGCTTCCGACACTCCAGTCAATGCTTGAAGTCTGCGCAAAGAAGGTTTCGGTGCTCCCCACACCTCATCGAGACACCTACGACTTTGACTCCCAGAAGCCCAAAAGGGTCGCCGCAGCGAAACCGATGCCCTTGGCTGTAGGATTGCATTATTTATATTTTGAATTATTATATTAATAGTTCTGTAAATGGTTATGTTCTGTTCCCCCTTGTCCCCCCCAGATGGACTCAACCAGGTACCTGTCTCCTAGCTCCTTCCCAAAAAAGACAGGTGACACCTCCTTTCCACCTGTCACTGTCTTTCCCCCCTCCACTCTTGTTCTAGAAAGACCCTCGAGATTTGTAACCCCATTCGCTGCCCCCTGTGGAGTCCCACCGCTCCTGCCCCCTCATTGTATACCCTCGCTGTCATGTTACCCCTGTTGCAATGTTATTGGCTTGGTTGCGCCCCGCCCAAGGGGTACTTAGCCTTTGTTTCCGAATACATTTCACTTTCTTTTTGTGAAGCTCCGGGAGAATAAACCTCTTTGCTGCTACCCAAGCGAAAGTCCTCCTCTTTTCCTGGCCACAGCCATTTGATACGCAGGCACTTTCTGTGGAACCCACGAACTCGCCACTTCTTTCCTATCGTGCTTAGAAGTGGTGGGCTTGCCACCGTGCTTCCACCCCCCAGCTAGCTGGCGCCATTTCGTGGGTGGAAATTGTGGCACTTGGCCCCTCCACAACAAAGTCCACAGCAAGCTCCGCCACCACAACGGTCGAACTTTCCTAGGTCGCAGGGGAAAGCCATTCCATTGCGCTTTACATGCCTTCTGTGTGGGCAAACTGGACATTGGGCCTCTCGTTTCCCTCTGAGACAACAATTTTTAAGTTTTAAAAAGTATCAAACAAATGACTCCTCTCAGCAAAAGGCTGGTGGTCAAAAAAACTAGGCAGAGAGCGTGAGCCCTCCTCGTGCATTGATAAAAATGAGAAGGGCTCCTTTAAAAACAAAAAGGGGGAGATGAGGGGGACAACAAGGATATGGGCAACCCAAAAGTGGAAACTTCAAAACCGGACAAGACTCATAAAGATTTATACCAGGACAGGACTTTACCTATACTAACTACACCTAATCTAAATGACCCTTACAGGTTACACCTGACAGAACCGCTCCACCTTAAAGATGCAAAGTGACACTTTGCATCGTGGACAAGGATGAGTGAGGGATGTGGCCACAGGATCAAGAGTAAGTATGTTGTCCTTGGGGACACCAAATACACACCACAGGAGATCAAGGTTCTTCTGGGACTTGTGCCATTGGATCCAGATGGACTCATTCTCTGGCTGCACTGTGTCCGCCTGCCCCTATTCCTGCCCAAGGGCCAGATCGTAGCACAAATCATCCCAGTGCATGATCCGGGGGACTCTCGCCAGATGCCATCAGAGGGCGAGAACCCCACTGGCTGCTGGACGCAAGCCATGGGCAGGGACAAGCCAAAGATTTGGTGTGGGATCTGCAGGGGCAGGGAACTAAAATAGCTACAAGGACTTTTGAATACTGGAGCAGATGTGACAATCATTCCCTCCCGGGAATGGCCGTCACATTGGGAATTGCAAAACGTGGCAGGTGATGTTAAAGGTGTAGGGGATATCCAATTGGCACGTCAATCCAAGAGCATTGTGCAAATTGAGGGGCCAAATGGGCAATTGGTATCTCTACATCCGTTTGTATTAGACTGCACAGAACCCCTGTGGGGGAGAGACCTGATGGCCCAGTGGGGGGGTCACAATTGACATCCCTGAAATCCCCCAGGTTTTTTGGGTGGCAGCCACTGAAGTGCACCCTACCCAGAAGCTAAATTGGAAAACTGTTTCACTGGTCTAGGTAGAGCAGTGGCCGCTCCGTAAAGAAAAAATTAAAGGTGCTTGAGGAGCTCATGGAGGAACAACTAAAAAGAAGTAACATCGCAGAGACCACAAGTCCATGGAACTCCCCCGTCTTTGTAATAAAAAAGGTGAACAAAGACAAATGGAGACTCCTCCACGACCTCCGCCAGATTAACAATGTGATTGAAGGTATGGGTGGTCTCCAACCAGGGATGCCATCCCCGTTGATGCTCCCCCAAAATTGGAATTTGGCAGTCATAGACATCAAAGACTGCTTCTTCCAAATTCCTCTGCACCCTGATCATGCCCCATGTTTCGCCTTCTCGGTGCCCACCATTAACCAAGAAGCCCCAAGGAAGAGATACCACTGGAAAGTATTACCTCAGGGGATAAAGATCAGCCCAGTAATCTGCCAGTGGTATGTCTCTTCCTTGCTGTTTCCAGTTCACACAGCCATCAAGGACGCTATAATACTACATTATATGGATGATGTCTTGGAGTGTGCCCCCAGCGAGGACATACTTATGCATGCACTTGACCTGACAACAAATTCGTTGGTCACTGCAGGGTTTGAGCTTGCAGAAGAAAAGATCCAAAGAATGCCACCCTGGAAGTACTTGGGCCCGGAAATAGGAAAGTGGACCACTGTGCCGCAAAAATTGGCCATCAAGAGTACCATCAGGACCTTGGCAGATGCCCATCAGCTGTGTGGGTCCTTGAACTGGAAAAGACCTTGGCTAGGAATTTCCACCGAGGACCTAACCCCACTTTTCAATTTATTGAAAGGGGGAGAGGAGCTGAGTTCTCCTAGGACTCTTACCCAGGAGGCCAAGGCTGCCCTAGAGAAGGTACAGGAGATCTTGTCCACCAGACAAGCACACAGGTACGTACCAGACCTGCCATTCAAATTCATCATCCTAGGAAAACTGCCACACCTCCACGGTGTTACCTTTCAATGGGAGGAGGGAGATAGAAAGGATAAGGACCAGGGGAAGAGGGACCCCCTCTTAATCATAGCATGGGTGTTCCTTTCCCAGTTGGTCCAAGAGAATGACAAAGCCACAGGAGCTGGTGGCACAACTGATCGTAAAGGCCAGAATGAGGGAGTTAGCAGGATGTGACCTGAACTGCATTCACTTACTGATTAGACTAAATTCGGGCCAACTCACCAAACTGATGTTGGACCACTTGCTTCAGGAGAATGAAGCTCTGCAGTTTACCCTTGACAACTACTCTGGTCAAATTTCAATTCATTGGCTGGCCCATAGATTTTTCAATTCGGAGTTTACTCTGTCACTAAGAAGCAGAGAAAGGAGCCTCTAGAAGCCCTGACAGTTTTCACAGACGCATCCGGAACATCCCACAAGTCTGTGGTGACTTGGCGGGATCCTCAGACTCAGTGGTGAGAGGCTGACATAGCCGAGGTGGAAGGATTACCCCAGGTAGCTGAGTTGGCCACAGTTGTCAGAGCTTTTGAGAGGTTCCCTGAACCCTTCAATTTGGTCACCAATTCAGTCTATGTGGCTGGAATAATGTCAAGGGCTGAGAACACCATACAGCAAGAAGTGCCCAACATTTCACTTTTCAGCTTGCTCTCAAAACTAGTTACATTAGTCTCCCACCGAGAGCAACCCTTATAAGTGATGCATGTCAGGTCACATACAGATCTGCCGGGGTTCATCGCAGAAGGCATCCAGAGAGCCGACGCCTTTGCGGCACCAGCTGAGATGGTCCCGCTCCCTGATGCCTTTGAGCGGGCAAAGATCAGCCACCAGCTGTTCCATCAAAATGCACCTGGCCTGGTTTGTCAGTTCCATCTTACATGCGAACAGGCTAGCGCAATAGCGGCAACATGTCCTTCATGTCAACAGAACATCTTCCCCTCCCTAGGCTCTGGGGCTAACCTCAGGGGCCTTAATAGCTGTGAGGTATGGCAGACAGATGTGACACACGTTCTGTCCTTTGGCAGGTCGAAGTACGTGCATGTGTCTGTGGACACCTTCTCTGGCGCAGTCTTTGCCTCAGCCCACACAAGGGAGAAGGCCTTTGAATGCCCGTAAACACCATTTGTCAGCCTTCTCCACATTGGGTGTTCCTGAGGTCATGAAAACGGACAACGGGCCCATGTACAAATCCAGGGAGTTCCAGAGCTTCCTGCAGCAATGGGGAGTAGAACATAAGATCGGCATCCCCTACTCCTTGACAGGTCAAGCCATTGTAGAGAGGACCCATCAAAATCTAAAATGGGTCCTCCAACAACAACAGATGGGAACTCAAGTAGAACCACCATCCTCTTGCCTCGCCAAAGCGTTGTTCACTTTACATTTCTTAAACTGTATGTCCGGAAACTTAAACCTGCCAATCACATGACATTTCCAAGAGAATGACCAGATGCGTCTCAAGGCCAAACCCCCGGTCCTGGTAAAAGATCCAGAAATGTGGGAGACATGAGGGCCATTCAACCTGATAACCTGGGGGCATAGATATACCTGTGTATCCACCCCCTCAGGACTGAGGTGGATGCCCTCAAAATGGGTTCATCCCTGTATTCCCAGAATAACATCTAAGGAGAATGCCTCCCAAGTAACACGTGCTGCCTGGAGAAGGAGGAGATGCTGAGCCCTTCCTTATGAGTTGCCATACCTGCCAAATTATTCATTTCACTTGTATCTAAGTTTTGTCCTTCAGTTTTGCCTGGACACACCAACTTGCAGACATAATGGAAGCCATCTATCCTGTCCTACTCCTCTGCTTGGTCAAGACCTGCAGACCATGGATCATTCCTCAACCCAAAGCTAATGTTTGGAAAACCCTGGCTGATGCGATGGGACAGGATCATCTATGTCTCTCCTCCACTGCTGCTGCTGACCCCTTGTCTACCTGCCTCATGGGGATTCCATTCAAATTAAATTAATTTCCTTCTTCCCTAATCGGTTCCTCAATTCCTCCCCGGAGAGCTGCCCAGTCCTTTGCAATAAAAACTGTACAGGTCAAAACCTCCAACCTTTTAGCCCTTTGGGAGTCCTGGATCCCTAAACTCATACCCCTAGAAAAGGAACCCCAAGAATCTGATCTCCTTAGTTCCTCCAAAGCCTCCTTTTGTATTCATTTCCAGCCCAATCCCCGTTATCAAGTCTATCCATACACCCAAGTGAAACAATCAAAAAAGATACACATGGCAGCCTCCTGGTGTAATAGAATTATTCAATTGTCACTCACTGGTTATCTGCATCTGCAACCCCTTTTCCTCCCTAAAGGTACCTTCTTAATTTGCGGTGACCAAGCCTGGGCAGGCATCCCCACTCATCTGCTCGGAGGCCCATGTACACTCAACCGGTTGAGCTTGCTGGCACCCAACAACTCCAATATTGCGGACTGGCAAAAGCAAGATTTGGCATCAAATTCTAAAATCCAGAAAAGAGATCTGAAGGAATTGGACCCAGACTGCGATTCAGAGATTATTCATTGGCCTCATCCAGAAAGAGCTGCAGTGTCCCTCTTTCTTCCTTGGGTTGCAGCTGCTAAAGCCCTAGGTGAATTGGGCCACCTAGAGTGCTGGGCTGCCAAGCAAGCAAATGTTACTTCAACCACGCTTGCAGGCCTCCTATCAGATGAGGAAGTAACTACCCTCCAAAATCGTGCGGCCACTGATTACCTCTTAATTATACATAATCATTGGTGTGAGGAGTTCCAAGGACTTTGTTGTTTTAATCTGTCATCGAAAGCCAAAGGCATCTGCAAAGCCATTGACCAACTGAAGACCATGGTAAAAGATATTAAAAAGTTCAGACTGAGCGAGTGATCTATTCAGACAATGAGGACTTTCCAGCTGGTGGAGCTTTGTGGTCAAGACTGGACTCATATTTCTTTTTGTTATTACTGCCGTTTGTGTTGCTTTCGGGATTGTTAAGCATCTATTGTTTAATTTGGTCACACAATTTACCTCCCCCGAGATCAATCATATAGAGGCCCCAGAAAATCAATCATGGGAAGCCACCGCCCCGACCCAACAGCCTTGGTTTGGGGACATGTGCCCCGAGTCTGAAGCTCTCCCCAGAACAGAATTCACCTCTTTTTAAAACAAAAAGGGGGAGATGTTGGGGTGAATGATTGATGATCTCCCTTTATTATTGTTAGTATTGGTGTCTCCCTTTTACCCCCTTAAGGCAGGTATGGTTTGGCCCTTTGTCAATCCTCTCCCACTCCTCCCCTCTTTCCAGAAGACCCTATGTCAATCCCTTAATTCCCTCCCTTACCTGTCCTGTCCGTCACCTTTTCCTCCACCCTCACTTCCAGAAAGATCCAGGCAGGGTGTCGAGTGATTGGACAGAGTCCCTCAACCCCTCCTTCCTTTTCCCCTGATTGGTCACCCTGGAATGTCATTCCATCCCTAGCTGTTTCCCCCCTGTGCCCTTATTGGTTGTTTATGTAACCCCACCCCCCAATAAAAGGTGGTGTCACCACCATCTTTCAGGCTCTTTGGAGCAGTCACCCTTTCTGCATGGATCTCCAACAAAGTTGGGACTGGTGACCCTCCACTCAGCCTCCTCCCTCTCTTCGCCATTGCGACCAGTCCTTGCTGCACGAGGGGAAGGACCCCTCAGCCACCCCTCTGCACTCCCGGAGCGCGGAGGAGTGTCCCCTGCCACGGACTGTGTGGGACCAGCCGGGAAGCGGAGCGAGTGACCACCCACTGGACGTACGGCTGCATCTGTGTGTGTGTTGCAGGCCTACCTGACCTGCCCATGCTGCAACACGTGCAAGAAAGACAAAATTAGTTCATTTTTAGCACAGCAACTCCTGGATCTGATGGCACACTTCCTGACCAGCCAGGACCAGGTCTTGGGCAGAGCCCAGGCCTCGGCTAGGAGGGTTTTCCTGTAAAACACTCTATAAACAATGCTCTATTCATGTCAGTTGGCAGTTTCCTGAAGTGATACATTTCTTGCAGATAACTACACAAGGTTATGCAGAGCTAGCATAAGCATCTTTGTAGTCTAGTTTTAGCTAAATACTGACGGGGTTAATGACCCCAGGATTCATCTTGTAAGGCAGCTCTGGCTCAGGCTTGCTGCTCAGGCCTCAGCACATCAGACATTGAATTTAGAGAAGCTTTTGATAAAGGCTCACCCCTTCTTTTAGCCTAATACTTCTAGTCCTGATAAATTTGAATTCTTTCTGTACATTCTGGCAAACAGACCATCTAAAATTTTCACTGTTTCTCAGTGTTTAAATTCTACCCACGGAGAGAAACTCAGTTGCTTCCAAAATGAGCTTGAAATAAGCTACTATTTTAAAACAAAACCAAGACTTTTTTCTTGCTAAGGGAGAACAGGATTTTCCAAAACTCCTCTGTGAAACTAATGCAGATTTTTTGAAGTATCCACTTCCTGCCATGAGCAGAGGGAAGCCAGTGTGCACACAAAGCTCAGTTTCAGTAGAAAGGTGATACAAGAGTGACTGGGGATGGACAGAGGGGCTTTGCAGCTCTGCTGGGGCTGTTCAGGGTGCTGTTCACAGCTGTAGAAGGAACTCTTGCTGCTGTAGCAAAGCTGTTTGAAGATGCAGTTTCTTCATGAGCCAGGTCCAGGTTGTGAAGAAGAAGCATTTGTACCCCAAAATCTATCAGCAGCATTACCACAGCATTCTTCATCCAACTTGGTGCCAGAACCTGTAATCCCAGGAGCAGCTTCAGGGAAAGGGGAGCAGGCTCTACTGTCATTCCTTCTAACAACTCTTACACCATGGCAGAAACTCTCAGCAGCCCAGGCTCTCTTTGGAACGGCAGGATGCCATGTTCCTTCTCACTTTTCAGGATTCCTCATCATTTACAAGGCTTTTCTCATATATTCTGAATGTTTTCACCAAGATAATAATGAATAATGTAAGAGCCTGTGGTGAACTCTTTTCACTTTGTATCTGGTATTTCCTGCAGGGAGGGGATGGAGGAAGGCAGGAGATTCCATGCTTCAGGGAAGGGACATCCATGAAACAAACCTCTGACAGGTGCACCTTCCATGCAAATTAAGTTTACAGGGAAAACACTACACTCTAGAAAGAAATGTGGCAAATCAACAACTTCCCATTTTGATTTTAGGAGCAGGCTTCAAATGCAGCCTCCAAACACAGGAGCACTGAGACCCTAAGCCACGTAACATCCCTGCAAGAATTCCCAGCAGCCATGACAATGCAGAAATAAGGCAGCATCCTGTTGTGTCAGGAGTAAGCTACTGGGAATATAGCCCTGGAACACAAGTTGGTTTAGTTGAGCATATTTTGAAAGCAGAGGAAGGAAGAAATCAAGTGTCTCTACTGTAGAAGTTCAAAGCCTGTGAGAAATGTTTTCAAGAACTGGACAAAGGATGGGAGGACAGACAGTGCCAGAGGCAGGAGAACCAGAAAAACAAACCAAACAACAGCTTTAATAAGAATTTGTACATAACAAGGTTAATCTTTGTGGTAAAATTGCAGCAAAGGAACCGCTAAAAGTCCTCTTCTAAGAAAAGGACAACGACAGCAATGCCTCAGCCTAGGGGAAGGTGAGCACATCAACCAGGGCTCATCAGTGGAATGCTATTTTCTAAGGGTCTCCAAGATCTCTCCTTTCTCCTCTTCTGGATATTTAGATGTGTTTGTTTGGGGCTAGGGAGGATGCTTCCTAGTGCACCAGCCCTAAGAGGTTCTTGCCCTGACTCAGGAATATGCACAGGTACCTAAGGAGCTGCTCCAATGAGTCTACAGATTCAGTTCCTTGGCCTCTATTGGGCCTGTTAATTGAGAAACTCCTCCCTCCCAGGAGCAGTGCCATTCCTTTATGGGATTTAATTAGCATCCAAAGCAGAGCCCTCAAATAAAACTCTCACTAATCTCTGCTGCAGCTCAGCTTCCATCCCACCAAGGCAGCACTTCACACCTTGGCATGTTCCCACCTTGGCAGTGTGAAAGCGAGGGATGGGAAATTTCCTCAGGCACAAAGAGCACACAAAAACTGAGGGCAACACCAAAGGGACAGGGCCAAGAAAGGAAGCAAGATCCGGAGCACGTTTCTTTCGAGACCCTGAGCACCTCCCAGAAGACCCTGCAGCTCAGGCAGCAGAAGCTGAGAGGAGGGAGGAGGCAGGCTGGCTCAGCACAGGCAGGGACTCTATGAGGGCCTCAGCCGATGTAGATCCTGTGGAAGTCGTTGGCCCCGAAGGCCGCGTTGCACTTGGGGCACTTCCTCTGCCGCGTGTCGTAGCGGCTCTTGACGCACTCGAAGCAGAAGACGTGGAAGCACTTGGTGAGCACCGCGTCCTTCTTGCGCATGTTGCAGCACGGGCACGTCAGGCGGGCCTGCAACACACACACACACACAAACACAGAGCTGTGAGCCTGCAACACACACACACAGACAGAGCTGGGAGGAGCCCTGCAGCCCAGCTGCTGTGCTCGGGGTGGGTCTCAAGATGAAGGTCCTTCCATTCCTCAGAAGGACAATGTGGTTTCTTCAGTGCCAGAGTACAGATGAGAAGTGTCAGATACTAAAGGTGTGCCTACACACCCTCTGACTAAAATAAAAAGGGAAGGTGACAGACACAGATACTCACCTTGTAATCCTTGATTTCCTCCATCAGGATCTCATCACAGTTGGGAACCATGTCAGGCTTCTTTGTGGTCTCCAGCTTCCTGCGCAACCTAGAAATATCTTCCTGCATAAAAACAGGAGACCAAGTGAAGGAGCAGTACATTCTCTGTCACAGCTTCTTCAGGGACCAAAGAGAACGTGCACCTGGCTAAGTCATGTCACCCATAGTTTCATCCCCTATAATCCAAGAGACAACATGATCACCTGATGCCACAAGCATTGTCAGTTATCAGGGGACAAAATCTGAAAGAGCCAAGACCTGATGAAGCCAAAATCAAAGTCAAACTGGACACCAAGAGCAGTTCAGCTGAAACCCTCTGTAACTCAGTGTACAGGGAGAAGGACACTAAAGCAGACAGATCTTAAAGGATTGTGCATATGATATATACCTCAGCCCTTTTGAAGTTGAACATCTCTTTCTCTCTAGTTACTCTGTTTTCCACAATCTCCTCCTGAAAATCATGTAACTTCTTCTGAGCCAGCTCTAGCTGGGCCTTCAGATCATCTGCAAGCTGGGCAGCATCCATGGCCTGAAAAAGAAAACCAGTATACAAGGACCAAATCAGAAGAACAGCTCTAGTGATTTCTAGTCCCTTGTTATTACCTTATTATCAACAAGTTCTAACCATTTAGCTTCAAGATTCCTTTGGGCAGACCCAAACCATGGAACACTGCAAAGCACATCACTAAGAAAAACACTAATGATCATCCAATTCTCTTCTTAACTTTTTTTCAGCCTTCCAGCTTCCATGTTTTCTCTACTGAAATGTTCAGAGGCAGTTCTATAGCTGAACTAGACAGAACTGCAAGATACCTATTTCTAACCATCTCTCTTCACTAGTTATCTTCCAACTTGATAACCAAATGGCCTTAATACCACGAATTGTCATATTAAGCACAGGTGACTCTGCTGAATTCTCTCCAGCTCCTCTTCACAGTGATATTCCCGCTTTCCTTTCTGTCTGTTTTCATGTAATTTTTGCATTTCTACTAAAACTTAACAACAAAGGCAGCATCAGCTATACGACTTAGTCTTATTTTACTGGTAACACACCTATTTTATTAATCCTAGGCATTTGTTAAAAGTGTTCACATTCCCCAGCTGTATTTCCTTTTTATCCCATCTTTGCTACAAAAGCTTTGACCCCAGTTAACTTCATCTGGCTGCTGTCTCTTTCTTCAACATAGGTTCCACAGAAACACATATGACCTGCTTCTTCTTATCAAAGGAAAACATCAGTCTCCAGTACTTTAATCATAGTTCTCTCCAGGACGCATCAGCCTTCTGATATACTCATCCAAAACCAGGGAATACCAGGTAATGCCAGTGACAGCTCAGAGCCTTCTCTGCCTCCCACAAGGCAGCACCTCCACTCACCTTGCGTTTGTTCATCTCCAGGGCCTGTGTTCGTAGGCCCAGCTCCTTCTCTCCTGTTCCAATACTGCTCTGCAGTAAGTGTTCCTTCTCCTCCAGCTTACGTACAACCTGCAGCTGGGCATCCACCTTGGAGAGGGAGACAGAAGGAACAGAAGGAATGAATGCATGCTCTGTGCGTCTTCAGAGCTGTCATTCAAGCTCAGGCTCACACTACGCCTGCTTCCCCATCACCAGGGAGCACACCTTCAGGTTGCCTTTTTCCCCCTGAACAGCCGTGTCTGTATCCAGAGAGCTGTACCCAGATCTCTCCGGTCACCACTTTAAAACTTAGAAGTCAAATATTTGCAACAAAGATGTCTTAATTTTTGGACAGTGGCTTAAAGACTTGCTGCATGGCAGAGAACAGTTCCACAGTGGTTCCAAGGATGACAGGATACAGAGTCATAGAATGGCCAGGATTGGAAGGAATTTTCAAGACCATCTACTCCCAGCCTCCCTGCGATAACTTCCACTAGGGCATATTTCTCAAAGCCCAGTCCAAGCCTGGCCTTGAACACTTCCACGGATGGGGCATCCAGCTTCTTTCGGCAACCTCTAGCAGTGCCTCACCACCCTCTGAGTGAACAATTTCTTCCTAACATCTAATATAAGCCTGCCCTCTTTCAGTTTAAAACCACTGCCTCTTGTCCTGTCATCGCATGCTTATAAAAAAAGTTTCTCTCCCTGCTTTTTCTAAGCCCCCTTCAGGTACTGGAAGGCTGCAATGAAGGCTCTGCAGAGTCTGCTCTTATCCATGCTGAACAAGCCCAGCTCTCTCAGCCTGTTCTTGTAGCAGAGGTGCTCTTTTCTTCTCATCATCTTTATAGGCTCCTCTGGACTCCCTCCAACAGGTAGGTCCATGTGTCTTTCCTGTGCTGGGGACCCAAGGCTGGATGGAGCACTGCAGCTGGGGTCTCACCAGGGCAGAGCAGAGGGGCAGAATCCCCTCCCTCAGCCTGCTGCCCGTGCTGCTTTGGATGCAGCCCAGGATGCAGTTGGCTTTCTGGGCTCCCAGCGCTGCTGGGTCATGTCCAGCCTCTCATCCACCAGAATCCACAAGTCCTTCTCTGTTCTACTGCTCTCAGTGACTTCCTCTCCCAGCCTGTGCCCATGTCTGAGGTAGTTCAGACTAAGCCATGGTTTCCAACTCCTCCTCCTTGTATACCAATATATACAGCTAAAGGTAGAATATACAGGGTAGAAGTAGCATTACAACAAGAAAAACGACANACTCTGCAGAGCAGCTCATATGCTGCTAGGTTTTGCATTTTGGAGCAAAACACTGTCAGTAACACAGCACTGTTTCAGCTGTTGCTGAGCAGTACTTGCACAGCACCAAGACCTTCTGTGTCTCATGCTGCCCACCAGCAGGTAGGCTGAGGGTGCCCAAGAAGCTGGGATGCCAAACAGCCAGGACAGCTGCTCCAGCTGGCCCAAGGGGTGTTCCATACCCTACAATGCTGTGCTCAGCAGTAACAGCTGGTGCAAAGAGGAAGTGAGAGGATGTTCAGAGCTGCAGGGTTGATTAAATAACAATAAGGTATGATGAAGCCCTGCCGTACTGGAGATGACCAAACTCCTGCCTGCCCCAAGAAAGTAACAAATTAATTAATTTCTTGTTTCACTTGTATGGACGTCTTTGCTTTAGCTGTAAAACTCCCTTTATTTAATCTCGCTTGTTTTCTCCCTTTGTCCCTTCTGATTCCTTCCCCTTTCCCTCAGTGGGGGAGTGAGCAAACAGCTGTGTGCAGCTGCCTAAAACAGATAACCCACACCTCCACCTTCCCACCAGCTCTCTTGATCTCTCTCCTTCTTCCGTATTACCTGTGTTTTCAGTGTCAAAACTTGGTCTGCCAGCTCCTCCTTTTCCTCTTTCAGCAGCTTATGGATCTGGTTGGACTTGATACGTTCTGACATCAGCTTGAAGTTGGCATCATCCTTCTCCCGCAGCTGCTGCATCAGGCGGATGTTCTGCTCTTGCATGTCTTCAAAGGCTTGGCCTGTGACATCCATTTCCGACAGCAGGGCCTCTTCCTCCTGCAGAAGAATCACAGGCTCTGGCCAAACTCTGCCCTGGACCCCCTACAGTGAGCCTGAACATTTTATTCAGAGACACCAAACCCAGAGAAGATGGAGGAAGATTCTAATTGTCAGGGAACACCATCATCCCAACAACCAGAAAAATGTATTCCCAACAAGTCTGCACCACAGCAGAGATACTCTGAATTCGAGGGTGCAGAGAAAAGATGGTCACCTGTCACTTGTCTGGCAGAATCAGGTTTGACACAGTCATTGCCAGAGCTAGGTAGAAACCAACACCCAATTCCCAGCAGCTGAACAGCTATCAGATACACCAGGCCAAAAATTCTACATGTGGACAGCTTGACAACTTCCAACTAATAGGTGCCAAGCTCCTTAAACTCACTTTGGCCACTTCGGCATTGACAAGGTAGAGCAGTTATGTTCTACAGCAACAAGAATCCGAATTCTAAAAAAGTACGTGTCAATTCATTAGCTTGCCTCTACCCTGCTGAGGTGGTCTTGCTCTCTCATTGGATCGAGCCTTTTTCAGCAAAAGGTTTGTACCAGTTCCATGCAAACATATTCACTAGATGAACTGAGGAGATAGTAACTCCTAAAAAGAAATTGTAACCTCCTTCCCTAATGGCTGGTAAAGTCAATTGTCCTCTGTGCACTTCACCAAGGCCACATGTTTAATTGTTTATTTAATGTTTAATTGTTTATTTAATGTTTAATTAAACATTTGCCACCATGGCCTGCCTGTGATATCCCAGAGCTGAGGCTGGAGGGGGTTATTTTGATGGTGGTTCTTTTGCTTGCTCAGTTTTCTTCCCCTTTAGTAAACAAGGACCAAACTCCCATCTCTGGCCCATACAGATATAAATTCCTTCTCTCTTCCTGGATGTAACCTAAAGGCAGCTCCTTCAGTTGCTCCAGCCAAAAGAGAACTCATCAGAAACTTCTCACCTGCTTAGCCATGGCAAGTTTCTTCTGTAAATATTCAATCTGTTCCTCCACTGCTCGGATCTTGCGGAGGGCGTCCTCATCAGCCATCTTTTTACTCTCCTTTTTTTCCTTGTCTTCCAATTCTTTCACCCTCTGCCTCAGTTCTTCAAGCTACAAGAACCAACCAAATTAGTAAACACAAGGATGTGCCCTGACTATTGTTAAGAGTCAGTTTTCTCCAAAATTCTCTGAAACACTCAGGACTACCTTCAAAGCACAGCAAAAGAAATCCAGGTTGTTTTGACAGACTATAACAGGTAGATGTACCATTGAGATTGGAGGCAAGCCCAAGATCTTGACTTCCACACCTTTAAAAATGTCATAGTATCTTTTATCAGAGTAGGAACATCAGTCTCCTGCAATTGTACATGTATGGGTATGTGGACAGAGACCAACTGCTCCTTTAAGGGCATCTGGTCAAGGACCTTTCTCCATGCAAGAAGGAGATAATAGGAAAAGGAGAAGGTAAAATAAAACATACAGAGATACAAACTTGACAGACAAATGGTAAGGGAGGCAGTGATGAGAATGAAACCTGGTAAGTCACACTAACTGATGAGAGCACATGAGAGTGTGAAAATGCTTATTCCATCAAGGCTATCTGACTATGGGAGAAGGAGAAAACCTGAAACAAAACATACAGAGACACAAACCTGACAAAACAAACACAGAGACAAAGAGAGGAAGCAAACCTCTCCAGTCACAACAGCTGACAGGCTTCCAGGGAACTACAGGAACCACTTGCAGGAAGATCAGCTTGGACTTTGTAATTGATTACATTGTAAAGCAGGAATGGCTCCTGAACTGGGGCCGCTGTGGGAATCAAGAGCTGTTCAAGTCCAGAAGCAGTATGCAGGGAAATGGAAATCAAGGATGAACAAATTTGGATTAGAGGGAAAAGGGCCAGTCCCATGGAAAATATGGGCAGTCAGTACACATTTGTCTGGCTTGGCCTTGCACATGATCATCACCGCCTGTCCTGTCCTACCTTCTTGTATCTTTTTATTACAAATTTTCCTAAGTATTGCCGTGTAATCTAAGTCTTTACCCCATGTATGTGTGCTGCACAGAGTAAGTGCTGCCTACAGGTAAGACCTGCTTGTGAAGAAGGCAAGAGGGGCTTGGAACCACAGGGGTCCCAAAGAGCAGGACATGCTGGAACTTAAGGGATCTGCAAACGAGTCTGTGCTTATGAACCTAGGGATTGGTGTGTGTGTGTGTGTCTGCACTAGCAAATACTCCCGGTTCATCTCCAGACCATTCCAATCTCTAAGCAACAAAGCCAAGAACACAAACAATCCTCAGGTTTGAGGAGAGAAACAACACAGTTCTGCTGCAGAGTATCTGAAAAGAAGTTTAAGTAATATATTAAAAAGAAAAAAGGAAGAGAAATTAGAAATACCTCAGCTTTTGCCTTCTTCTCAGCTGCCATCAGCTGCACTTTGTCTCTCTGCTCTTTGGGGGCAGAGCGGTACATATCCAGCAACAGTTTCATCTCCTTCTGGCTCTCCTGGGCCTTCCTGGAGAACGGAGACAGACCACAGTGAGAACACAGCAGCAAAGCCACACTGTTACACAGCCAGCACCAGAGCCTGGCAATATTCTCTCATCTCCCACATGGATATGGAGTTGTTGGTGGCTCATTTTGTCCTGGTAACATAGAACAGCAGCTGAGCACAGGCTGGAAAAGAAACACGTTCAGGCACATGGGTTGAAAGGCAAGAAGTGGGCTGGAGATGAAATACGTATCCTAATAGTAAGTGACAAACTATCCACCTCTGCTTTGGGAACCATCCAGGAGTGGGAACACTGCTGTGTCATCTGTTAATAACCTGCTGCTGTAACGTTTTATGCTATTGTTATGACAGCAACAAATCAACATTACTTGGCCCGCACCATGATCTGGTTTGCTAATTCATGCTTTAGGCTATTGTAGGAAAAACACTCCTACACTGACCACATCACAATCAGATACAGAGGGTGTCAAGAAACTCTCTTGGCTCCTAACTCCAGTAATGCTGATCCCATAGAAGCAAGAACACACCAACACCCCAGGCTTGGGCACTGCTCCCATAGGAAAGGGAGAAACAACAACTCTTACTTGAGCTCAGCCTTCAGCTGCTTGATCACTTCAGCCTCCTTCTTTCTTCCTTCTTCATGCTTCCCTTTCTCCTTCTCTTTGGACTCTCTCTCCTTCTCTGATTCCTTCTGCTTCTGCTTTTCCCGCTCTCGTTCCTTTTCCTTCTCTTTCTCTTTTTCTCGTTCTCTCTCCTTCTCCTTTTCCTTCTCCTTCTCTCGTTCCCTCTCCCTTTCCCGTCTCTCCCGCTCCCGTTCCTCTTCATCTCGCCTGGCCTTCATCTCATTAACATCTTCAGGGGCAGCCTTGGGAGCAGATACTTGGGCAGAAGGATCATCAGGCTCCTGCTTGATCTCAGCAGGTTCCTCCTTTGTGTCTTCAGTGCTGGACTGGGACTGGAGGAGAGCACTGCCACTGCGAGAACGGATCTGGCGTGGAACAGCAGGAGAGATGACCAAGAAAACATTAAAGTTCTTAGCCTGGAATCTTCCTTACCCACTTCTCCCTTGTCTTCCCAGATCCATGCTTCCATGCCCCCTTTTCATGGAGCACTACACAGCCACAAAGGAAGAGCATTCATCTGGTCAAAGCAAGCAGCAGAACTCCACAGAAAATTTCACTGCATCCTGCACAGTATATCAGAAAGGTTGATATTGCTGGCAAGGGTGACAGCATTCCCCCTTCTCCTAAGCACTTTCCTCTTTTCTGGCATTTCCTGCTGTGTTACCTTGCTCAGGTCAGACTGGGCCTCTCTCAGTTTGCGCTTGTATCTCAACACCTCTCCCTTCAGCTGGTGGTTGTGATTCTGGAGACTGCTGATGAGGTGACGCATCTCTCGATTAATGGGACCTGCAAAAAAAGAAAAAACCACACTTCTGTCAACCTTCTTGAGGACTGTCATGGAGATGGAGACAAGCTAAGTGACAATGACAAAGAACAAGGTAAGACTATCACCATTCTGCCACATAACAGAGCAACACAAAATACTTGCAGAAAAAAAGTCATGCCAGCTTTACATGCAACCATAAGTCCTTGCAAATCCACAGTCCTAAGCTCCCACTTAACATCCTGTTTATACCCATGATCCTAAGGGAAATGTGTCAAAAGAAATCTGATTTAAATGCTATTTCAGAAGTAATTTATTTCCTCTGATGAAAACTAAGAATTACTGCTTTGCCATCTAGATTGTCCTTACAGACTTGGAAATGAATCCTCCCCTCACAAGTAATTTTTAATAATGCAAAATATTCTGTCATAAACCAAATTGTTAGCAAAATGTATCTATTATGCAGCATCTAGAAAGAAGTCAGATGACATGGAACTGGCCTCCCAATATAAGAGATGAAGAGCTTTGTGTTTTGAGATGAAAAGACCTGCCAGAACAAGTATTTAACAGCAACACAGAATCAGCCCAGGTGTTCTAGTGCACTGTTGCCCCTAATGGGCATTGGTGGGTAGGTGGTGTTTGTTTTTAGGCACAGCAGAACAACACCATACCTGCTTGTTCATTGGCAGCAAGTGTCTGCTCAAACTCTATCCTCAACATCTCATATTCTTTGCGGACTTGTGCCAGGGTGTCCTCCAGCTGAATCACCTCAGTGCGTAGCTTCTTGTGAAGGCTGACCTCATCCCGCTGAGGAACAAAAAGGAAACAGAACTCGGTGCTTTGCACCTGGAGTATCTCTCACCTCATCAAGATAAGGTACCACAAGAGGCTGAATTATTGCCAGAAGCGTCAATTTCCTGAGCATTCGCAGACCGGCAGTGCCGGCCGGTGGCGCGACAGAGCTCCCAGGCTGAGGGAGCAGAGGCCTCACCTCGATCAGCTCCACCTGGCGCTGGTGCGTGGCGCGGGTGCCGTGGAGCAGCGTGCGGGCCTCATCAAGGTGTGCCTTCAGCTGGAGGCTCTCGTTATATAAAACAGAAAACTGGGACTGCATGCAGCGATACTCTGGGGTCTCCTTCACAGCCTCTTCCACTGCTCGTCGCAGCTCAACCTAGTTGGGACACAAGAAAATGCCACAAAAATTATCCCCTTGCCGTTGGTTTCTGTCTCTTAAGACAGGAGAACAGTGAATCAAGCTGCCACGAGCAAAGACAAAAGGAGAACTGCAATAGCATTGCTGTGAAGTAGGTCCAAGTGATATGCTTCAGTGCCAATTTTAAAAAGTCCCTGTGTTCTCTACGTGCACTAGGCTGCATCCCTTGCACAACCACATAATGGAAGCTTTTCACTCTTGGGTCCTGAAATAGTTTCGCTCAAAGCTATGAACTTGAAAAACATAGTAAATCAAAATCACCCAGATCAATGAAGATGGAAACATAGAAAAGTATGAGAGAACAGAGAAAATGCACATGCAAGAAGGTATTATGTTAGCCTTCTATCAGTAAGACATAATGACTGACAGAAAGAGAAACGAAAAAAAACCCCAGAGGTACAGAATTGAATTCCTAGAAAAAAAGGTTAGTAAATGATTGTGACCAGAAGCAGTGAAACATACATGCATTCAGCTTAAAAGTAATTAGAAGGGGAAAAAAACCTGTTGTAAGCTAAAGACTACTTCTCTCTAAACAAACTCGTGGATAAACAGAATTCAGAGATGCTTCAAGACAGTTCCCAGCATCAGATCTCTGGATTTAGGTTATCGAGATAGACATTTCTTGTAACTGGCACTGACCCCTAAGATGAAATTTGGATTATTCTCTCCACTATATTCTTATCTACCACAGAGTCACAGCTTCTGTTACCACCTTTAAAGCATCACAAACTCAGGCTGTTTCCTATCTATCCATCCCCCACATTGGGAAGACAGAAATTCATTGACTCTTTCAAGAGCCTCTCTCCCCACCCAAGTTCCTTGATTGTTTCTGTTCTCTGGTTCCACTTGCACAGGGTGTGGGGAAGGTGGAAGAGGGATCATGACTTGTAAAGAGGTGAAAACAGTTTTAGCCAGATGTGGTTAAAATGGACTCAAAGATCAGAATGGGACACGGGCAGGAAACCATCACAATGCCCGACGGTGGCCACACGGTGTCACCAACGCCCGGAACGGCAAGTGGAGCCACAGACTGGCTGAGCTGTACCTGGAGCAAAGTGTAATACAGCTCAAGAGCAGGCTCAGAACAGACACTGCTAATGAGGTTTTCTTCAGACACAGCACTGCAAAGCTGAGGGCAGCACAGCACACAGAACGTCTTCATCTTCACACAGCTACAGATGTCTCACCTTGAGCTTTTCATTCTGCGTTGTTACTTCCTCAAGATCCTGACGTAGTTCCTCCAATTCATTAAGGCGATTCCCAGCAAGCTCTTTATTCTCTTCCAGTTCTGCATTCATCTCCTCAAACTGTTGGAATAAACTGCTTATAAATCCTACTGTTAATATGCCTCCTGAGACTGCTAATGAACTATCTGTTCATGCAGTAACACCAATTTCAGACTGAGCAGTCAGGTAACTTGACCAAGTGAGACAGAGTCTAATTCTACCAGGTGTTTCTTAAGTAGGACACTCGTACACAGACAAAATGGCTTGCCCAGAGTCACCCAGCTTTGTGACACAGGATCTAAAAATTATCTAAAATAAGTGTCTAAATTCAGTTCAAATTGTGGCCCTTGTTCCCCTTGACTGCATTCTTCCCCTTGCCCACAAGCTGCTGGCCTTACCTTGCGGGCATTAATGGTGATTGTTCCCCCATAGAGGCTGCTCCCAGCTCCATACACCTTGTAGCCTTTGGAATTTACCTGCAAAAAATGCAAGAGATCTCCTCAAGACCCAGTGAAATAGCGACAAGAGCAATGCAGCAGATCCAAGGGCTAAGAAGGTCCACTGCAGGTTCTCAGCTCTGCCAGCACAGTCCCAGAGCGGATGTCACACACCCATCCCAACTTCCCAGGTTTCCAGGCCAGCGCTCACCCGTTCCAGGACGTCGGCCAGGTGGCGGTTGGGCCTCTGCTCCCGCTTGCGGATCTTGTCCATGTCCCACTGAAGGTCATCAATCATGGTCTCCAGGACAGACACCCGGGATTCTGCTGTCTCCACCCTCTCTTGCAGCTTGGAGAACTGCAACCAAAGGAATGCTTCAGCCAGCACATTGCATAGAATCAACTTTTCCTGATGCTGCTCAGGAGTCATTTTTCTCTTATTCATCATATGCTTTTCATCTTTTGCTGTGGTGACAGACTATTCCATGAACTGTCCTGAATTTTACACTGGCCAAATCCCGGGACAGGAACAAAATTAAGACAAAACTGAAGATGGAGAAAGAGCAGGAAGCTGGTAATATCTGGCAGAATACAGAGGCAGCTACCTCAGCTAATTCAAAGGCTTTTTTGATTTTAATATTTTCAAGCCCTATGTCCATCTACTCTACAGAGCACCTAAGTGCTCAGAGGTCTAACACTTGGGAAGACCAGCATTAAAACAATTTTTGAATGAAAAGAAATCTCTCAAACAAATGCTGCTAATAATGTGAATCCTTTAATAACTAGGATCATCTTGTAACTGATGTCATTACACTGTCAAACACCACAGAGAAACCAAGGAATTCAGAATGACAGGGATGTCACCCCAACTGTTCCAGGTGTCTACACAGCCACCTCAGCATCACCTGCCCCCAGCTCCGCTGCTCTCCCCTTTTCTTTAAAAGTTAAAACCATTCACCTCACTGGCTTGCTTATATCCTTTCCTTTGTCATGTAACAAGTAAATCAATCTGATTTATACAGAAAATCTATGTACAGCTCTCAACAACAACAACCATTATTCGTAACTTTTAAACCATGTTCCTCCCGTGCCTCTCCAAGGAAATGAGCTGCTTTCCTATCTATGGGAACCACAAATTATGCTAAGCAGGACCCCAAAGCAGATTTCTTTCTCCCTCCTTTTCATACCTCCTGAGACATGACTCTGTGCTTCTCCTGAAGAACATCAGCCAGTTCCTGCAGCCGTCCATTCTCGTGTGACAGGTAGGTGTTCAGCTCCACTACTGCTTCTTCCATCAGTGAAATATCTGAAAGGTGCACAAAGAAAAGGAAACTAATGGAAAACAAGTAACACTCGTTTTAATTCCTGAACAGCAAAGAGACAAATAAGAAAACAGGAAAGAAAATTCCTGGGTCTAACTTCAGTTTACGTTACCTCTCCCACAGGTGCTTCCTTGAGGGCCTGATCTGCATCCACAGAGAGCTTTGAGGTGCACCCCATAAGCAAAAGGCTCTGCAGTTTAACAGTGCTGCCCATTTCTGAGCCGGGGGCCATCCCCTCACACCAGAGATCACTTCAGCTGTGTCAGTACCAGCGACCCAGAGCATGCCCTTGGAACCCAGGGACACCTGAATGCTGCCCAAACACCAGGCCAACACACCATGACATCATGTGACAATGACAGCACCGGTGTGACAGGTGAAACCTGAGGACAGGCTCACATTGCACCAGTGTCAAAGCTACTACAGTTTATGACTGCCAGCCAAGGACAGCAACACTTCCCTACACCAACACCAGACTTGGTCAGAGCACACAGAAGGCACACCAAGCATGAGCTGATATTTCACCCAAGTTTTCGTTCAAAAGATTAAAGTTCTAACCTTTAGCTAATGATGTTTTTTCCACAGACATCTGAGTCTAAATTGAATCTGCAACATTGATTTTTAGAAGCTGGTCATTTGGCTTTGCTCAAAACTGACAGCTACACTAAGCACACCACACCATTAGATGGGTACAATTTTGCTCAGGACTCCGTGGAAACTGAGCAACTTGTTATTCCTACACCTTCTACTAAACTGCAAAGGAGAAGGAGTCTACCATCAGTTTGCAATGCTGATTTCACTCCTTTACTTGTAAGCATGAAGCCTTTTATGTGGTGGTTGAGGACAGCTGGCTGAGCAGGTTCAGCTGTTCTCTCTGACTTCTCAGGCACATGAACACAGTACTAGCAGAAATAGGCTGCTTCTTGGCGCAACACGCTGGGCAGAGCCCTTAGCGTACAGAGGTAGCTACAATACCCTTCTGGCACATGGTCCTTTAGAAGAGTTTTTGGTATCAAGAGTTTGGAAAGCCAAACAAATTCATTTTGGAAAATAAATGCACATGGAAGGACTAGACCTTAATGTCTACAATGCAGGATCAGGTCTGAGGTGGGGGCAGATAAGCATTCTTGAATACCTGCCACCTTGGTCATACCTCCACTATTCAGCTTGTGAGATAGCACATCCACCTTCTCCTGCAGCTTGTCATACATTGTCACAATCTGGGCAACGGCACGGCGGGAGGACTCCACACGCTCCTGCAGCTGAGATTCTATCTCCTCACTAGTACTGCTCGCTAGAGTGGCCAGGAAGGAGAAGGCCGGCTCCAGCCCTTCCCCTGGGAACATAAAGAGGTGAAAAAAAGTAATTGTGTTCTAGAAGGTAGCATATCACTGATCTTCACAATCACAAAAAGAAGCCTCTGTCAACCTTTAGAAATGAACATCAGCATTGTCCACAGCTGAAATCCATCTTTCCCACTGTCCCCAGACAGGTGCCTCACCTCGTTCCCTCTCATCTTTGCACCCCTGATTACTGTCAGAGTCTGGTTCAGGTTCTGGCACCACCAGTGCTTTTCTTTCAGACAAAAGGTCTCCAAGACCTTGGTCCAGGTCGAAGCGTTTAAGGATGATGCGGATATTTTCATCAAACTGAATGATGGGACAGGCAAGGCAAGACAAGATAAAGAATGGATGTGAACAAAAGGAGTGCAGTGGTACAGGGGAGACAAGAAAACAGTGCATATGAAGTACCAAAAGCTGTTACCAACCTGATTCCAGTAGCGGTTGATGATCAGCAGAGAGGCATCGTCGGTGGCCTGCCGCCGCTCCAGCTTCTCAATGTGTTCCCGCAGCTCGTCCTCGATGGCCTGGCGCTGGTCGAGCATCTCCGCGAGCTTCCGGTTCTTGGTCTGCAGGGTCCGGATGTCCAGCTCCTCCTGGAGACAGCACATGGGACACAGCCTGGGTCACAGAGAGGCTCATCCTCACCCCAGAGACATTTCTGCCTCCAGATGAAAAAAAGCAGAAGGTGGAGCGGGGGTGTGCAAGGAAGACATACCGTTGAAGAAACACCACCAAGCTTAATGGTCTCCACAGTGGTGCCCGAATCTTCAACCCCTGCCTTCTTCTCCGGAGGTGCAGAAGGGCCAGGCTCTCCTGCCACCCGTTTGTTGCCAATTCCAGACATGGTGGCTGAAGTGTACGGATTCCCACCTTCTCCAAGTTCTTCCTGAACATTAAAGAACACCATTAAACACCAAATACACACCCACGTGGTCAGTTTGATTTGGGGTTATTAACATGCTGACCCATCATGCTAACAAGATGCCCAAAACAGAGCACATAATGGAACTCAAAAGATTTTGAAAAATATTTGTTGGGAGGAATGGATTAAAGTGGAAAACTGGTAAGGAGGACTGTAAATCATTCAAGTGACCTTGCAGCTGGGAATAACCCTTGACAAGCCAGTGATCCTCTGGCATGGGCTGAGTTTAAGGGTGCCCACACCTCTAACACTGCACCTCTGCCCAGGTGTTGCTTTGGGGATCCCACAAGTAGCAAGGTAATGGAAATATATCTACTCCTTGTGTTCTAACTGGGAGTTTGTGCCAGCCTGTGCTGACTCACACATTCTAGTCCAACACTAAGCTGTAAAAGACACCAGCAGGATCTGCACTGCAAGCTGAAAGTTGATGGGGAAAATATGC
>WEZZ01024166.1:0-20675 GCA_013400585.1 Chloropsis cyanopogon
TAGCATTGTATGTTTGTGCAGTAATACAGAATTTTTTAATCTGTCAGGGAAACTTTAAAAAGCTTTGGCTGGAAATTAAAGGCAGGCATCCAGATTTGAAATACTATGTTCTCTTCATATTGGAGGTGCTTGACTACCAAAGCAAAGCAACAAAAAAAAAATTATCCAGATTTATAGTATAATAGAAGACCCTCTTAAATTGACTTTGAAGCACATTGTATTTGCTATAATAATCTGTTTGTACAATTCAGGTAAAAATGACTTCAAAATGAACTAAAATTTTTAAAGCACTAAGACAAATATCTTATAGAAGCTGGTAAAATATAAAATAGGATTTATTGTGTGTTAAGTGCACTTAAAGAGGGAAAGCACAGTTGCTTTTCTTGACTAGAGCAAAAGTCTTTATTTAGAAATATGTCATATGCTTATGTGCTTATGCATATAAGTCTGGGAATATACAACAGGATACTTCTGTATATATTTCCTAGGACTTTCTTTCTAGAGTTTCAAGAAAACAGTTTCATTTTCTGCTATTTCATATGTTTTGGTTCAGGAAAGGCAAAGATAAGTTGAAGACATTAGCTTATCAAACCTTAGTGATGCTGCTGGGTAAATACGTAACCCGAAGTCGATTTTGTCAAATGTGTCTTGAAGAGATGCCCTGGAAGTCTCAGATGAATATCTATCTGGCAGTTGCACACTACCACTTATTTAAAAAGCACCTGGAAGAGCAATATAATATTGGAATTAGTGGTTCACAGCATATGTACAGGTACATCTTACTGCACTATCAGTGATTACTGTTAATAGAGATTATTGTGTTATTGCTGTTAATGCAGACAGATCTGAATTACAATATATTCATATGAACAGTTCAGCTTTCAAATACAAATTTCCTATTACTATGTAAAAAGTTTTGCTTTCTGTCCTGTGGACATCAGGCACAGTTTTGGTTGCTAACTTCATTGGTGAGATGAAAACTTTGAAATAGGCTATACTAAGTTATTTTTTGGTTCCTTATGACATTTGGCTATCATTCATTATATTTTATTCCTAAAGCTGCTGGAAAGTAATCACTTCTGACGAACTGAATTTTGTATGTATATCAAAATTCTTTTTGATATTGTATGTGGGGTTTTTTGTGTTTTCTTCTCTTTCTCCCTTCCTGCAGTTACAATATTTTGGATCCTGAGATATTCTCATTAAACAGTTCTGGCACTGTACTGGCAAGAGAAGCTGTAGAGGATAACATAGGAAAACCAGCTCCTCTCCTTGAAAAGTCAGAAGTGACTGAAACCCAAACCTGTAAGAATTTTTGTTGGTGCACAACTGAAACCAGTTTCAACTTAACTTTTTGTTTCCCTTGATTTCTGTCTGTTTTGACCTCCATCATTAGCTGTCCACATCATCTTTGCAAAATAGTCAGTCATGCCAAGTTAATAGAAGACATTTCTAGGTTTCAATTGTCCTCTATATTTTTTTTGCATACCTAGTATAGCAGAAGTCATAGTAAGTGATGTGGCATATCTAATAATTCTGAGCATTGTTTAACCTATTAATAAATATGTTACATTTTATCAATCAGTTATTCTTGATTCTATAATTTATTAAGAAGCTTGTAAGTTTAAAAAAAAATAATGATACTAGCTTTTGGTTTGCAGATACCACACTACCTACACATATTAAATTGATAATATTCCAAATTATTCTGAATGCATTGATAATTTCAGCTTCTGGGGTTTGTAGTTGGTTGGTAGTTTCCTTTACATTTTCTATCAGGTCAAAATTTTCCAGGGTCATTCTGTAAATAGTTTTTAAAGTTATAGACTGAAGCTTATTATTATCCTTCAAATTTTAAGTAGATTTTAGTTTTCCTTCTCTACTGCTTTCTCCCCAGTGTTTCCCTGTGTCAGAAGCTACCTCAGGAACAATTTATTTTCTACCAATTTTATTTAATTTCTCTGTCTTTCACATTTAATTTTTATTATTATTCTAGCTACTTTTAGTCTATGAGGTTTCAACAGGAGCTAAAAGACTCTGTGGGTAATTGTGAAATGCAGGACTTGGATTTTCTCAGATGTCAGTGGTAGTGTACCAGTCAATACAAAGTCTGCATAGGTGCTGGAAGTTCAACAAGTAATCACAGGCCTGGTCTTTTCAATAGCTCTTCAGGGACACATTCTTGCCACAGCAGTAAAGATCAAAATTCTCCTGTCTTTCCATGTAGGACTTCCTTAGGTAAAATCAGCTGTCCTCTTTGCCTTCTCCAAAGAGGTGTGATGAAAGCTAGCGCTTGAATTCACGGGTTCTCTCTGCAGCAGCCTACTTTTACATGAATACCTTTGCCTTGATGCTTACCAGTCACTGGGAACTGCTGAAATTGGCAGAAACCTGATAAAATTCCTGTTTACTATCTCCTAGCCTTTGCAACAGTTATGATTAAAAGAATTACATAAAATGTGTAGTTTGCCATAGAGTTGAAATACCATATAGCTTGGAATTAGCTTCTGCCTGAAACCTGTAGTTCACATATTACCATATCTCACTACCATGAACCTCTTCCTTTCCTCTTGGGGGATATTTCATAGTGAATAAAGTAATGAAGGAATTCTACACACACCACAATTTGTCAGAAATCCTCCTTTCTTCCTAATATCTCCTTTAAGAGGCTTCTGTTTTAGAAAGATTCTTTCAAGCTTGCCAAGACATTTCTTGCCATAGTGATTTCTTCCTAGAACTTAAATGAGGATTGTGTTTTAGCTTTGAGGTTGAAAACTATTTGGTACCCATTTTTATTTTGCTCAAACTTGTTTTCATCCCTGCTTCTCCCAATTCCTAAGTAAAAGCATCTTGTATTTTAAATACCATAACCTTACAAACATGTTAACCTTAACACTGGCATTTCCTAACATTTAAGTATTTAGCTGCCACAGGAAAATCCTAGCTGACTTTTTTTTTTTTTTTTTTGAGAACTTCAACTCAATTTTAATGACTGAACTTTCTGTTTTCAGTTGCAGGTAAATCTCCTAAAACCAGAAATAAACAGAGTCAAGGTCCTCGAAGTCGAACAACAAAGAGCCCTGAAGAACAGGACCAGTTTCCATCAAATACCCTTTTACTGAAGCATTTTACAAGCATCTTCTTGCATTTGAAAAGAGCAGTGGTAAGATGTGGTTGGTTTCTTATTAAACTATATATTACTAAGCATTGTGTTACAATACTTACTACTTTTTACGTGAAAAGACCTCTCCCTTCAGAAAATTTTAAAAAAATTCACTGGTTGAAAGTAATGATTTCCCATCTTCTGAAAAATATCCAAGTACAATGTATGAAATGTGAGACATATCATCTATCATAATTTATATTTCTATCAAACATACAATAATTTATGTAATTGCTTTCTTTTTCATTCCACCTTTGTAACTTTCTTTCTCATGTTTGTTAACTTTTTCTGAAAATACCTGCAGATTTAACTTTCTCTTTACAGGTCTTAGTGAATCTCACACTAGAAACAGGAGAACCAGTGATGGAAGGGAAAGGCAGACTAACTACTCTTCCCATAAAACCTTCTAAATCCAAGTGAAAACACACATATAGGTGGTGTGAATTAATTTTTATTTCTTATTCTCACACCAAAACCTACAATTAAATTCAGTTATAAATTTGTGCTTCTATAAAAAGGTAAAAATTAAGGTTCTATAAAGCCTAGACTTTAATACTGAAAGATTACTTATGCCTAAGTTTTGCAATAAAAGAATGAAGCTTTTTAATTTCTGCCTTTCCAAGGTATAATTATATTTTGAATGGTACACACAGGTTCTTGCTCACCGTGGTGGCCACTGGACATTGCTTCAAAATGCTTGTCGAGAGCTTTGGAACTGTACTCAAGAATTTCAACTGATTGCTAACCAGTCGCATTGCCATGCGGATGCATTTCCCATCACCTGGGATTTTCTTTGGAACACTATCTGGTTGCCATTTTATTTTGCATCAGACATGATCATTGATATGATAATTGACCTACAAGCAAGCAGTTCTCTTAAGGTCAAAATTATTTTTATTAAGACAACTCTTGATTATCACATTTTCACTAGAGAAAGAGTTTTCTCTTTCTTGCATTTTATTTTGGTATTTCCAAGTTATTCTCTGTAACAAGTTTTTTAGATCATTACAGTACTTTCTAATCTCTGTAATTGATTTGTCCTAAAAACCCATTTGAAAATAACAGGTATTGTAATGTTTCTTCACTGTAGGTTCTGGATCCCGAAGGAGACTTTTGCATTCCCAGTTGTTTAGGAGGTATTGCGGATGATAATGGTGGCTCTAATCTTCATCCCCAGCCTCCCCTGGATGATGTGAATGTGGTTGACCTGAGATGGATATGTAATCTGATTCTTAAAACAATAGAATTATTATATCAAATGAAAAAGTGGGAAGCACTGGTACACATAGCTGTACAATTTAACATATTTACACAGTAAGTTATACCAACTCTAATCAAAACTAAAAAGTTAACATTATATAGTTTAATATGCCATTATGTTGCTTAATTACAACATTTGTTTTTTTTTCCAGTGAGAGGTTCACAGAACAAGTGAGTCCACTGCTGGTGTACGCTCAGAGGCAGCTGCTGGAGAGGATACAGCAGTTCAGTGGCTCAGACAGTCATGAATCTCATTTCACAAAATATCTGTCTGGTGATGCCCAAAAGGTGAAACACAGATGTCTTTTTAGTGCACTGACTCTTAATGTGAACTAAATGTGGAGAAGCTCTTGCACTGATTAGCTTAATATGTTTTCTTATGTGTTCCCATATAGTCAATTATAGCAAATTAATGAACATAATTGATCGAAGTGCATGAAAAGATTTGTATGACATGATTCCAAGAGCTGCAGGTGACCCAGAGGACACTTCCATGCACAACACACCCGTTCCATATTATAAGCCTAAATCTAATTTCATGTTATTTCTTGATGCCACTCTTTTAATCTTAAAATATTTATTTGGATATTGCTTTGTTTCTGCATTGGAACACTGCTCCAAAAGTTAATAAAATTGAGTTAAACCAAACACTGACAGTGCCGATAAAAAAGTTTAAAAACTTGATTACCACCAAAAAAACCCCCTATAACAGCTTAGCAAGTTCCTCTCATTAAAAGCCATGGCTCTATATATTTACTTAACAATGTCGCTTGGAAATGTTTCTTTGAATTAGCTATTAGAAATTAGAATTTTCCATTTTTAAAAAAATGTAAGGTTTATTTCTAAGAACGTTTGCTGAAATCAGTCTCACTGTGGATATTTTTAGGATGTTTCTATCGCTAATATAAAGAGAGGACTTGAAGGAGAGGAGAGGGAAGTGGGATTTGGAGTACCAAACAGGTTTGTTCTGAACACAAACATGAACATGGGGCTCAGGAGCCACTGCCTTGCCTAGAGACAGCACAGCTGTGCCCAGGGCTTGCAGGGACTCTGAAGGCACTCGTGGCTCACGAGGGCAGCTGAGGTGCTCTGTATTCTCTGTTTCCTGCTGGTGCTCTGTTTCTCTCTGGCCCAGCCATTCAGAGCAGGGCCCTTTGTTAATAAAAGGGCACCATAGCAAACCACTTCACAGTGATGATAACTGAGCTGTGGAAAAGTAATCATAGTTTTGAAGGACAGCTTACGGATAAATGACTAGTGTTAGCTAACAGTAACAAGGATTTCAGGTAAGGAATTTGGAGTTTATGGCTACATTTCATAAATCAGTGCCATTCAGAGAGTCTAGAACTAGTTCTGTTGGTCCTGCTGCTTCTGAAGTGGTGTAACTACATTAGCAAAATAAAAGGTCTGTTGTGAAGTCTAGTCTGTCTAGAAGTCTGGAAGTTTGCTTCTCTGCCGGAGTTAGGCTGCTGTTGTTACTTGCTTAGAGCTGTTTTGTATCTCCCTGTGTAGCATTCCATTGTGTTTCCAAGGCAACATGTCCTTTAGGCATGCTTGGGTGACAGATTCTGTGCAAACACGCATTCATCTGGAGAAAAAAGGTGAATATTTGCAGAACATCAAGGAATTGCTAAAATACCAAATAAGAGGCAAGTTCAGTGCAGTAACTTCGAAACACTTATATGCAATATTTAGTTGTGGATATTTCACCTCTTCCTGACAAGAGTACCTAGTTATGGGCCACTGGTGTCTTTCTTAATTAGTCCTCTTTTTATTTTGTCATATGACTGAGTATATAGATATTTAACTGTAAGTACCAAATGTTATTCAGTTATCATGAAACAAATTCTGCTTTTTAGATGAGATGCAGAAACTACATAGGGTACAAAATACAGCTGCCTGTTGCTCATACTGCCAGTGAAGGGGTTTTTCCTGGATGCTTTTTGGATCCTCCAATGAAGAATGATTCTACAGGTCAGAGCACAATTCAGTATTGTGTGTTCTCTTTTCTCCCAAAGTATTTTCTTTGTTTCATACTGGATTTTTTTTAAAAAATTCTGTTTCCTCTCCTTATCATAGTTCTTCCACTTCTCCTACAATGTGTCTTTTATTATAAACTTTTCTTTTTCTTCAAATTATGCTTTTTCTTCAAATTATGGTTCTTGTTATTTTGGATGGATTGTAATGTTGTCAAGATCTTTCAAAATATATTCAGACTATATCTGAAAGCAGAGAAAAGCAGGTGCCAGATATCCTACAGCCTGTGAGGCAGTGTGATGGTCTTAGTCCAGTTTTCTGTTGTTGTTTTTGGATATCCAGCAATATACCCAGAAGTTAGTGTGAATCAGCACTGTTATTGACAGAATTGATGTTCCTAGTGATTAATAATTTGCTTTAATTCATAAAGCAACAGGAAAAAAAGGGGAAAATTTTAATATACTTTAGTTTTGAAGTTGTGAAAATGTTCAAATATGTTTTACAGGGTGATTTATTAAAAATATTTATGTATTACAAATTTTTACTCCGTATTTATTAATTCCTTTTAGATCACACTCAAGCAAAAGCCCTAGTTTGTGTTCCTCTTGATGTGAATGATACACTGAAATGTTTTAGAGAAACTCTAGAAAAATCTAAATATCAAAGCAGAGCACTGAGACACAGCAGGAAACTACTTTCATTATTTCTTGCACACACACAGGGTGAGTGATTCATTGAAGTATTTCTCCCTTAATCAAGTGTATATGCAATTAAAATAGCAAAGAGTGAAAGGAACAGATTTTTCTGAACTCTAGTTTTAGTTACTGACAACTAGAAAAAATATAGAATATGAACTTAAATTTGAAGTTCTATAAGCACAAGCTCCAAGCCTTATTTCATATGATTTGTCTAATGGTTGGAGGATTTTTGTTCATGCAGCTGTGTCATCTGTCTGTGTGCAGCCACACCTCTGTCAGAGGACTGACTGGCAGATCTTCCCAAGTTTATTTTCACTAACAGAGCACGTATCCTTTGGCTACACTGACCAATGAATTATGTCCAATGAGTTTAATTAGGAGACATACAGAATCATAGCCTAGGAAACCAAATGGAAGTAGGGTACACAGGAATTGTATATTTGTTTGACTAACATGTTTGGAAATATTTGGGATGCTAGAAATAGTATAATACTTTTCCAAACTCATCATATAAATCACTTTTCTAATCTAGAAAATGCTGGAAGAGCAATCAGCAGTCATATCTCTTCAAGCAGAAAGCTGAAATTCAACGTGGGAGATGAAGTGATATTTCTACCAACACCATGTGACCTTTCCCAAGAAAAATATAATTTCTCCAGTATGGTTGAGAGTAGATCAATACCGAAGTCACAGCTTTCAGTAATTATCTCTTCCTATGAACAAACAATAGGTAATTTTTGTCATAAATTTTTGCTTACAGATAAGAAGTAACAACATTCTGCCTATCTATGTTTATATATGTTTATTCCATTGTTATTTTTTCTCTGTCAGACAGCTGTAACTGTCTGAAGGCTGGTTTCCAGAAATGTACAACCTTCTTCCTCTTGACTGAGGAAATCTGCATTAGATCCTAACAAGCCAGTAGTTGGTTCATAACTGCAGTGGTTATCTCATTTTATGAAAAAGCATTACTTCAGTGGTGTTATGCTGATTAATGCCCAGTTCAGAATTTGATATAATGTTTAGTAGATTCATTTTAATTCCATGTCAGTTTTTTTTCCTAGCAAACAGACTTCAGATTCTGTGCATTTGAATATGTGACCTAGTTACTTGGCTTCCATCTTACATTCTGGTATGGCTATACTCACACAGTCACAGCTCCTCACTACTACCTGCTTTTGCTCTATGGCTAAACAGGTCAAGTGTAGTAGGTCAACAGGTGCTCCAAGTGGTTTTATTTGCAGCATGGGTTCCAAAAATGGTCTGTAGGAGTGCTACTGTGCTGTATGCAGGCAGAATTGTTTAGCAGGGCCAATGACCTGCTTTCCAGTTTATCTTGTTAACAGGAAGAAATATGAGAGGTTTGAAAAAATAAAAATACAAAAGATTATGTAAACATGTTCATATATCTTATTTTTGCTTCCAAAGTTAGTTGAAATAAGAAATGGTACATTTGAAGGTAAAATATATGAGACCAAAAAGTTAAAAAATAAAAATCATGCATTGAATTACATGTGAATTCATGTCCACTCATGCCAAATTTGTTCAAGGTTCCGTAACTGGTGTAATGATATGACAATGTTGTTTTTTTTTTTTTTTTTTAATTGATTAAAAATAAATTACAGAAATCCTTGAAATGAATAACCAGAGAGACCTCAAGGTACAGGCTCTACATGAACTTGGAAATCTTCAATTCTATGTTGGAAATAAAAGGTACATAGCTACTGGATTAAAAAAGAGCACAGTTTCATCTTTTTCTAATTGTCAATTGTATACCCCTCAAATGTCTTGTAAGTTCTTGTGCTGTCCACTAGTCCATATAACTTCTTTAATCTAACTTACTATTGGCTATATTTTGAGGGGGCTTTTTCCTAGACATTGTCTATTTTTCTTAGCTACATAATTGCCATGAAGCAAATTAATTATGCATTTTTGTGTTTTTAAGAATTAATGTCTATGTCTTGATGATTTGAGTCCCAATAAGTCTCTTGACCAGGAATGGTTCCTTTTCCTTTTTTCCTTTTCCTTTTCCTTTTCCCTGTAATTCAGTTTTTGACCCAATCAGAATTAGTTAAATCTTAGGTAATAAAGGAAAAATGAAACAGGTCTTATCTTCCACTTGGGAAAATGTCAGCAATGTCAGCAAAAAATGGTATTTTTTATGCTACAGAGCTGCTTTTAAATATTGGTGTCAATCCCTTGATGAAACACTCAATGTTGCTGATGCTCTTAACACCTGGCAAGAGTTAAGTTTTCCAAAAGATGCTACAGACTGCTTTGCAGTTGGAAGATCAACTGATATGAGTCAGAAATTTCTTTCTCAGGCTGGACCTTGGGGATGTTTACATGCAGCAGTCCTAGTGGCTAAGATAGCTCAGTAAGTATCTTACCCATATATGTATTTCTATCGTATTTTAAGCAAAATGCTTATCCAAGATATGAGGCAACTTCAAATTAATTAAAAACCAATAATGAGCTGTTATAAAAAGGACTCATCAAAATCTTTCCTTTCAGGGAGGAATTTGCTTTTTTGGAAACTATTGTTTTTTCCCTTTTCTTGAGTGCTCATCTTTGATCATAAATACAGCTGTATGTTTTATGGACAGATCATTAAAAGAAAACAAAATGATAAAAAGTCATAAGTGCAAAGATTTTACAGTCATATTGATTTTCAATCAAAAGATCACATTTCCCAAGTTACTGCACATATTAAATATCAATGTATATTGAGGTCAGATTTACTGCCTAAAGTACTAGTTTTCTGGTGAATTGGAACTAACTGAAATTTGAATTATTGTTTAAAAATCTGCCATCAATAAGTATTTTTATCCAGTACTCCTTGACTGCTGGTAAAACACTTTGAATGTAATTCTGAGCCGTTCCTCAATGTATTGTACAAAATAAAAATCTAGAAACACCCAAGACAGCATTAAATGACCTTAGAAGTGCTGTAATCGTGGAAGGACAAAGCTTCATCCAAGTAAATTGCCTTACCTTTGAAGCAGGTCATATTAATAGCACTGTAAAATATCTATAAGCCAAGGTAGCTTTGCAAGAGCTAGCATGGGTATTTGAGGATCAAGTGGCCTTGCCACTCTTGGAATTAGCACCCAAAAGGAAAAGCAGTGAGTTTAAGTTGATTACAAATGACAGCTCTTCTAATTCGGAGCTGTGGTTCAGTCTCAGGTCCAATTAGGCAAGACCAAGTCCCTAGCTGCTTTTCCAGGAGTTTGTGGCACCTATTTGCTGCACTGGATACTATCCCTTTGCTGCTAATACATCCATTCCCAATCCTGGCAGGATTTGGAGGGAGCTGTCCTCCTGGCTTGTCCCTCAAGTGGTTCTTTTGTGTTTAGACCTGGCTTGGACAGTTAAACATCTTTCTCTTGTGTTGCTCTTTCTACAGGAACTTAGTCGCANTTGAGTTGCGCTTTCTACAGCAACTTAGTCACAGGCTGTAAAATGCAGATTAAAGGATTCCAATATTGAATTAAAGAATTCTAGGATTGTTGATCATAGGACTACCCTGCTACCAGGTTATTTTAAGGCTCTGATGAGGTACTGTGTGGGAATCATTACATTTAGCTGGACACCTGCCATGTTAAACTCCATGTGTTAGTTATCTTAGGCTTCCTTTATGGAAAGAAATACACTATTAAGTGTGAGTTGCTTAATCTGCTTTATCTTTTTAGTTTTGTATGAGGTGGAGTTTGCACTTAGATTGTCTGTGTCTCTTCTTTAAGTTTAAAGATAATCTAGACATATCCTTTTGTCTGGGTATGTCTTTGGTCAAAAGCTTCTTTGCATGGTGTGGCTGAGCACCTATTTAAAGACAGGCAGTTGTTTTCCAGCAGGAAAAACACTGTGTTAGTATTATTATCACATTAGACTAAAACCCCAAGGATTTCAATAATTTATATTGATGGGTACATTCGTATTTCTTATTATTTGTTGTGCTTTAGGTATATAACAACATCAAAGATAAGATTAAGAACAAAATACTGCTATTTTTCTGCGATACTTTTTAAGGTAAGAATGCAATTTCAGTCCATATTCATGAAGTTAACAAATTGCTTCTAAAATGACCCTCTGTTAAAATAATTCTCTTTTTGTTTTGCTTGTAAAGGAAAAATAGAGATCAGAGATAGCTGACAATTTATGCGTATTAGATACAATGTTTTATTTTTTTCTAACATTATTTCTGTATCATAGCCTAAAAATTATCACTTCAATAGGAGGGTATAGTGTCTCAGAGAAAAAATACTGAAAAGGAAAGATTACTAAAACATTTGATAGTCAAATATATTTTTCTTCTCTTGAAGTACTCTGCTCAGGAAGAGCTGGATGGCATCAACAACAGCAGAGTGCTCTCTTTTAGATCTGTAGAGTCTTCACAGATTGTCTTAAATTTTCAGCCAACAGCACAGACTTCTGGAAAAAAATAAATTTTTGATTATTTTTTAGCACTGAAAAATATTAGTTTGTAATACTAAAATCTCAGCTCTATAATAAGTTTGCTATAAAACCAGAGGGTATTAAAAATGATCCAGCTTCACTCACAAAGAAAATAAGATTATCAAAATTAAGTTTGCAGACTTTCAGAAAAAAGACCTATAGAGAAAAAAAACAACATATCAGTTTACTTTTAAATGGAAGTTAAGATGCCAGTATCAAAAGTAGTACAGGAAAAAGGACTGCAAGTATTCTGCCAGTTATACTCTACTGGGATCAATGATTACTCATCCCAGTGCAGCTTCAGGAAGTTATCTGGCTTCTTCCAAAACCAAGCAATGACACTGTGTGATAGCTTGGGTCATGATTGTGACTGTGAGACCTGTCCTAGGCCACGTTGGAAAACTTGTTAAGTTCATCAAAGGGAGAGAAAAAGTTGGAGAAACAAAGGTAAAGAAGAATTTTGACTTGCTTCTAGCGCTGTAATTGCTGAAAAATTACAAAGCTGAACAATGGTGATTCCTCTTTTCGACAGAAATGGTAGCAAGCATTTGTTCCAGTTGTATAACAGTAGAAATAATTGTGACTTGACTGAAGTGGGTCTGATATTAATTGGGATAGAAGCAGCTTCCAGGGTGATTGTCTTGAAAAATATAATCAATTACTGTCACTATACTGCAAGAGGTTCAAGACATAATTTCTTTCTTGAATTGGAAAGCTTTTATAACCTTGTTTAAATTCCACCTCTGGTGTAGGCTTTAGGCTTGTTAATATCTCAGATCTGAGTGTAAATTTCTCCAGCATATCATTGCTAATTATACCAAGATAAACACAATTGGGAAGGAATATCCAACATAAGATACAATGTTAGCATTCTTCCCTTTTTAAGAGAGAACATTTAAATTATTTCCTTGAATTTCATATTAGTTTTTAGTTATATGATTTAAGCTGTGCTAGCTGACCTAGTTAAAGGTGGAGCTAAAGTGAAACAAGATTTGAACTGGCTTTAAAGTCAGCAGCTCTCCCAGAAATCATTAAATTTCATATTAGTTTTTAGTTATGTGATTTAAGCTGCACTAGCTGGTAAGCTGCCCTACCTGACCTAGTTAAAGGTGGAACTAGGGTGGAACAAGCTTTAACTGGCCGTAAAGTCAGCAACTCTCCCAGAAATGATGGGAGACGTACTGTCCTTAGACTATTTACAGCCAGTTTATTTCTCTATCAACTTCACACATCAAACATTTTCTCTAAAAATGTTTTTCAATATTTTGGCTGGAAACAGCTGCTAATTAAGGCATTGATGGGGTTGTGTTTATGAAGTCATTTATGAGTTGGAGTTTATGGTGTATCACTAATACCTGCACACCTTTTCACAAATTGTTGTTACTTTCAGACCCTGTTTAGAGCTTCTCTTCCACATCCAACATCTGACTATGACTTTGTGCAATATGAAACAAATATGCTTATTCCTGGTATTGACCTGTTCTCTGATCGCTACAGAGCTGATATCTCTACTGTAGTTGCAAGTCTGAATTTCATTATGTTTGAACTACATTGTGCGAAACAAAATTTAATAGTAAGTATTATTTTCATGCTCTGGAAATGATTTTTAAGACACCTAGTCTTACTTTCTTGTGTGGGTGTACTTATGAGGTACCTCAGAACCTCCAGCAAAATACCCCTACGGCTAGGTTCTGTGGCACGTAAAACAAGCTATAGCTTGTTGCATACAAGTTTCAGAAAACACAGGAAAATTTTTTATTCTGGAAGGTGACAAGGTGTGGTTCATTTAGCTTAGGCATTTTAGAGGAAATTTTCTATTATGTGCTACTTAAAATATACTCTACAGAAAAATACGTTAAATGCAGTATGTCCAGAATGCTTTTAATACTTCAACTTCCAGTAGGTAAAAGTCCCTTCTGTCTTTCTCCTTTTCATATTCTCTCATTCCTCTGTATGAAGTGTTTTTATAACTTCCCTTCTATGCTGGTCATATTCCTATTTCCTCCATTTAATGTCTGACCATTTCCACTTTAATCCAGCTTCCTTCAAAGGTGCAGTGCTTTACATTTGAATAAATAGATTGAATTGATTACTAGTACTGAAAAATGTGCAATACTCTCTCTTTCCTAATTTGGTCCTGTATGCACCAACAGAATTTCCTGTCAGGTGATTATTTTATACCTCTAAATCAAGCATGGCAGAAAACTCTCCATCAGAAAAGGTAGATAGATTTTTCCTGCTTTGATGAGTTGAATCCACTTATGGCAAGGTCCTGCAAGTGGCAGAGCCAGTGCCAGGGAAGGGAAAAGATTGCAGGGCTGGCAGCAAGAAGTACCAAAGGTTAGGAGGTAGGGATGGAAGAGGAGTTAGACAGGAGGAGGCAGAAAGATGTTACACTTTTTTGTCACCAAGCCATTTGTTGGATTGATTTCTTTTGGAACATGAGGCTAACTCCCATTGTTGCTTCTTCCCATCCTGCGTTACTGGAGTTCACTTTGGTATTTAGCTTTGTGTAACTGTCCTCGCTATGGGAGATCAGTAACATCAAGGAGCAGACAATTACCTGGAGGCAGAGGCACTTAATTTGACTGCTTGCTTCACATAGCCATGCACATATTTGATTCTTTCTGCGCTTTTGCCAGCAGAATATAGATCCAGTTCTTGGATCATGGTCAAAGCAATTGCAGTTTTAGCTGAATGAAAGCTTCATTTCCCCTGGATGCTTATTGTGTGGGAATGTTTTGGATGGTGGGCGCTAAGTTGATTTGACACTTAAATCAAAATACATCAAGATTCAAGTTTTATTAAAAATAAAACTTCAAAGACTAATTTTGTTGAACTACTTCAAATATCAGTAGGAACTGTATGGGTACAATTAAAACATTTGCCTCAAGCGTTTGTAATCCAAATTCAGAAGTATTAAGCTACATTATGAAAACTTAAAGTGAATTTGACAAAAATCTAACAATGCTGTTAGCATTTTCTAAGCTTGGGGACATTTTAAAGTGAAGAAAAATGTAAAAGCTGAACAGTAATTAAATTTTGGAAGTTCTTTCATTTTCAATAAATACATAAATCTGTTAGGAATGTATTTGCTTTTTCTGAAGTATTGTATAACAATAGATCATAGAACCATGGAATGTTTAGGGTTGGAAGGGACATATAAAGATCATGTAGTCTCAACCTCTTATGCCAAGGGCAGGGATGCCTCCCACTAGACCAGGTTACTCAACACCTCATCCAGCCTGGTCTTGAACACTTGCATGGTTGGGACATCCAGAAGTTCACTGGGTCACCTGCTCCAGTGTCTCACCAGCCTGCAGTAAAGAACTTCCTCCTAATATCTAACCTAAATTTCCCCTCTTGCACTTAGTACCCATTACTCCTTGTCCTATCACTACAGTTCCTGATGAAGAGTCCCTCTCTAGCTTCCCTGTAGGCCCCTTTCTGATACTGGAAGTATTTGTTATTTGTCCATACAAAAAAATTTCAATTTAAAATGAATGTAAATAAATTTGTCAATAAGTCTCATCACCATCCACTTTATTTTACAAGTAGTATAATTTCACTTATTTGCAGGACTTCATTGTGTTTATTTTAAAAAGCTTACAGAATTCTATTCTTCTGTTCGTTATATTGAAAAAAATATGGCATGAAAATGCAGACAGTTTTAGAAAACCCTTGTATCAACCTGTTCCTGGTAGGTTTACACAGTAATGATGTAGTGAAATACCCCATCTTGAACACAGAGAATAATTTGGACAAACTTCATGTCCTACATTGTGAATCACACATAAGGTAGTATCAGGGGTTAGCTTTAAAGAGCTGAAGAACTTTTTAACACACTAATCTTTCAGAAAGCATAAGAGAAGTAGTGATTGTGTGTGACAGGCAAAGCAGTAATCTTATATTATCTATACACTTTTGATATGTAATTGCAATGTGTATTTCCATAATTGTACCCTGTATGATGGTTATAGCTGCATGACCTACTATTTTCCCACAGATTTTACCTCTGTTCACATTATACCAATATATTGTATCTGAGATTTGTAAGGATCCAGCTAAATGTATTGAAGGAAGAATCCTCAAGGTAATCAAATAAATTTTCTCTTTATCAAAACACATTGTATTTCAAGTAAGCTTTTCAATTCTTTGTTAAATGTAGTCAATTTAATATTCATATATTTCTACTATGGAAAGTAATGCTTTAAAGTTCAGCTGTTGCTTAGTGTTTCTTAGCACAGAAGATGATAGGGGTACTATCTAAATGCAATTATTATTTATATTCTCAATTTTATTAGCATGCAGAGTTATTTACAATGTTTTACTGTTCATTTCCTACATAGGCTGTTGAGTGCTTGCATAAATTCTTTCTACTCTCTTTTTAATGAAGAGGAGGTTTTCCTTCTTTGGTCCAGACTTCTCAGTTGGTAGATTTTATCTTGTTCTGCTTTTCTTTCAATTTTTTTCTCAAGTGCAAAATGTGAATGACTGTTTTTTCCCCAAATGTTCACTTCTGGATTTGTTCTTACTATCATGGTAGAACAAGGTTCCATGAAATCTATGAACAGATTTTTGTCTTTTCACTAATGTTCACCTTTTGTTGTTGTTGTTTAAATAATTTGGGAGTTTTGGGATTTTTTTTTTAAGGCATCTAACTATCAAGAGTTATTAAGAGTCAAAGTGATATTGGTTTAAGTTATTTTCAGGAAATGCTGATATGGGTTAGGTAGAGTAGGTGAATACTACAAGACTAAGATGAGTAAAATCTATGATACAGATTTTCATAAGGGGCTGATCTTGGACAGGCAGTCAAAACTTACCAGATGAAGCAAGTTCTTTCCCTTTGTCAGGAGCAAGTTTTTAAAGAATTTGTTTTTAAAAGAGAAAGACACATCTTTGAAATTATTCACTACAATATGTAAAAGATTTCTTTCCATTGAAGATCATTCTCCATCAATGCACTATTCTGGTAGCCAGATCTATTTGAAAATTACCTTTAAATACATTTTATTTTGAGCAAAAAGAGTAATGAATAACATTCAAATCAAAGGCTTTGTTATTTTGTCATAGATTAAAGTACTTACAGATATAGGATTTTTTACGGAGGCCTTTCATGAGCTGTCTTTGCTTATTTTGGGAGAGAGAATTCCATGGAAAATACCAGCAGGATACAGATATACTGAACAAATGCAGGTAAACACCAGAAAAGTATGACATTGAACTGTAACAATCCATTTTCTTCATGAAATTGCACATACTCTATATCTGTAAGTTGTTACATGTTCCTAAGAAATTCCTAAATTTCTTTCAATAGATGAATCAAATAGTGGGCTTTGAATGACATTAAAATCTCTCACTAAACAGCAGGAGCAAAAATCAATTTTGAAACATGTGTTTTATACACTGAGTACTGCAGATACTACTGTAGAAAAAACAATGTGTGATTTCATATGCAGGCATGAAAAGTGTGGATAAAGCTGACATGGGCTCTTGGGCCCTGGGGAGGGCAGGGGCAGCCTCAGGAGATGCTGGGCTGTAAGAGCTGTTGCTGCCCACAGAGCCTTGACACTCACATCACCCCAGGTCAGTTTGATTTTCCCCTCTGTCTGGTCACTGATGTGCTGCAAGGGTTGGAAGGTGTTAACAGTGGACCTGGACTTTGGTCTTACTGTGAGCATACCTGTGCAGGCAAATCAGGTTGTTGGGTAAGCCTCCCCCATAGCTATCCTTTCCTTGTTTCCCAAGGACATGCCAAATATAACCTAATGGTTTAATCCTGGATCAATGCAATGCAATGCACTCCCTTATCTGACTGGTGCTTTTGGGTAGGTGACATGACAAAAGACTTCTGGACAGAGCACCAGGTGAAATTGAGCATGAACAGTAGGAAAAGTTTCATCACCAAAAGCGTTGTCAAGCAGTGGACAGACTTCATGCTTGCTTCCTTTACCCTGTGTTGCAGACAGTGAAGCAGAGCAAATTGAATTTAATGAGCTGATTTGAAGGGAAATTTCCTTCCTCCCACCTCTGTTAACTCATTGGTTTCAATATTCATATTGTAATACATTACTTTCTTTGGTTTTGTCCATTTTACAGGCCTTACAGGAATTTGATTCCTCAAAACCTCTCATGAGTGCTACAAATTTGCAGGTAAAAAAAAACTGAAAGAGGTAAATGTTTTATACTATAAATAAATATTTATTTCTCTGTCTTAAGAGAAAATACCCTTGTTTTTATTGAAAAATCTGGTAAATAGAAGATATTCTTCTCAATGGATTACTATTTCCTAAATTTTAAATTTTATGGCTGACCTCTCTAGGGAAGGGCAACTACCATTTTCACCATTTTTCAGATGAGAGATCTGATATGTACAAATCTGTGGCTTTTTTGTGCAAAACACACTAATGGAAGTATTCAGGCTTTGTTGTAATATGGTAGGTTGGGTGTTTATCCTGCTAAAATACTGAGAGTTTCAAGCTTTTAATGTTATAATTTCTATGAATCAAAGTTGTCTTCATAGATTTGTCTTAATTCAGTTGAAGTCCATTTCTGAGGGAAAAAAAAATGAACGGTGACTTTATAAACCAATGTCTAACTAGTCATTTTCTCATTTTATTTAAAATCATCTATTCATCAATAACTTCTTTTGCATTTTTCAGTTTTAATAATTTCCTTTTATTAACCTTCTCACAGATCCATTGAGCTGGTAGGGGTAAATGTTAGCAGAATATGAAAAAGTTGTAGCATTAAAACAAATTGATAAATTAAAACCCCTACCTTTTCCTCTCCACTTTTCTCTCTTGTTTACAGTAAGCTTGTGTGTCTCCTACAACAGTTGGTATTACAGAATGGAAATGAGAAGTGTATCTTGACAGCTTTTGATCTCACTAGTTTCTGATTTATTTTGAAGTTGTGCATTATCTTGAGCTTTTGATTTGAACACTTCACAGTATATGTGGCACTGTTACTGGTCTCATGATCTTGCAAATCTGTGTAGACTTTCAACTTCTAAATTTATTAATCCAAAGTGAGACTATTAAACTCATGATAAAACAAGGATGCTATAATGAATAACAAAAAGAATTTATGAAATACGCTAGAATGATGTGATGCAAGAATTTTTTTTTCCTTTCTTAACAGCAGACTTTTCTTTGAGTTGAGATTTTTGAACTACAGATTCACCTACAATGCAGAAAACTAGAACTTGCAGTGATAATAGCTATAACTTCATAGATGCACCTTCTGCTGTTAAACCAGTCTCTGAGGCTGTAGCAAGTGCTACTAAGGGGTGAAGTTTGGAAAAAAAAATAGAACAACTCATTCATAATCAATGAGAATGTTACTAATATTATTCATGTTAATTGTTGATTTGTGTCATTATTAATAGAAGCAGAATATGTCTTGAACAAGAAAAATGTGAAATGTGTCATTTCAAATAATCCCAGTTGTTAACCTTCTTGTAGGTACTGGAAGATACATTTAATTGGAGTCTGTCTTTAACAGTGGCGCCACTGTGCAACCAACAAATTATGAATAAATTAACCTTAGCCAAAATGCATCTCATCATTTGTCTTTCTGCCACAATAAATAATATACCTACAAAAGTTGAAAAAACTGTATATTCTGTTGACAACAGCAGCTTGCCAGAGCCAAGCAAAACTACAGCATCAAATCTAAAAGGTAATTATAAGGATAGTGGGAAAGTTTATTTATATTGTTTCAAGCATGTTTTTTTCACTTTTAACGGCATGAGTTAATATGTCATACTATGAACAACATAAAATTTAAATGTTGCTGAAAAAATTCAGTCATTATTGAAATAAGCATTAAGATTTGTTAAGGTTCTTTTTATTGTTCTCTTCTTCTTCTACTATTATTATTATTAATTTGTTCCATTATTACTTATTTTGATGTTGAAAGTCCCAGTTGTAAGTAGAGGGAAAAGGGCTATGTTCTTCAAATTACTGAGAATGGTTTGGTTCTGCATCTGTTATCTGAAATTTTATTTGCAATGTATTTGACAGTTGATGCTGATCAGGATTCAAGACAACAGGAAGAAAGAGACAGACTAGTGCATCTTGTTGACTGTAAAGATGAATTAAATATGGCCATGCTGAAGGTAATTTTGATTTTTAGGAGAAAAGGATTAAGAAAGTGCAGATTGATCCAAAAACATTGTTAATGCCTTCTGTGTAACTAAAATTATGGTGAGAGCATGGTATGAAAAGGAGACTAAAAATTTCTGTTTCTAATTTTACTGTAGTCTTACTAGCTGTGCCTGAAGTGTTGACTATTTGATGCAATCATTTTTCATTTTTGGTGCATCATTTTTCAAATGATGGAAAATATTTCCACAATCAGGTCTCAGTATGACTATTTCAGCATAAAGGGTAAAGACTGAAAGGGATTTCAAGATAAAATCATCTCCTTTCAGAGGGTGCCATCTATAGAACATGTCAGAGACTCTTTGATGGGGCAATATGCTATACAAATAAAAAAACCACTCTCTACCATTCTCATATGTGAAATATTTCAGATTTTTCCTCTTTCTGGTACTTTATTTTGAAGAAAACATACCTCAGCTTATTAGCTTGTTTGTTTGAAGGGGGTTTGTTTAGTTGGATTTTGTTTTGTTTAATTGTAAACTTTATGCTTGTCAGTTTCACATCACAAAAATACCAAAATTAAGGGCTGACATAGTCTTCATTCAGAGAGGTCTTCCACTTTGGAAGTATCTACTTTTGGCCATTGTTACAAGCAAAGTAATGCAATACAATGCAAAAAGTGCATCTGGAGAAGGGAAGCTGATTTTTTATGGCAATTGGTATAGGTCATACATTAGAAACATGAGAATTTTATTGTAATTTGAAAATAGCAACATGAAAATAACTAAAATAGAAATGTTCATTTGAATTGAATAGGGCTCATTTAAGAGGCATAATGTATTTTTTAGTCTTGATTTTTCTTTAACTATTCTATTCTTTTGGAGGGGTTTTTAGTTTGGGGTTTTTTGTGATTTTTTTTTTAAGTTGAGCTCTGAATTTTGATCGAAGTAATGTTTTGGATGATAAAAACATTTAAATTAATTTCTAATTCTGCTGAAAGCTCCACAAGTA
>WEZZ01024167.1:24131-66550 GCA_013400585.1 Chloropsis cyanopogon
TTAAATTTGAATTCCCACGGGCCAGTCCCGCTGAGTTTATCTGCAAAAACAAGTCTGCAGATAAATCATGGAACTCGCGAATCTATTTGTATCTAGATCTGTTGTGATCGTAATTTTAATTTTTATTGCTCTATTTGATTTTTTCCAAATAATTTCAATGTTCATCTAAACACAAAAAAACCCTGTAGCCTTCCTTCCTCCTAAAATAACCATCTCGCATATCGCTCACACTTCATTTAAAACGAACGTAAAATATAAAAAGCGTATCTTTTATTGTTATTTTTGTACTTTAAAACACATCTGTGTAACAAATTTCTTTTTTTTTTTCCCATAATTCTTACTGCTATTTTCTCCACAAACATATGTATTTCACCTTCTAGTATTCTGAATCGAATATTTTCTGTTCAATTTCGGTACTTGAATTTGCCACAAAAGGGATGCTGTACTTAGGTAGTTATTTGGGGGAAAAAATTATTTACTTTGGTTTTAAGTTTCTTTTCTTTCTTTGAACTTTAACACATGGCGTTTACAAACTGTATAAATACGTGCCACCAAACTGTAACCAAAAAAGAAAAAAAAAAATTACAAAAAGTGGAATGGTTGCTGTAGAATATAGAATTAACTATAGACCAGAACTGGACAGAAGGAGCTGGATGAAAAGAAAATAGTAATTTTATTGTAAATTATTTACGTCTGAAGTTTCTAGGCAACTAGTCGAAAAAATAATGAATGAATCGAGCGCTGAGCCCTTGCTACTAACTTTTGTTCTGAATGTTTTGGATATTTGGATGTTTTGTATTTATGTGGTGAGAGTGAAATATATTATATCTATATGATGACGGAATTAGGTGTATTTTCGTCTTATATTTGTAGCACCCAAATTGCCTTAATTTATACATGCACTGCAAAAAAAAAAAAAAAGCGAGGGTGTTTATGGGCAGTTGTTTTTTTTTTTTTCTTTTTTGGTTATTTTTTTTTTTTTTTCTTTTTTGGTTATTTTTTTTTTTTTTTCTTTTTTGGTTATTTTTTTTTTTTTTTGTTTTTATATATATAAAAACAAAAAAAAAAAAAAAGGCATCAAAACCCTATCCCTACATAACCTTCCCGATTTTTCCTTTTTTTATTAAATGTAATGTCTCATTTTGAGCGGGGGGGCTGCGAGGCCCACTTCCTAGAGGGTGATTTCCCTCCTGGGGCATTTTGGGGGATTCCCAGTCCCGTGCTCGGCTCCGACCCAGCCCTTTTAGCGCTCCCCGGGCCCGCGATCCCCGCCCGTCCCCGTGTCCCGGCGGGTGCCGGTGTCCCGGAGGTGCCCAGCCTGCCAGGTGCCACCCCGGGCAGGGCACTGCTCACCTCCGAACCTCCAGGCACTCCTGGGTGCACACCCGTGTGTGTGTGACAGCTCGCGGGTACCCAGGCGCATCCACCGACACATGCACAGCGTGTGTGCACCAGTACAGACATTTCGAGGTGTTTTCTGAACAGCTCCTGCTTTCCTTCTCATTGGCAGCCCGGCCCGGGGGGTTTTTACAGGGCAGCCAGTGCGGGGCAGAGCCCCTGGTTTCCAGGAGCCCCCCCAGTGCCCTGGCTCCCCAGGCCAAGCCACCTGGCACCTCTGTCCCCACGCCTTTGCCCTGCCCACGGGTCCACCGGGCTCTGCCATGAGCCTGTCCCAGCCGGGGCAGATGCACTGCTCCAGATTAGGAGGGGAGGATGTGGTGGTGATGCTGATTTGGTTGGTTTTTTTATGAAGTCTGTAGAAGTTATCTGGGGAAGGGCAGCCAGGGTGAAGGGGGGGATCACAGGTGACATTTGAAGAGGTGACACTGAAACTGCTGGTCAAGACTGGAAAACTTCAAGGGGAGGGGAGGGAAAAGTGTTGTTAAAAAGAAAAGAGCTGATTGTGACAAAACAGATCTGCCAGGGAGACCAGGAGGGAGAGGACAGTTTTCAGTTTCTGCCTTGCCTGGACTGCACAGCATCACCCACAGCCCCAGACAAAGAGGGGAGCCCTGGCCTGGGCTGCCTTTGCCAAGGAGGGAATTATCAGCACTCAGACCCTCCCTGGGCTCCCCTGCCGAACGTGGGGCTGAGCTGTGTGACGAATTTGCCCCGTCTGGCAGGACCTTCCTGCAGCTGAGACGGGGCCATTTCAGTGCCCAAATTCGCTGCTGCGTTGTGAGCCACGGGAACAGCAGCACAAACGTGTTCTGACAGAGCTGTCTCAGGTGCCCTCATCTAAAAAGAGGATTTCCCTGCTACTCTGTTTAACCAGAGAGTGCAGGAGCATTCCTGTCCCCTCACACGGGTGCCATGAGGCTCCTTTTCCCTGGTCCCTGACCTGCAGCCTCAGGGCTGGAGCTGTGGGCAGTGTAAGCTCTCTGCTCCTCTTGTAAGGCAGTTTAAGCCAGCATCAGGCTAAATTGCTGACACAATAGCAGGAGTCCTTATTTTACAGCCTTGCAGCCCTCAGTATACACGTGAGGAGCTAGACATTTTTATTCTTGCTACCATTATTATTAATTATTTCTGACTATTTAAAAGCAAAAAAGAAAGGGATGTGACTTAAAGTGTGAAGGAGACTTGTCTGAATATTCAGGTAAAATAAATACTTCAGGAAATCTTCCTTCCTTTCTTTTTTTTTTTTTTTTTTCTTGTCTCCTTCAAATTCCACCTGTCCCACACCTGTATCAGAGGCTGCTTCTGGGCTGGGGTCAGAGCAAAAACCAGAGGCTCTCAGTCCCGTGCAAGGCTATCCCAGTCCTGTTTCAGTCCTGTTTCTCTGCTTGTGACTCAGGCCAAAACCTTGGAGCCCCACAGGGAGGGAGGCAATCTGTCATTTCCTCTGAAATTTTCAGCATTTCAAAAGCATGGGGTCCTTGAGAGCCAAAACACCCTGCTTTCTACAGTACAGACTAAAATATGTTCATCTGCATTTCTGTAAAAAAAAAAAAAGAGGGAATACCACCTGTGTCATTGCATAGGACAAGTTAAAAATCATTCATACACACATCTACATATGCAGTGAGTCTGGATATAAAAGCTGGTTTGGTTTTTGGTTGGTTGGTTTGGTGGGGTTTTTTTTGATTTTTTTTCCAACCACACCAAAGCTGTTCTGAAGCTCTGTGCTGCCCAGAGACACTACTTGCTTGTTTGCACTGAAATGCTGAGTTTCATCCTACTGGAGCAATGAACACAAGCCACCTTCCTGAAGCTATTTGCTGCTGAAAGATTTTGCTGAATTTCGTGCTGTATTTTTATTTGTGGCCATCACTGGGGCATTAGAGCTCAAACAGAGAAATATTTGGCTTATGCAGAGGGAGCGTGTGTGAGTATGAGGGGCAGGAATATTTAGTAGGAAAGCAAATAAACCAAGTATAAATCTATGTCTGGCATGAATTTTTAAAGGAAATCACAAAAAGATTTCTGTGGCAGGAGGACTTCCCCAAACTTTCCCTTAGCAGCAGCTACACATAGGGCTTAGAGTGAGCAATGATTTAAAATGATGGAGTGCAGCATGGGCTATTTGTTACTATTGTTCATCTGAACTGAAGGAATATTTTCACAGGTACATGGACAATATCTCTCTTCCTCTGGCTCTCAGGAAGGAAAAACTCCCAGGGTCAGCTCCAGAGCACCCAGGGAAAAGACAAAGCAATGTTAGCCAGGTACACATAGGGAAAAGAGGAATCAGACCTTTTAGAGGATTTTTTCAAAAGCATTTGCCCACCCACTTAACATAGACCCTGCTTTATTTGCTGCTCTTCCATGTCCCTCATGCCAGGGATTAGTGCAGCCTCTGACCACTTTGTCTCCATTTGCAATCCTGCCACCAGCCCAAGATACATGACCTTGCGGCATGTAAAAAAGCACACGAGGTCTCTGATTAACTTCAGAGTATTTAATTACTTTTAAGGAAAGAAGAACACTTCCAAAGAATAACTCTTGAACAGAAGCAAGTCACAGCCGCCAGCAAGTGTTTAACAAAATTACCAGGGAAGCTAAAATGAAATCAATTGATGTGATGCTGTGTATGCAACAGCCACAATATAAACTGTGACCCTGGACCATAGCTGTGGCCAAAGTGTTGGCTGGCAGGGGCTGACCTGAAACATTTCTGACTCAGCTGTAAGAACCCTCTAACAAGGACTTTACTCCCCATCTTTCTGCTTCTAATAATTGCTGAGCAACTTAAGCACAGTATTTATTATCTTTCCATAAGTAGTTGTTAGTGTTCATGCTGTTCTTCCTCTCTGTGTAAATGACTGATTCTAGTTTGTATATTAAGTCTTGAACTTTTCTAGTGGAGTGAGTTCCACAGTCAATCACACACAGAACAAAAATTATTATATTTTGTATATGCTTTCTACTTTTTGTTAGCATGAATTGTCCCAAGTTCTGTCATTAGAAGCAGCAGAACAGATGTTCCCACCTTCTGCAACCATGTCCTTTTAAATCCTTTTACCGTGTTGCCTTTTCTTTGTCTCCTTTCTCATGAACAATCAAAATAATTTTTACTTATTTTCATACACAGTTCTTGCAAACTGTACTTAGTATAACTGTTTGCCAAGAGGTGCTGCCTTTTTATTTTCTTATTCTCCCTGTGGAAAAAATAAAGTAATAAATTCCCTGAGCTTTTTTCTCTTCAGCTATCTGCAACCCATTCTTCTGTTTGATCTCCCTGCTGTGAGCAAGAATGAAAACATCACACCAGTATAAGGATTTGCCCAGAACAGAAACCTTTACTTGGCACTTGGTGTCATTGCCAATGCAAGAAAACTGGATCACAGGCCTCATCTGATGAGATGCCACAGCCTGGGTGAATAAATTGGTTTTTTTTATGTTTCAGCTGAAGCAGAAAACCAAAGAACCAGATGTAGCAGGGGGGCAAATAAAGCAGGTCAATCCACACAAGGCTGGTACCCAAAGTTTGTCACAGAACCAGGCACATCTACCTGGTAGAAACCTTTTCTTACAGCTCTCACAGTTGAGTGGTTTGGCTGCTTAAAGAAACACCATCAAAGGTTTGGGCAAAAGCAGGGTTTAAGATGGATTTGTGGAAATGCAACTTGATGGAGTCTGATGGCAAGGATCATTCTACTATTTACTGCACAGGTTGAAACATAAAAAGGAAGATCAAATTAGAAGCAATTTGAAATTGTTTGTATGGAATCTGGGAATGCAAAAGCAGGTAAAAGTGTAAAGGATATGGATGGAAAGATGAGGGTGCAAAAGGGTTTAGCAGCACTTAATCATTGAATTCTTTAACATTTACAGCAGTGATTCAGTAGGGCTCCTTACAACAATGACTTAACCATAGATTTGAGACAGTAACATTCACACCACAATCAATTCACAGGCACAAAGGTAAAATGATGTGTGCACCGATTTCTATGGGTGTTAAAGTTCCTGTCAAAAATTCCCCTCAGGTTCGGTGAAATAGTCACACCAAATCCCTTTGCATTTCCCAACAGGCAGGGGTTTCACTTTGAGGAATGCAGAGATGTGTGGGGGGAGAGGGGAATCAGCCCCAGCCTTGCTGTCAGAGACAGTTCCTTGAGGATCACAGGCTTGGCTTGGGAGCTCTGAGAGCTGCCCCAGTCAGAGGGAGGTGCTGGTGCAGCTGCTGCAGTCCAGGAGAACTCAAAGGGTCTCACTCAGGACCACCATTTTTAGGGTCACCAGATGATTGATTTTGGCCTTCAGTGAGTTTCCCTCCTGACCATAACCCAAGCCAATAACTACTGGGCTTTTTAGTAGCTTCCCAGAGTGCAGTAACAATGGTACCATTCCACCCAGGCTACAATTCACACTGGTGCCACTCCACTCAGGCCACAGTTCAGCTAAGTGGTTTGCCAAGGTTACAAAGGAGAATTGCTTATCCTTTGTTTCCCACCTTTTTTGGGAAGCTGATGTTTATGGTACTTTCCACCTCTACCATGCAAGAGCTCCAGGTACAACCCGGGAGTGTCTTATGGTTGGACTGGTGTGGTCAAGGGACACTTCACCACTCAGCTGGCTCCATCAAGGTTTATCAGGAGCTTCTGAGATCACAGAGCAGGCCCAAGGATGAGGAGGATGGCAGATGCACCACCACAACAATCCAGGAGCACATCACTGAAGGTGCATGGAAAACAGTCTGTGAGATGGATAGAAAACAAAAGGGAAAATCGTTTTCCAATTTTGTCACAAAAATAAAGAAAGGATGAATCCTAACACGAATTTAAATTTTTCCTAAGGTTGGCATCCTTCACATATTAGAAGATTTTCTATTAGTCTAGCTGCACAGGGATCAATCCAACAAAAAATTTTCAAGGGAAACCTTGCGGAGTTCTTTTAAATTCCCTTCCACAGTTTTTTTTTTTTCTCTTATCTTAGGGGACAAAAAGTAGAAAGAAACTCATCCTGGCAAGCAACAAGTTATGAGATGTGGCTCCAGGGATTCATATGGGATATTGGGAAGAAAGCCAGCCAGGACACAATAAAGAGATAAAAAGGTTACTGGGGTCATACCTGGCTACAAAAATGTTAGAGAGAGAAGCAAGTGAAGGACAACCTGGTGTGGGTACAGAAGCATGGAAGGATGTCCTCATGGCTTAATTCAAAAGCCATGAAAATAAAGAAGAAAATTAAGAAGACAAATTCTCATTTTTGCCAGAATTTGATTCTGAGAGCACTGTTAGTCATTGGCCAGTGAGTTTCTATCTGCTCTTCCTCTGAAAAGGGGATGCTGATGCTCATCTCAACCTATTCAAAGGAGCTGTGAGTGTACACTTGTACTGAAATAAAGTTGAGGCAAAATTGTGATCAAAAATTTAACAGCCACCATAGTTGACTCCAATTCAATGTTAGCAATTATTGCCTCTTGTTAGCCCTGATCTTTCTTCCTTTCTTTATTTTCTTGCCTGGTCTCTAATTTAAACCTCCAAAGGTGTCTACCACCAGACAGTCATAATCTCCTTCAGGCCTCTAAACAATTTCATAAACCAAATCCTAAATGGAAATTAGAGACAGGCAGGAGAATGAAGAGTCTGCTGCCATAAAGAGCTAAGGAGGGATAAATAGGCAATCCAAGGCATCCTGAGTGCATGCTCCAAGATAATCTCTATATTTCTCTGGACACAGCATTGTGAACATCCTCAAGATCAGCTGATTACTGAGATGAATTAGCAAATAAGAGCCCATTACATCAGGTGTTGAGGAGGACTTTAATTGTGCTCAGGCTCCAAATAGGAAACTTTATACCATGTCACAGCTGTTAAAACAGCAGAGCCTTATGGAAACAGTCCTGGATTATTGGCCCCATGGAGTGAAACATTTTGAATGGAAGGGATTATGCTTATTATTTCTTACTGCATTGTGTTTTCTTAGACATTTTTACTGTCATTATTATTATTTACCAAGTTAATTGATACATACACACGCTTAACCATGTTTGCATGTATATTTAACACTTTCTTCCACTGGTGTAATTTGAATGTGGTTGTAGGGAAAGTAACATGAGATACATGAAATAGTTGTCCTTTGTTAAGATTAAAATCCTAAGAAACTTGGCGAGTCTGCTTCTCATCCACTTGCCAAGTGTCCTACTGTTTTTTACCTGATGAAACCAGATCCTCTGTCATGCAGAGTTAAAATGGTATTTTGTGAGAAGATGATCACCAGAGAGGGACTGCCTTCAGTCTTAGTAGAGATCATTTGTGTTCAGAATAAATTTTCTCTTTTATCAGAAGAACCAAGTGGGAAAAAACCCAGAGGAATTGATTTAAAATTTTATACATGGAATTTGTCTGTTGCAGAGGGAAAGCACCAGACTTGTGAGTTACATTTCCAGTTCATCTGTTAGTCTGTATTTCATTACAAATTTGAGCTCCTGAAGTTTCTTAGCAGAAATGTGGCAGCCTGACAGTGCTCCTCAGGGGAATGCTCTGTGCACAGATTTTCATAGAAGCAAGGGCTAATTTATGTATATAAAACAAGAAATGGCCATCTAATTATGTAGAAAAACTCTTCTCTGGCACATCTCAAGTTTCTTAGAAGTATGTTCAATGCTGAGAACAAATATGTGAAAGTTATTTGAGAAGAGTGGGTAAATGGGGGAAAGATGAAAAATCAATGAATGCAGTATTTATCATGAAACACAGTTATGAAAAAGGAACCAAGTAAAGGAGAAATATTTTCACTCTGTTGGAAGATGTTCAAATCCAGCTGCCCAGATGTGTCTATAGAAATCTCTCCCTGCAAATAGGATGTATTTACCTTCTCTGGGCTCTGTGGGCCAGTAAGCACTGTTTCTGTGATGAGATGGTGTTACTGCCTCAAAACTTCTTCCTGAGCTAAGCTTCACATCCCTCTGGATACAATTAGCATGAAACATAAGGTGTGAGCTTTACCTTTTTATCCACAGACAAGGCAATTAATCTAATATTCTAGCTAAATTTTGGCATGTTATTTTCGGACAATCAGACACATGAATCAAAGAGGAAAAACACAATGCAATGCTCCAGAGCACCAGCTTACCCAAAGAGGCCTCAAGGCATAAAAATTTCAGGCAAATGGTCTTTTTCTGCAAGAGTGCCCTAAGCGCCAATGACGCTACAAAAACGAATTAATAGAAATATCAATGTGATCCCTTTTATGTGTTACTGCTCATGTTGAGAGAGCAACCTGCTCCCGATGCACGCCCAGGTGGGCTGGTGTGGGACCTCAGCTGGTCGCCACAGTGTCCCTGATGGAGGCAGAGCCTTTTCTGCAGGCAGGGCGGGGAGCCGGCGCTTCCCCCGCGGGCGGCGCTCCCTCAGCACCGCGGACAGCGGCGGCCCCTCCGCGGGCCGGGGATGGCGAGCCCGGGAACGGGACCTGCCGGGAATCGCTGCCACCTCTGCAGAGCAGGTCTGGCACCAACGCTGGCCTAGGAAGGAGTTCAAATGGATAGATCTGAACGTCTCACAGAATGCGCCTGTAATTTTTGAAAAAAACCAAACTGGCAGGCAGGTCAGGGATGAGGTGCCACGTCATGAATTTCTTTAATCAGGAGAGAGAATTCAGGAAAGGCAAAATTGTTTCAAATGAAAGATTTGGTTGTTGCCACTCGCTTTTGATACCACAGTGCACATCTTCCTTTGGCAGGTTTGCCTGCTCGGTTCAGCCCTAGAACTCTAACCACAGAGTGACCACCTTCCTGCAGGTTTGTGTGCTGAGCATGATGCCACACGCCAAGAAATACCCCTGTGGGCAGCTGGGATCAGCTGTCCCAGCTGTCCCCCAGCCATTTCACTGGTGGTGTGGGCTGAGGAGCAGAAAAGGCCTCGATTCTGTGCAAGCACTGCTCAGCAGTAACAAAAACATCCCTGAATTGCAAACACTGCTTTCATCACACAACCAAAACAGCAGCTACTGTGAGGAAAATTGAGTCTACCACAGCCAAAATCAGCACACCATGTTTCATAACCTCAATATAATCCAAATGTACATGAAACACGATTTTGTCTTATCACACTTAACAGGAGCAAGATTATTTCCTTGAAATCACTTATTTCTAAGATATTTCTAAGATCTGTAGGTGATCAGGATCCTTATTTTAAAGCATTAAATGCTCTTTCCACAACAATGTGGAAAATGGGAAATTTTTTCCCAAACAATGTGTGTCTGGGAAACTTCTATGAGAAAGTACAACATTACAGAAATTCAGTGGGAACAAAATGAGCAGACCTTGGCTGGTAATCAGAGAGCTCCAGTTCTACCACTTTGTTAATTTGTTTCCCCTTTCCATTCTGCTCTCCCTCTTATTTAGTTTATCTGTAAGACTTACAGGTAGAAAATCTCCTCTGCTGTGCATTTGCATAATTAGGCCAGTTGATCAGCACTTCTTTCATATGAATAACAATAATAAACAGCTTTGTCAGTCCTTAAGAATACAGCAAACAGTGGAAAGTCTACAGCCACAAGTTCAAACTCCTGAAAGAACTGTAATGCTAGTTTATTAAACTCAAGATAAATGATAATTTTCTACCTGATCGTTTGTTTTCACAGTTTAGAGGGCAGATACACCCCTCTGTAAATGCATGTGAGTACATTAGCACTATAAAATACCCCTGCTAATACCTGTGGGACTATTAATTGTAAAAAAATTCCAGAGTTCACCTACCTGTGATCTTCCAAGAAGTTTAATATCTGGCCATATGTAAACACAAGTATGCTTCTGCTAAGAACAACCCTTGAAACAGCCTGCACTCCGAAGGTAATTGGTGTAGATATGCAGATAACAGGGAAAAAAATCGGTGGCAGAGAAGATTTTGCAATGTCTGTTCATGCAGGCTGAAACAGTGAGTATCCCAACAGAAGAGCAAATCCAGGAAACAAAATTTGGTGTAAAGCTGAATCTTTTTTGCTTTGTTACTCTGAAATTTATTGCATAAGATTTAAAGCAGGAGACCAAACTAAACATCTAGATCAGGGGTTTATGACATTTTCATAGAGAACTAGACCCAGGTGTTTCATTGCAAGTTCTTGATGTGTAAAAATCAAGAGGTACCAGAAAAAGTACCAGAAAAAGAAGAAAAACCCATTCAACTTACCCAAAATAAATATGTCTATATCATAATAAGAGGACAAGGGACTTCTGTACTTTCAAGGTGTGCTTTGGTGGGTGGTAGAATTGTGGGGACTACCCAAGTGTGTATGGGTTAATATTGAGTCTGTTAACTCTTGGTAGTCTGGGATTGGAGATGAACCAAAAATATGTTTTGCAACAATGCTAGTAGGCAACACCTTCAGTCTTGATTAATTCAAGAGTTAATCTACTGGTGAACTCCTGCAGTCATTTTCTGGAACTGGTGAGTTTTGCACCACAAAACAGTGCAGGACTTCAATTCTTTCCATAGCTAGAACCGTGTATGATTGCTAATCAGTGTAATGCTGCTTGGTCTATGTTGTTATGTAAGAAATATTCATCTTCATGTACATAGTGTGCTTTGAGAGAGGGAAAGGGAATAGCACAGGCAGCACCACATTTTCATGAGTTATCTTCCAAACAACCATGTTGAAAGGACTCAACAGCAGTATTTTCTAAAATTACAGGGAAAGAAGAGATGCCCTTAACTTGAAGAAAATAACTTACCAGCCTTATATGAGCACCTGTTCTTTTTATGGGGAGAGTAAAATTTTAAAAATCTGTCAGTGGAGAACTTCTACCCTGTATCACAGAGATGCATTGGAGAAGGCTGGAGGCAAAGCAAAGGATTTTGAAGCCTTCAAGTACAAGACACCATTTAGTCAGTACTTAATACTGGAGCATGATCCCACAGCCCCATTTACCACAAATTCTTGCTGACTGTATTTGGCAGCACAAGGCCTTTGGGGTCAGGGTGCTCACTTTACAGTTTTGCCCTTGGAGTCTCAGAAGTAAGGAAGCATTTCAAACCTTGAGCTTCAGAAAGAATTTAAGAAATGCACAAGAGAGCCAACTTTTAAATGAACTGGAAAGATTTTATGAGGACAGAAGATCAACAAGTGACCAGGACTCCAACTGTGAAAGAAAATGTGAGAAACAAGCACCTCTTCTAGTGTGAAATTGGTCTAATTCTTGGGGCCTTTGGAGTGGCAGTATCAAACAACTGGCCAATATCGTGTACACTTTCTGCCATCCACATGGCATCAACTCCATTACCACACTCTGTGAAGCAGTCCAATTTGCCACAGGTTTGTTTAACCCCTCATTTCTAAGTGGAGATGGAGATTTTTTTCACCCTCACCCAGAGCCAAATGTGTCTTTCTTAATGCACCTGGAAGCCAGTCTTAGCATGCACCTCAGTGCTGCACACAAACAACTGCAGAAAAAACCTCATTCAGCTGAATGAAGTGGGGTTGCAGGTGCACCTGATCTCAAAGAGGGTTTAAAAGAGAGGTGAGGACAGAGTTTTTCATAGTGCTGGTAGAGATACAGCAAGGGGTAATTATTTTGAATATACTGAATAAATTTTTTACAATGAAGGTGGCCAAGCAGTGGCACAGGCTGCCCACGGGGTTGGTGGATCCCTGTCCCTGGCAACATTCAAGGCCAGGTTGGATGAGGCTTTGAGCAACCTGGTCCAATGGAAAGTGCTTATTCCAAGGGGGTTGGACTAGATGGCCTTTAAAGAGCCTTTCCAACCCAAACCAGTCTGTATTCTGTGCCTGCTGGGTGGGGGGTGCATGGGTGGGCAGGCAATTACAGCTGTACCTTGAAAGAGGCACCTACCTCTACAAAGCTCTGAGCAAGCTGCTGAGTTGCTGGCCACCAACATGGGGCTCACAAAAGGGGTGAAGGCTGGCTCACCATTTTGGGTATTTAGACATCAGATGTACTTGCTGGTTTAGAACTCGCTGGTTTAGATTTAGAACAACTGACAATGCATTTTTGTAGTTTTGAGGAGTTTCTAGGTGTGGTTAATGAAACAAACCAGAGTTTTGTCAAACCCACACGTGAATGGTGCTTCACAGATCTATCATGCTTTTCACCCTGCCCTGCTGTGCACCATCACCTGGAGGAACAGGTGTCACTGGGGCTGCTTGCTGCATCTGCCAGTGCTCCCAGCCTGTGCTTGTGCTGTTAGGAATTCAAACAAATCTGCTACTGCAAGATAACTTGATAGTGAGAAATGCAGTCTGCAGAATAACTCCTCCCAGCTCCTTCTAGCCAAGCTGCTTTTATTGTTTCATTAACAGCATGCAAGAGGAGCACTCTGAGGTGTGTGTGAGTGACTGTGTCTCTCTCTGGTGGGCAAGGCAGGTAACACTGCTCCTCAGTAAACAGAGACACAGATCTGTTAAACTGCTGCTCTGATGCCCTTGCCAACACCAATTCCTGTCAGATCCCAGTCCACAAAGCAATATTGATCATCTTTCTAAAGGGTGGAATTTCCACAATGATATTGTTGAAGGAGGGAGGAACATTTTTCCTAGAAGAGGTATTTCAAGGAAAATAACCCTCCAAGGAGCATTCATTTTCAAATCAGTAACACACAAGTATGGGTAACTCACAAAACAGCAGCCAGTCATATATACAGATTTCAATGAGGCTTTTAGGAGAAACAATGGGGCTGGTTTTAAGGGTGGTTGGCCTGTTGAAGTGCATTTCTCTGAACAGATACAATGCTGTAGTGCTGAATGGATTCAATAGTGCTGTCTCAAACATGGCCAGGAGTGTCTGGAAGTGGGTGGAGGTAGAAAGAGGCAGTGGGACTCTTCTTATGGTTGGCTCAGGCTGCCTCCTCCAAGCCTTTCTTTGCCCTGGCAGGGGCCACAGTTTCCTTCCCCTTTCCCTCTGTGACAAGTGTCCTTCTCTGCATGAACAATCCCCATCTGGAAATAACAGAATGAAATTTTTAAAAATGTGGGCTTAAAAATTTCAGGCATAACTTTGTCCAAACAAGATGTCTGGGATGCAGAAGACTCTCCTAAGGGAAATGAGTATATCTTGGTACCTTGGCTGTTTGAAACTGGGAAGGAAAAATACATACACGGCTAGAATATAATGTAGGAATCAATCCTGCCTTGGCCTCTGTAAGGAAAACAAGTGACCTTAATGATCTATTCTCTCTCTAGAGCACTCACAGAGAAAGCCGTGCTTGCTCCAATTCAGCTGTGTGCCCAGCACATAACACAATGGACCTCACTCCTCGGGAAGCTCTAAGTGCCACTGAAATAAAAATAAACAAGTCCTGCACAAGATGGTGAGGGCATCAGCAGCCTACAAAAAGCAGCTCTTGGGGGCCACACGAAGTCTTGGAGTGGGGGGTTGTGCAGCAGGAGCGTTTATGTAAGGAAATTCACTTCCCTCATTGAAAGACACACTTCAATTCAAAATGCATGCCTCCTTTTTGGCCATTATAAATTTCACATGCACATTCCTATATATGCCAAAATAGAAACACAACGACTGCAAGCTTATGGGTGACACCACTGAACAATGCCATAAAATGCAAGACATGAGACAGAAATTCATAAATAGCTGCAGGCCATGATCTGCTCTCAACTGTTTACGTGCTGCTCCATTAATACTAATAGGAGTTAAGTGTGCAGAATGAAGTGACAACTATTGCCCCTCAGCTCTGCCAACAACTCTTAAGGTCCAGCCAGCACTTCTTGGTGCTACACTGCCACTGGACTCTGGGGAACAGCACAGTCCATCTGCTCTGACACCATGTAAGGTGTTTTTAAGATTCCTCTCTCCAGTCCCACTATGAGCTGTTGTAACATGAAAGCAACAGCAACAACAGTAATAGAACAATCTTGGTCTGCTTATACCTTTTTCAGGAGAGTAACACTTTGACAGAGCTTTGAAACTGAAAATGGTGCTTAAAGTTGGATTTGGTTGTCCTGAACAAATGTCCTTGAAATTTTTCAGCAGAGAAAGCCTCAGACAATACAGGCAGAGGACTACCATGGTAGTATTATGTCCCAGACATCTCATGGTTTAAGGGTTTTCTGGGGGTATAATTGTTTTTCTTTTTGGTGACATTGTCCATTATCTCTCTGGGTTCTCAGAAGGAAACTACAAACTCTGCAGGAACAGCCTTGCATAGTCTGCTCTCCAGGCAGTAAAAGAAATGACAATGATCTGTTGAACTGGATAGTTCTCAGGATGTGTCACTCTCTCCTTACCAAATTTCTAAAAGCCAGGCAGCTAAAATGCTCCCAGTGGCACAGAGATGATGTTGAGCTAACCTCTCCTTCTAATTACTTCTCTGTTCCTAGTCCACATTTTCCAAACAATTTTCCAATGTGTGTCGAAATAAATTTTTAAATACAGCTCACCTAAACTTCACTCCAGCCTCCACTGCTGGCAGGAGAAAGTTTCTATCAACTTCAGATGCATGGAACCAGGCCAACTGCAAGAAGTTACCACCACGTGAACCACTCAAGGCTTTTATTCCTCCTAAGGTTGAAACACTTAAGTGTGTGTTCACACATGCAGGAAAAAAAGTATCCTTTGCTCTGTCTGATCCACCTTAGAACTGATCAAATCTGGATATTTTGCACATCTTTGCTCTGCTGCAATTAGCAATGCAAGCTCAGAGCTGAAGCAGTGAGGGATGTGCCCTGCTGCTCCCTTTGCTGGTGCTGTGCTTTGCTAGCCCCAGCTCAGCCCCATCCACACCATTACAGTCCTTGCAGCCTTATAGAGCCTGGATTTTCATGCAAAAGCAAACAGAAACACTCATGGGCTTGGGACACTGTGCAGACTACCACCCCTGGAGAGGTTCTCAGGGACCTCAAAGGAGAGAGACTCTGAGAAAAGGCATTTACTGCTAAATGAAAACTAAAGTCAGACCTGCAAGGTAGATTTGCTCCTAATCCACAATTTAAAGGGAGTGATTTCTCCCTCTTGCCCTACTGTGCTGCCCACTGTGCAAGCTGGGTACATGGGCTTGGCTCTAGAAGCAGAACTTGAAGCTTACTGTGCCTTTTGAAAGAAAATATCTGAGGGCCTCTTTTATCTCTTTATAATCCTCTATTCATTGATGTCCATTATAAGATTATACAGCTAAAATTAAGTTAGTGCATACAGTATATCTACAATGAATTCAATAATTGTGTGTTTCCAAAGAAAAAAAATGTTCAATAATTATGGCTGAGATCAGCAACTGGCATCACAGTCTTTGTTGCTGAAATGTGGCAGCATTTCTTTGCCTGCACAAGTCAAACCCCTAAATCAAGGTGGTTGTGCTCTCTTGGAAGAAAGATTAGGAAGTGAGTAGCATGCACAGGGTACAAACATGCATTTTGAGGAGGAATCAAAAGCCCCAGGCTGGCACCAGTGAGAAGTACGATGTCAGGAGCTATCTCAGAGAAGTGATGTATTAGCAGTTCTCTTCAAGGTTTATTTCTATCAATAGGATTTGATGGATGGCAGCAGGTCAGGAAGGCCAAGTGGTCCAGGGCACTGCTGCTTTTTTATGAGGAGGTGCATTTAGATGATGCTGAGTTAGTTACTTTAGTTTATTTTGTATTCAGGGCCTATTATCAGGCTTGACTGATACAGAAGTCTTCCATGCTTGAGACCTGAGAAGATGAAAACAGCATGCCTAGTGTATTCTTCCTGCCTGATCATGACACAGGTAGGTAAAATCTGGTTACAAGTGCTCATATGAGGAACTTCCAGGAAAGCCAAAAGCTCAGCATAAAAATTGGCAGCTAAATACAAAAGAGAAATTAATTTTTCCAAGAAAAGTCAATACATTATACTTCAACTAGTTGCATACTGTGCTGAGCAGGTAAATTTTAAGAGCTTTACAGGACACCTGTTTATAACTAAAATAGCTTTTTGGTTTTAAAATCTCTCCCCTGTTTTCACAAGTTTTCCAACATTATTCCCTGGTCCTGCTCTGCCTACCTTTGCTGCTTATAAAACAATTCTCTTGGGGGCTGGTTTATCAAAACACAGGGTCACATCTGCAGCCCCTACTCAAGAAAAACTCATATTGGCTCACCCACACTTCATAGAAATAAGGTCTGCAGAACCTGGCCTTCCCTCACAGCCAGAGCAATATGTCTCATTAAAAGGGGAATCACTGAAGGAGCTGCACCAAAGGGCCAACAATGAGAACTTCTATCCTTCTGTGTTTATAGGGTGTGAAACTCTGCCCTCTTCAAAGCCAGGGACACAACTGACTTTGATGTACAGAACCAGAAATCTCATATTTTAAATAGGTTTGATTTGATCTCTGCAGATGCCTAGAAGAGCTGCAAGACCATCACTAATTATTTCCCTGTCTGAATATGTTACATTGAGCAGACTCATGCCACTCACATTAGCTGTGCTTCTTCACAAATCCAATCCTCCCATTTTATACCCCTGGTATATATATCAGACCTGAATAGATCTGGATTTTATTTTCTGTTCTTCCATTTATCCTTGCATTAGAATAGACACTGATAACTCCCAGACCAAAGATGACTTTGAGACAGTGCTTCCAGACTTTAAGCTGGGGTTTCTGATTAAACACCATCTACATTTTTCTCAGTTACATTCTGCTGCACAATATTTTGCTTTCATTCTGGATTTTTTGTTGGCAATGCAGGGGATGCAGAGCTCCACAAACTGGCTAAAGATCCCCTTAAAGAGAGAAATTCCCTTGGAACAGTAGGGAAAGGCATTCCCTCCCAAACCCATTCAGCCTCTGAGCAGTGAGACAGCCTCCTATAAACCAGGGAAGAGCAAACAAGGAAGGGGTGGATCAGACCAGGGAGCTCACTGGTAGGGCAGGTCTGGGGTCCTGCTCTGCATGGCCTGGAGCATATTTCCCATCACTCAATTCCTCCGTGAGGGTGGTGTCTGTCCCATCCAAAGATCAATGCTTTTCTGTGGATGAATTTTACATTTTCTGAATAAAAGAACAAACAAACCAAAAACATACCAAAAAACCCCAACCCAAACCAAACCAAAACAAAAAACAACAAACCAAACCAACCCAACCAACCAACCAAACAAAATCAAAAATGCAAGCAACAACAACAAAACAACAGAAAACCCTTCCAGAACCAACCGTAAATTATGTGAGATTTAAATAAGAACGAACCACTGGTACTTTGAGGCCTGTATTTTAGGAATATAGGGAATGGGACATTGTGTTCAGTAACAAGGGTGCCTGGACCTGGCATTTCACCCCCTGCCACCGTGCTGGTGCTGGCAGTGCCTTGAGACAGCCTGCCAAGGTGAGCCTGCACAATTACTGGAGCTTAACTTTTGTAGCCATAAAGTGTCAGATGGTGATTTGCAGTTCCAGGATTGCTCTAAATATTCCTTATTCTTGTCCTAGCACTCCAAAATCTGGAGCAATGCAAAGCATTGCAGGGAGCTGGAGCTCCCAGTTTCCTTCCTTGTGATTGCAGTGACTCAATGAGATGTTGTTGCTCTGTGTTTAACAGTGATGGTGAACACTAAATCCCTTGCTACATGCAGTATCTGGAGTGACATGCATGCAATAGCCATTCTGAACAGCAGATCAACTTGAAAAAAAGAAAGGCAAATACTTTCTTTCCTATATCCATGAGAAGAGACATAAAATCCTTTTATTTCATGTTACTGGTTTTAAACTGGCCCAGCCTTCATAATCACACATAGAGACAGAGCAGAGAGGGATAAACACAAGTGATGTGTGTCTCTGTTTGTAGAAAAGGGGGAGTACCAGAAAAACAACTTGGAAAAAATCCATTATGAAAATATTTTACATTCTGTCAGCTTCTGCCTTTGTCAGGGAAGAAGTAAAAAGGCAGGAGAGCATGATATTAAGATGCCACTACCTAATAATTTCTTGATAATTGCCCTTCAAGAGCAAATGACAATGAAATGAGTAAGGTAGAGCTTTCACCCACTCTATCCTGATTTAGGCAGCATGCTTTGGTACACACTTCCTTTGAGTAAACAGTACCTATAGTTATACAGGATCTATTCTCCCATTGATGTGCCAGGGATTTATGTAGGTGAGCCCCATTAATGTTAATGGAAGTTATGTGTGTAATTCCCCTTTTTCAGCAATGAGAGAATAGACCTTTATGTTTCTAAGGTAATTACAGCCTTAGCTCTGGCTAGGCTGTTCTCCCCACCCTCCCCCCTTTGATAACTTCCTTGCTTCCCTCCCCAGCATTGACTCTGGGAGAAAAAAAAAGGGATAAATTCCTCCATTCAGAAAGGAAAATTGGAGAAATAGCTGAAAGGTGAAACAAATGTAACCAGATCCACTCATTGTGTGAAGGAAATGCAAATACAGGAAGCCAATCCACATCCGCTACCTTTGCTGTGCTTTTGGGGACAGATGTAGATTGATTTTCCCTAAATTGTGTATTCACTGGGTATTCACTGTTTTCTAGGCATGTAGGTTATTTAGAGAGAACAAGGGTGGGTTTTTTGGTGCTTCATTGTTAAGCAGTTTTAGAAAAACTACACGTTTTTATACTGCCAGACTGTTGCAGAAGAAGGTAAAGTGAATAGAGATTTTTGGAGAAGGAATGAATTGATTCACAAAACCGCTGCTATCATCTGAATCTGAGCTGGGGGATGGTGTATCCCACGTGAGAGGTTAAACATTCTGGAGTTTTTAAAGACCTCCTTTAGGAGGTTTCTTAGTCCTGGGTTCAAGGCCAGCAGGTTTCAGAGGTTGTGCTGTAGGGTCAAGCCCCCCAACACCCCTCTGAGATTTTAAACATTATGTTTATGTTCTGCTCCTGATTATGTGGCAGATTATCTCTGAAAGCCATGTGCCAGCTTTTGTATTAAACCTCCTCATTTCTAAACCACAGGGACCGGTGTTTTCCATTTGGAGTAGGACAGTAGAAGTTTATCCTGTTGATACATCTACAGTGTGCAGAGAACACCTCCAATATTCGATTGCTTCATCTTTCTAGGCATTTCTGACAATAAAATCATGGCAGTACTATTCTGCATCCCTCTGAGGAGATCAGGTCAGCTTTGCAGTCCTGCTCCCTCCGTTTTGCTCCCTGCCATTGCTCTCCAAAGCTGGCCCAAGGCCCCTCACGAGGGATGGGGGCAGTGGGGGGTCCCTGTGTACCTGGCTGGAGCTGGGGGAGGACCCTGGAGGCTCTGAGCCCCTGATTCCCTGGCTGCTGGTCCTGGTGTGCCTTTCTTCCCCCAGCACAGCAGCTGGCACTGGCACAGCACGGCCCCTCCTTCCCAGCCCCCCGCGTTTGCTGGCTGCTGACTTTCACAACAAGAGGAACAAGGACATTTTTTGCACCCTGGAAATGTGCTGCCCTCCCCAGCCCTGTTCTGCCGGTCCCTCCAGCCAGCCTCCGTGCCAGAGAGATGTTCAGAGTGAGCAGCATCCTTTGAGTGCAGATGTAAACAGGTGTGAGCGTGGTTGTGATTTCCACCAATGCCCCTCTAAAGCCTCGGATGTAAATTCAAAAGCAAAACTGCAACTTCAGAAATTCCTGGAAGCTCTGCAGCAGACAGCTCAAAGTTTTGTGGGTGCACCAACAGAGGCATGCCACTGCATGCTCTCACTTCTATTTCATTTTCCCCCCTTTTGTTCAAATTCTTTGCTTCATCTTTTTTTTCCCAGTTACTACAGAATGCAGGGGCAACAGACGGGTGCCCATCAGGATCAGGCCCTCATTTAGGAATCCTTCTATTTTACTAATCTCCTGCAAAAAGGAGTTGTATACTCTTGTGGTTTTCTGCCACCTGGCAGGGATAACAGAAAATATCCAACAGTTTCTTATAGGCTCGCCCAGAGTTTAATATCCCTCCTGCCACATCAGGAAAAGAAAGGAGGAGTGGGTGGAAACTTTTTTTAAAGTATCAAATCAGTCAAAATGCTGATTTATTTTCTTAAAAGGTTGGTGGAGATTAACCCCTGTGACATTTACAACACTGGATTACAACATTAACTGGATTGAAATACCACTAGAGCTGTAAATGTGAGGGGGAGTGGAGGGAAATGATTGGAATGGGGAGAAAAAAAAGTTTGACATATTCACCACACACTCACCTCCCAAAAGACGAAGGAGTGGTTTTCAGAGGCTGCTTCTCTCCCTTTTATTTATTTATTTTTTTTAAGTGCAGGAATACTGAGGGGAAAGTACAGATCCACACACACCAGCAGCAGCTCATAAGCAAGGCTTCATCTGAAAGCTTTCTCTGAGGAGTCCAGTGAAAAACAAGAACCATTTGGTGCCCTGGAGCAGTTACTTTTCAATCCCCTTTAAAATAAATACTATTTTTTCACATTTCTAATGACCTGCTGTGGTTTCCAGGGACAGCCCTTGCTTTGAGGTTTGCCTTCTGCTCTAAAGGTTTGCCTTGAAGGTTTGCCTTCTGCTCTGACCCTGTGCAGCGCCAGAGAAGCTTGCAGAGCTGGGGGAGACAGAGTGGGGTTTGCAACAGGATTTTTTGGATTAGTTTTTGGACTAGTCCAGTCACTTCTGCTGCCTCAGTTCAGGCAACTTCAGGGCTGTTCTATAATGAGGACTTACATGGATGACCCTGGAACAAGCCCTGCTCACCTTACTCATGTGAATAATCAGTTCAGTTCAGGAGACAGAGCATGATTCACCTGCAGATGACTCCCCAGACTGAGGTCTAGGTCTGACTCTGATTCTGATTTTTTTTTTCATTAAAACTCCTCAAGCATGGCACCTTTTCAAGCAGATGCTCTGTGCTTGCTGAGCAGCTCCTCCAGCACATCTTAGGGGGAAACACTCACCCAAACCCTGTCTCACTGCGTCCCTTTGAGTTCTTTCCTGCCTTCGCTTTCATTGCAAAGAAGTTATTTGAAACAGAAATAAAACCTTGAAACATCCAAAATGATTAAAATATGTCTGTATTCTTTAAAAAGACAAATATATTTTGGGAAAAGGAATGTTATCAGCCTTTTTACCCTGCATTGAGGTTTTAACATTTCCCTTCATTTAACTTTTCAGCTTCCAAGGGAAATTTTTTTAGCTTGATCATCTTCATTTTCATCCATTTTTAAGGTGCTTTGTTGGTCCCACCTAATTTCTGAGATATACCTTACCATAACATTTTTAAGCAGCTGATCCAGAAAACGCCATGCCAGAGACAGAGTAATTCTATCATGATGAGAGCAGAGAATCAGGCATTCAAATCAAAAAGGCACCTTGAGATACTGACCAAGATTAAATTCTGATAGCTACCCTTTCCTAATTTAAATTATTAAAATATATTTTTATATGAGTCTGGAAAATGCAAACAATGTGATTTGCAAACTTTAGATGCCCAGAAGTACTTTAGGAGATCAGCAGGAGAATGCAGCACTTTTTGCTGTTCTCTCAAATGGATACTCCACATTTCTTAGGCGCTTTGTGTTCGGGGGGTTGGTTTGTTTGTTTTACAATAATTGTGCAAGAATCGTGTCTTTGTCTTACCTTCCAACTCTAACCATGGGCCCCTGTTCTTTGAGCAGAAAATCTCTGCTGATTAAGGAATCTAACATTTTATATGCCCTTTTTCCCCCCTTGTACTGCAAAAGCTCATGAAAAAGTACATCTGTGTAGTTGTTCTTCGGTGAAAGAATTGCTACTGTAGCTTTTTTTCTGTGTACATTGGTGTGCTATGGAAGCTTTTATTACTGGGTTTTTGCATTCAACACCTTGAAACACTTCCATGAAAAGAGTCTCCTAAGTGTTTTGTCCTTGCCTAGAGCAGTGTCTAATGAAAAATAATCATTATGAACAAATTCGGGGATGAAAATATACCAAATACATCCTACTCAAAAACTTGCATCCAGCAAGATTATAATAATACACACAGACTGTATATCTCTCTACTTTATCAGGCTGTGGGAGGCAAACTCCTTTGACCTATGAAGTTGATCTGTGAACTGTGTCAAAAAATTCAAAACCCCACGGTTGAGGTTTGTGCATTCTATTAGCATAATTTACCACCCAAGCTGTAAATGTACATTTTGCACAATGGCGTGCCGAACAAGATAGCATTTTACAACTTCCTCAGGGGGAGTGTTTATATCTAACATTTCTTGTGTACATTTGATTATAAGTTTGCCATAATAGCTGCCTTTTTTCCCTTTCCCTGTCCTTCCCGTCCTCCCCCTCCGCCCCTGCCCCCGCCCCGGTTGCTCTGTAAGTACCTAATAAAAAATGTCCTCTCTGCTTCAGGTCCTGGGTGCTGATTTGTGCCACATAATGGGCCAGCAGAATCCATAGGGGAAACTAACTTTGGTCTGGATTTACCCAGCTCCTCCCAAGGAGGACAGAAAAAGGGATGTCAGACCCTTGGGTTGCATTTGGGCTCCTTCAGCTCTCCAAAACAGAGTTTGTGCATTGGGAACAACAAAACGGAAGAAAGATCCAAACCTGAAGCTGAAATATAAGAATATCTTGGCTTTCTTTTCTTTTTGGATGTGTGTGTGTGTATAAAGGGTGTTTGTAGAGCTTACTTCATGGTTACAAGAGCTTTGTATGACCAATTCAGAATCAGCAAGATGATGTGTGCCATCCCCCCCTCTGCCCTAACCCCTCTGGCTACACCCTCCCCTCCCCTCCCCTCGCTTTTTCTTTTTTTTTTTTTTTTTTAATTCCTGAAATTAAAATGTGTTGGAATGCTCAGTGCTGCTTTTCACTCTCTTTTCAATGGGCCCTTTAGTTTTTCACACCAAGGTGTCCTTTGGGGTGCCAGGTCAGGCTACCAAAACAGCTTCTAGGAGGGGATTAGGACCAATTAACATCTTTGTACACAAAAGCCACTGGCAGCTGAACAGGCGGCCTGGTGGCCTGCTCGGGAGCTGCATTTTAAATAGGGGCCTTCTGTACTTGAGCTCAAGTGGGAAGAGGCGGAGAAAGTTTTTATTTATAATTGAAAATGCTGCTCCTGGATAAAGTCTAATGAAAGGCAGAGTGGTGTTCAAAAGTATCTAACAAATACCATTTGAATATTGGCCTTTATTGTATGATTTCCATCAAGGATAGCATAACAATATAGTCATTTCTCCTACATATTGAGATGAAGTGATTTTTCTTGTAGAGGAAAACAGCTTCATCCACACGTAGCATCAGCCCTTCTGGTTTTCATTTCATGTTTTAAATTCGGCTTTATATTGAAGATGCCTGGCAGGATGGCTACTCAGGAATGATATATTTCCATAAATCTGTTTTTGAAGGGAATTCTGCCCTTCATTTACCTGATCCACCAAAGCTCACTTCCATGGAAGGAAGAAAAAAAAGAGAATTTAAGTATATGCATCAGGATGGAGGGGGAGGGAGTTCTACAGGGAATCACAGTGTTTCATATGAGTAAATTTGCATTTATAACCCTTGGGTTCATGCAAAGAGGGGAAAAAAATAAAGAACTCCAAGTCTGAAGTGCTGAATTCAGCTGAGTCAGACCCTTGGCAGAGGTGATGGCCTTAGCAGCTTGGTCCTGGGTGCTTTGCACCTGACTTAATATCTTTACTTCTGCTCTGCTTTGTTTTCAGTGCGTATCACTTCTAAATCATCACTCCTGCAATCTGATCAGGCATTAAAGCAAAGGGAAAGGGAAAGAAATATATGGTGTGAGAATTACTATGGTACGAAACCTAGCAATTTACAAGGGCTTGTAAGTGGGAGTTGTGCGAGCTCGCGGCGACGCCGTAACGCTTGTAATAAAACTGATTTCTGCGTTTCGAGGATGGGCTGCTTTCAAACACAGTATTTCTAATCACTGCATAAGCATTCCTCCTCCCACTTTCATAACAGTAATAACAGGACACTTCTCCATACTTTTATCACTTGGATAGAAAAGTAATTCCTAGGAGTTTTCTAACTGTGAGGATGGTAGGGGAAAGATTAATGACAGGAAATAAATGTAATAAGTTCACTGGGCAAGCTGGGTACTGACATCCTGATTGATATGATTGAAATGAAGGAACTGTAAGGTGGAAGGATGGTGCACAGAAGCTTGCAACTGACTGGCTGAAAGTAAATCAAAGGGAGATGAGAACTTCAGTCAGCCTGAGCTGGCTTGGCTGCACCGCTGCACATGAAGGATGCAGTCTGCTAGAACAGCACTGGAGTAGTCATTTGCCACTGTTTTTATTCACATATTTTTGGTAAGCAACAAAAATATGGATTTCTCTCTGGGCTGACGTGAACAGAAAAACCCTAATCACGATCATTTTCAACCTCCTGCTTTATACAAATAAAGAGAGATTCCACTTAGCGCGATGTTCTGCAGCAAACATTAATACACTCGCTATGTGTGGCTTTGCTCCTTCCTACCCCCTCTTTAGTTTCAGATACTGTATTGTATTTCTTCCGACATGTTGATTCTACCTAATGTTAAATGGTAATTGGCAGTAGTATAGGTGGGGAGAGAAACATTGTTATATTTTGTTCATTTTTCACACTTCAGCAGTTATTCCTTTCTCTCCACGGCTGTACGCTTATTAGTGTATGAAATGCAGGTGTGTGGGAAATGGCAAGCACACATTGACAGGTTATTTTGTTGGCCACTGCCTAATTAGTAGCATAGTGGATGCACCCTGCTAAGCTTTAGTGTGGTGCAGTAGAGCTGGTCTGTTCTAATTTCCTCACAGCTTTGATATTCAGCAAGAGATTGACGGTTAGCACAAAGAGCCAAAGCGCGACGGAGGCCTGCAGAAACAATGGCCCTTCTTGCTTGTAGACACCACAGATGTGAGAGAAAGCTGACTAAAAACAATTGGCCGACACTGTCTAATTGTCTCCAATGTCAGCATCATTAATGTTTTCCCATGTAAAAAGTAAAAGGCCAAGGTTGTATCCTCCCTTTATTTTGAGTCACATGATTATGTAACTTACTGAGATTCAGATTAAGTGTTAATTGTATTTGTGCAATAAAGAAACTGAAGCTACCTTGAATTTAATGAATATGTACTTAATTAATTTTGACAGCCTTTATCTTTATTACCTATTGAATAATCACAATCAGAATTAATAACATTTATAGGCAATTAAAATTACAGCCTATTTAATGATAATATATGTTTACATCTTTTGCTGAGATACAAATTATGAATACTTATTAGCAAAGAAGTTGTTTCCCTGCCAGGAGGGTTTCTTGTCTGTGTTAACAGCAACAAACAACAATAATCAGTTCAATGTGTAATAGTGCCTTTCACATCAGACAATCTCCCAAAGCACTGCACAAGGGCACATGAGAAAAGGCTTCGTGGAATTTAAAGGTAATCACTAAATGGCAAAAATTGTAGTGTGCCTGGAACAAATGCTTCAAAATTACACGCAATAAGGCAAGGCCAACAACATTTGAGCAGTTTCAAAGCTTTATTTTCTTGCAGAAAAAATAATGAGAATAAAAATGGTCCATTGAGGATGCAACATCAAACTCCTTGCTGACCCAATAATATCAGACCAAAGATTCAATATCTCCACTGGTACCAGCATGGCTAAAAGCCTTTTGGCACTGAGATCTTACACAGAAATCCTAATTCCCTGGTACTATAGAAGAAGCACAGACAGAGCTCTGATTCTACCAGTGCCCACAAGAGTAGGCAGCTTGATATGAAATTGATTAAATCATACAAATAAAGATGCTTTGGAACAGTGAGTCCTCTCTGCCACTGTCCAGGAGAATTAAAAGAAAAAGGAAATAGATTGTCCAAAGAAAGAAGGAGGTTCAGGCCTGGGGTTTGAAAGGAATGACTCGAATCACCAAATGCAACAGAGAGAACCCAAGTGGTGCATGTGCCCACAGAGGTGCTGCACACACCTGCACACACAGGCTCGTGCCCACACTCTGCACAAGCCATTTTATCCTTTGGATGTTTCTTTTCTTAACATCTCTCCCTTGTCTTTGTCCAACTACACAGCCACTGTCCTCAGAGAGCTGCACAACTTTCACCACACTCTGGGACCTTGCAGAACCCAGCTCGGGAGAGAACTGGGTCTGATACCCATGACCCACGAGAAACAAGCAGCTGCCTCACCAGGTCCGAACACATGGCAGTGTCGCAAGTCCCTGTGAAGGATTCAAAAGATGCATGTCCAGACTCTCGTGCCCAGAATGAGCTTTGCTTTGCTTTCCCAACCTGCCGTCCCTCGGTGCCCAACTTGATTTTGCAGGGAGAAGATTCTTTCTCACTTCTGACCCCAAATCATCAGGCACAGCCACCTGAAAAACCTGTGTCAGCAAAGTAATACTGAGTGCCTAAATCCTCAGTGCAGGAGAGAGCAGGGGGCTGGGGGATAGCTGGGTGACACCCATGTCTCAATCCCACTGCACAACACATAGGCTGGTTTATGCTAATTAAAAAAAAAACCAGACCAAACCAAACCAAATAATCCCCCAAAACCACCAAACTAGTGAGATGCACCACAGCCCTTGTGTTATTTCATGTATTTTGAAAGTTAAAGAGAAGCCCTAAAACTGCAATCATTTCTGTCTCAAGCCACTGTGTGCCTAAGAAATGCCAAGGGCCACCTCCAGTGTAGGGCAAACATGGCCCATGAAGATGACCCAGCCCTGAGCAGCAAGGTTATAAGCCAGGCTGAGCCTGTTGACCCTGGGGACAGTGATTTATTCCTGGACTTCCTTTGTTTATCAGCATAGATTCAGCCTTTGTAACATCTTCTGAATGGTCAACCACGAGAAACCAGCACTGACTTCAAGGTAAGATTCTGCCAGCTCCTTTCTTGCACAGGGAGACAAATAACCAGTTACTGCTGGGCATTGACAGAACAAATAAACAATACATCACTTTATAATAGCTACTGTGCATGAAATCATTATGGTATATTATAAAATCAATCTCTATATATTGTTATGTTATTTGTTAAGCTGTGAAGTGCATAAACAGTAGTTTCACAACACTGATTGCCTGCTACATTCTCTCTATTCCAATAGAAGATCTGCCTCTTAAAGCCCATAATTCATCAACTTTATTGCACTTAAGACATTGACTTCTCTTTTCCATCAGGCATAAGGAAGTGAATCATTCATCCTTTACGCAGCTGTGTGCTCTTACGGCATTTTTTTTAATAAATGTGCTGCAATTCAGTCCTAGTCAAGCAGTTAATTTTCAGTTAGTGGCTGCATGATGCTTTTCTCTACACACCCAGCAGTGTAATGTAGTGCAGGGTGAGCATGCCTGAAAGCAAACCCAGAGTGTCCAGAGGAGCTGAGGCTGTGCCCCTGCATCTGTAAGTGAATACAAGGCTCCCATTGATCAGTTTGTTGTAGTTGGAACTACAGCGGTGAGAGCTGGAACTCATCATACAGCAGAAGTGCTGGCCCTTGTGGAGGGATGTGCCTTGCTGACCAGCCATGGGACACCCCCAGTGCTCCCTGTGTGGCAGAGCAAACACAGGTTAAGCAGGGCCAGCAGCACAAATGCACTGCTTAAAGCACAGCAGTGGGTACCAGCTCACTGAGGAGAGCTGCCCCGCATCACCAGCCCAGGCACAACGTTTGTTCTTGCTGCAGAAGACATTCCAATTATCCTTTTCTCAGATACCACCTGCCCTGGAAGCTAGGATTCCTTTAACTGTGGTTTACATTAAGAAATATGAGGCATCAGCTTGGTTTTCCTCAATTCATTTACTGGCAAAGGATAAACTCCAGGGCTTTGCAACTTCCGGGGCATTTTCTCTTCCTTGTCGTGGCAGAGTAAGCAATGTACTACTGAATGACTTGTTTGAAGTGAAATTATGCCCTCATAAACTTCCCTTTAATTCCTCAGAGACATTCAGCGGCTGCACAACACACTCTGCTATAGCCATACCTGACAACAAAATGACAGGGGGTGAGCACTTGGAAAAGGTGTGGTCATAGAAAACGAAATCACAGGTTTTGCCTGAAGTGTACATCTAGAGGAAAACGGTCCCTTTTAGTGCAGGACATTTTGAAGACATCTTTAGCAGTGTCTTCACCATCTGCTTTGGGAGGCTCTGATCTCTAGATGTTGCTGCAGGATACAGAAACAAGGAGCTTCTGCACCTAATAAATCCTAATGTTCTCCTTAAAAACCATTGGGATCTTTGCAATGTACAGATTACACTGAATTTCCTACCAAAAGAACAAACTCTTAGCTATGTTTCAAAACCCAATCCTCCACAAGTACTCCCCTTACCTGTTTTCAGTGCCTATTTTATCTTTCCATTCAATTTTCACCTGAATGCATTTTGTTTAACTTAATAAAAGGAGGTTTCAATAAATGGCCCTGTTTCATCCATTGCTATGGTACCCATCAGGGAGATCAATAACTGAAGCAAATCTTAGTAGAAATAAGGAGGCCAAGGAAAGAAAAGTAGGTGAGCCTTCATTCACTCAGATGATGGTAGTCTGCAGTAATGCATGCAAGAACAACAGTATTAACTTGTAATCCATTATGAACCAAGGTGTTAGCTTTGCTGCACGGTCTTGCTCTCATTTTTTAAGATTTCTCCGTGGCTTTTAGTACTTTACATCTTCATTAAGGATTTTAAAAGCAAAGATCCTTGCTTACATTTGAAATACTTTCCTGGTGCTGTGATGAAGCACAGCCACTTGCTAATGGATTTCTGAATGCCATTTTCATTATAATATTTTTATAAGACCCCTCTCTTCCTCTATTATTACATTTGCTTTTGTAAAATGGTTGAGACTGCTCATCATGTACTTTAGGCCCTTTAAACATTGTTCCTGTTTACCATCATGGGGGATAGTTGGTATTTTATTCCTATAAGAATAAAGCCTTATTCCAGTTTGTATTTGGCAGCTAAGTGAGTTTATGCAGGACTTACATTTATCCCTGGGGTGGGTTAGGCCATCCTTCAGTATGAATCAGTAATGAAGTTGACTTTAAACTATATTCATGTAATATTGGCTGGGGAATTAGTCAATGCAGTCTTCATATTTGTGAGTGTCCAGGGCTCCATAATTGCATAATTCCATAACAGTTAACTCGACTGCATGGGATAAATGATATTTAGGGCAGCTGAAGTATTGAGAAGCTCACTGTGGTCTGAAAATGAGTGAAGGGAGGATGGAGCCCTGCAGTGACCCTGCCCACCTAGAGACACCTGCTAAGGGGTGGCTCCTGCTCTGAGCTCTGGGTTGCCAAGACACAGTTGTCTTAGTTAAGGTATTTTTGGGTCATTCCCTGCTCCCAGGTAGGAAGATCTCACACTCAGACATCCCTGCTGGTCTACAGACATAAAGACGCCCTTTATTTAATCAATCAGACCTGACTCCAGCCCAGCAAGACTCCACCAGCCCAAAAGCCTCTCCTGGGGCTGCTTTGCTTCAGCCTCTTCAGGCAGCCCTGCAGCTCAGGGGCTGAGAGCCCAAACCTCCCTGACCCACACTGGCCAGGAGCTGTGAACAACTCCTCCACTACTGCTGGCTGTGTTTGACTTCTTGGTGGCTCCTCCAAGGTGTGCACTAACCACTTGAAAACAGTGTTAGATTCTCTCCTGACCTACTTCAAAACCAAGTGGGAGGGCAGTTGAGCTGGTTACAACCCCAGTATTTCAATGGCAGGCTCTCTGTCTCTGTCCTTTACTGCACTAATCTCTCTTGATTTAATTTCATGGGAGCCAAGACCTGACTTTTATTCCTTGGATATAGTTCTCCAAGTTTATGTCAATAGAGATGCTCTTGTACTTTAATAATCTAAAATGAGTGTGGTTCCTGGCTGCCCAGGACACTGAGCAAACCTATGAAGAATGGCTGCCATATACATCAGTAATGTTGAATTAAGATACAGAGGTTTATTACAGAGCTTTTGCAATGTATTTTTACAAGTCATTTCTGCCCCAGTATGTCAACAAGCTGACTTAGAGGCTCAGGATTTGCTCCAATGGGTAGAAGTCAAGGAAAGAAAAGCATTTCTTGAGATTGATGTGCGTTACATTCTGCCTTAATGCATCTTTTAGCTGACCTGTCAGAAATATTTCAGACCTATATATCCTGAAAATCTTATTTCAGTTCATCTGTGATATTTGTGCTGATAGCTTTCCTCTCTTGGACCAATGACAACAATGCTTTATAGAATTCCTGCATATTTAAAAGCAGATGCTACCCTTACGAGGGTGATGAATCCCACATGTTGAATGTGCCAAAGCAAGGACAAAAGGGCCAGAGTCATGAGCTCAAGGTCTGCTGACAGGCAAAAGGAAATGGAAAAAACAGCAACAGAGACAATCTAATGACAGCACTGATATTCCTTCCTTTATACCAGTCTCTGCATTATCTACTGAAGCTGACTATTCTTTGGGGGGGATTAGGGTGGAGAGGTTTAGCTGGTACAGTGTCTGCAAGAGTTTTTGCAGCAGTTAGGATGAGGAGCACAGGGTTCAGCTAGGGTTGGTCAGGTGCAAACAGACTGAATACAACCCTGAGCAGTTCCAGGTACGTAATCCCATAGCTCCAAGGGGTGGGTGGTGGGCTTTATGAGCAGAGGGAAACTGGAACCTGAAGGGACCTGGAAAATACCTGATCAGTGCAATGTTTTCCATTGGCTGAGCAGCTGAAAGAAATGAAGAGCACAGAAATGTAGGGGGAGACAAAGCACACACCAGAAGGTTGATTTCCTGAGCTAAACACTGCCCACCTCTTTGTACTCTCATTCCTACTGGGATTTGACCTAGCCCTTTGATATTTGATGTTTCCCCTGCTACTCCCTTTTTCATACATTTCTGTCCAACTTGCATTACTTGATTTGCACACACCTTGAACTTGCTGCAGTTCCACTGAGGCACTGACATCAGAGAGCTGGAAACCAACAGGTATTTTCAAGATATTTCTTCCTGAGCTCCTGATGGGAGGATGATTTTCCGTTGTTTGACAAAATCCTGTTGGTTCTTAACCTGGAATTCAAGGCCAAGGCATATTTCAAAAGTATTACTGAGATACTAAGTGACCAGAGACAAAGATAGTAGAGCATTAGAAACAGCAGATTTATATTTACTGAAAGTGTGGCTGGCTTTCAGTAGTTCTGGAAACACAGGAATGTGTTCTAGTGAGACTGCATAAGAGAGAAAATTGAAATTCAAACTGTTCATCTTTAGGTTGCCAACTCAGACTGGGTCAAGATTGTTTTGTTGATAAAATAAATCTTGCTTCTAGAAGGAGACAGAAAGGTATTAGCATCTGCCAGCACTGGTAAACTGTATGAATGACTTGTGAGTGGGACAATTTAGAGCGTTTTTTGACTGCAGTCTGTTGTTCTTCAGCAGAAAGAACGGAGACTAAATTGCCATTGGTGCTTGCCAAGGACTTTATCAGATCTGGATGGGCCTGAGACTCATTACTGACTCTGATGCTTGCACCAGAGCCAGGTCTGGAGATCTCATAGAGCCACAGTGCCAGCTCTCCCCAGATGGGCAGCAATTCTCACTTCTGCAAGCTGCCTTCATTTTCAGACCCTTTCTACCAATGGATTTGGTCAGAGGATCACCCTTACTTCCATAAAATAGAGCCAGTTCCTTTAGAGAAGTAAAATAGTTATTCATAAATGATAGGGCAGAACAGGCTGTTTAGACAAGCTTGGCAAGCTGGACTGTCTCCCACACAAAACACAATTGCCTGTGTTTTTCACTAACCACACCAGAATGCCTTCCTTACCAGATTAATAAGCACATGCTAGTTAAACAGACACCATTCTGAGGCACCGCAGGAAGCAAAAATGTAAAAGCATTTTTTTGCCAAGCATTTGTTCCAAAGAAATCTGCTGTTCAGTACAGACTGCCTGGTTTTGGCTCTTCTGATGCCTCTGGAGTGGCTTGGAGGCCTGTGGATCTGTTTGGTGGAAGGGAGGGTGGTTCCTTCAAACGATGCTGTGGCTGTAGGTCAGTTCATTTAGGGTGAGGACCCAAAGCCAGGGTGGAAGTGTGGTGGTGTGACATTTTTTGTTACAAAGCCATTCTGTATCTATTTCAACAGCCAGTCTGGAAACATCTTGGAGCTGGTGGCGTTGCATAAACTGTGGGGATGAATCTCTTGTCTCACATGAGCAGTGCCATAGGCATGGGAGAGTTGATTTCAATAACAACAGAGAGTGAAATGGCTCCGTAACTTCCCCTCTCTGGAGGGGACGCAGCTGCTTGGACTTGCAGCTGTAATCCTGTCCTGAGACAGGAATGCGTGTTACAGCAGCCTGGCCTAATAGAGGGGTTGGTGCCCCCTTCACAGCATTCCCTTTTCCCTTCCTTCATCCTGCACCTGCAGCTGTAAATTCCTGCTCCAGCGAAGAATTGTCAAGATTAGAACCTTTGTTTAGGGCACACATGCCCAAATCTTTTCTTTGGGAAGTGGAACACCTGACAGGTCATCTTCAAAAGGGCGGTTGTTTTGGGTTTGTCTTATACCATCACCTAGAGGTATTTCCTAATTTATAGCATATTAAAACCTAGGGAGGGGAAGGACAGGAGGCAGGTAAGGATAGTCTTCAGCTTCCTCCCAAATGAGTGATCATTCAGGAGGAATTTTCCAGAGCCCATCTCTGGGCTGCTCTGACTCAGGCAGTGCAGAGGCTGTGCTCTCTAGGATGCCCCTGCCCCATCTCTCCGTGTTCTGCCTTGGCAAAACCAAACTGTGTGGCCAAGAAATCTCCCTGCCGCCACAGGGATCCCTGGCTGGGTTTTTAGAGCTGCCACAAGGTGGTGAGGTGCTACAGCTTCCCAGCCAAGCAGCAATAATTTGTTTTAGTTTAGGTTTGATTTTTTTTTTTCCTTAGGGAACCAAAAATTAGTGGCAGTGTAACCACTGAAACAGCCCCAAAATTTTGTTTTACTCAGAAATTTGCCACTGAATGCTTTAATCCACATAATTGAATTTTGGCAATTCTATGAACAAAAGTAAACCTTATAAAGACATGCAAGTGACATAGCTTTACAGTTATCCTAAAAACTTTTACAGTAGGTACAGAAGTGTTTTGATTCTCACGCATCTGTATATAAATAAAAGGTCTGAATCTTTCTAGGGAGTGTCCAAAAATTAGTTCATTACATGTTTTGGGGTTTTTTAAATTGTTCTATGGCTCTCTAATTGAGCACAGCCTTATCATATACCACCCATCTTTTCCAGTGCCTGAGGCCTTTGGCATTGTGTATGAGATCATTCACTGAATGGTTTAAAAACTGTTTTTTATCAATTTTCAGCGGCACTTAGCATCAGCACATCCCATTGGTATCTTTACCTTGGGACTCAGGCCTTAAATGAAAATAACTAAGGAAAGAAACACCATCTCTTCAGTTTCCTTATTTGAAGTGTAAAATTTTTGAGATCAAAGCCAACCTATTCTGTGTGAAGTCCTTTACAGTATTTTGGCTCAGGAATGCAAAAGCAGGATTATTATTTTATTTTTTTTAAGTATCTCGGCTGGATTTCTGCATATCTGCCATCTACAAGTGGCTTTTACTGCAGAACAGTCTGATCTCTCCTCTGGCACCTTTTCTCTAAAGCTTCATCAAGTGCTGTCATTCGGAGCCTGGATTGATTCAGAACTTTGGAGCCTGTGGAGGTGTGGGAGTGGTAGGAAAGGCATCCTCAGGGAATGTCGGGACCTCCAGCCGCCCTGGTGGCTGTGTGACACCCAGCACTCAGTGACACACGCACAGCGTGGTGGTTGGACCTGTGCCCCCAGGCTGTGCTGAAACCGGGGCTCAGGAATACTGCTTGGGTCACATTTTGCATATGCATTTTCTCTATGATAGCCTGATAAGATTTTCACCTTATCAGGAGATGCTTGGTATAGCCAATGCAAATTACACACTCATCTTCCTGCAGCAACAGAAGGAGAAAATAACAGAATAAGGGATCGGGTGTTTACTTTGGCTTCTAGTGCAAAGTGTAAGTGGCTACCATAGCAATGTGAAGAGGATTTTAATATTTCTTGTAGTTTAGCAGATAATCAGCAATGGCAGACATTGCTGCTTCCCATGCCAGGCAGCGTGGGGAGAGGATGGCAGTCGGAGTTGGAGATACCTCAGGCGATGACAGTGGAAAAGCCTGATGTAAACACCCAGTGAGATGCTCCAAATCACTTAAGCCCTGCTCAGGTAAGAGCTTCTCAGGCCCTGCAGAGCAGGGATGTGGCTCAGAGGCCAGAGCTGCAAGTCTGAATGAGGGAGTGAAGTCAAAAACATCCAGCACAAATCAGATCACAAGGCTCCCATTCAGGGTTCCTGGCTGAATGCGAGTGGCAGGGAACAACACAAGATGGCTCTGCTGAAGGCTGCACTGGCTCTGCCACATTATTCACATGAGCTGCTTGCAGAATTTCTTGTCTCCTTTCCACCTTTTATCCTTGGGAACAGTGCTCTTAATGAATCTTTCCTTTTATAAACGTTCATCATTATATAAATTGCTTTTTGTCTTTCAGTTATCACTGCCTCTTCTTGTAGGTGGTGTTCATAGGAACTTCTTCCAGGGAGAGAAAAATGATGAGTAACCCTTTGTTTGCCTTTCCATCTTTTCTTGATTTTAATAAGACATGAAAGGCAAAAATCTGAGACATCTGTTGTTTCTTTCAGCCATTTCCACAGAGACATTAGATAGCATTTCAAGCACTCAACTGACAAAACAACTCACCTTGTGAGAACACTCTGATTTATTAGATTGTTTCATTGCACTAGTTTTGTACAATGTAGGAAATAGCTTTCTTCTCTGAGACTCCTTCCATTTTTTTTTTTTGCATAAAAGCAGTATTTTCACATAATTTTAGGGCATTTTATCATACTTATTGTATATTTATTGTATGTTTATTATATATGAGTAATGATATGCTTGATATTTGGAATGTGAAGCAAGTCAGTTAAAAGTAATGCAATTAAGCCAGCACATAACTGACTCATCAGACCCTGAGATGTGGCTAATGCACAACTTGTCATCTATTTTAATTAAAAAACCCTAATGTAGAAAAATAAGACAAATCAAAAGCACTGGCAGAGTGAGAATATCACATATACAACTTCTGGTAATAGGAATACTATATACTCTCACCCAAGGAATTTGTTTTGTTAAAATGGGGTGAACTGAGAATAATTTTAAACTCAAGATGGTTACTGGGAACCAGCATGACAAGCAGGATTTTTACCCTCCATGTCACTCTTAGGAGGTATTGTATGACCTGCTTTGATAGAGAGACACACTGGAGCGTCCTGTAGACCAAAAGGCTCCATGGGAGCAATCCCTTGTGGGTACACTGTATTCCATTTTCCCTGTCTGTGATTCTTGTTTTCAAACTCTGGTGGGAACTTGCAGCTTTTGAAAGGCCATTTAATGCTGAGAAGCCACAGGGCAAACCCCAGCTCCAGCTGACCATGGCTCAGCCTCTCACAAATGAGTTGTCCTGCATGGGCTCCAAGAGCAGGGAATTCTCTTAAATTTTAACACTTTGGGCCAAGTTTAGCACTGCAAGCAGTTTTTTATCCTTCCTGAGCAGCCCTTTATAAGCTTCTCAGACTTTCTAGTTCAAGATTCATTACAGGATTTCTTTATCTCTGTTTACAGCACAGCCAGGAGCAGTGCTTGTGTGAGCTGTAGGAGCTGGCCTGTGGCACTGCAAATCAGCAAAATCAAGTGTTGCAAAGATGTATTTCTCTGCTATCTCACGATGGACAGTTGGGCAAGTGGCAGAAAGTTTGCGAGATATTTTTATGGAAATAAATTTGCTTACTCCTTGGTCCCTTTACTTCTGTGTTGTTGAAGGGCTTCCAGAAATGCTGGTTAAGCTGGTGAGAATCCTTATGGCAACTTTGAGGTTTGTCCCTGAATTCTTACAAAGAACCCAGTTTTCTGCTGACATGAACTGATAGGGTTCCACAGCGCACAATAACGCCACGGTGATTTTTATCAGCAAAATACCTGGCATAATTATCTTAGTGTAGTAAGTGTGGTCAAGTGGTGTAATGTAATCCAACACCAGCTAAAGAATGCATGTGACAGCTTTGTTTTGCAAGAAGGGAGTAGAAAGGCTTGTTGGAAGGAGAGCCCAAATGCCTTTTAATTCAGGGAACTAGCATCTGACCCTAATTATGTGGAAAAAATGGAGGTAGTGCAAGCACCAGAAAAGGGACAAGTCTGCAACAGGAACAAAAGCATCAACTGCTGTTGAGCTGTATGCAAAGTTCAACTGAGAGGGAGAGAGAGACAGACAAAGTGGCTCCAGTTGCACATAAATACTAGATGGAAAGTGTGTTGAGGAAGCAGGGCAATGGGTTATTTTTCATAAGCTGCAAAATTGCTTAATAAAAGTGAAATTATTTGCCCTTTCTGTAGAAATTAATTATGATGGCAACTTTGCAGAGCAGCATAATAAAGATGTAGGCAAAATAATAGTGGCATTGAATTCAAAAGCTATGCATAATGAATGGTCTTTTAAGATGCTTATGATCAGTACCAAAAGACCTTGACTGTTGTATAGTAATGTATTTAAGTTCCTAACTAACTGATTTTATTATTTAGTTTATTATTTAGACACGATGTTAGTTGTTTATCAAGGAACAAGGTATGAAATAGCACTGCAAGCTCCAGGAATAGTTTACTAAGGATTAAGTATTTGTATTCAGTGACACTTCATCAACTTGCAGTGCGCTGTTTCCCTAAGATTTCTCCCATCATAAATAGCTATCCACACCAAAATCAGGCTACATCCATGTTTCACCATGAAATTATGACCACAGAGATATTTGATCCTATATGGCTAAGGTGGTTTTTTTTTTTCTTTTTTTTTTTAATAGATCATCCCTTCCTCCTAGGGAAAAAAAAAAGACCTTTTTTTGCTCTTGTCATTTACCATCACATAACACCTACAGGTTTAAAGATTCCTATACAACCTCTTTTCTTCTTTGCTCTGGCAGCCCAGTTATCCAAATTTCTGCAGAACAAAGCAAAGAACCCCAGAGGAGCTCATAAGAGCCACTGCAACAACAGCCTCCCCAGTGATACTGGTGCAACAGGGTCCCCCGCTTCAGGAAAGGGGTCTGAGGAGTGACTCAATTTCTAACTCTCCAAAAGCATGGTATTTGTCTCTGAGAGGCTGGAAGCATTGGAGATCTCACTAGTGAGCTATTTGTTATCTCTAAATATGTGTCCTTGCAGGTGTTGGCAGATGTTCACACCCCAGTGGGTGAAATCCACCACCTGTCTGTGCTTGAAGATGGAGGATGCACCCATTTCCACCAAATTATATGAGGTGAGCATCCATAAAGTACAATGAACTGCTAGGAAGGGTGAGTAGATTTAATTTACAGTTGCAAATTTAATATCCAGGATCGTCAATTATGGTACAATTAGAGCATTTAAAAAGCCACAATAAACACTTAATCTTCCTCTGATTTATCCCCCAATCATTTTGTGCCTTTTTGCTGTGCAGAGATTCAGACATGTTTACCATCCTAGATGGAGATGACTAGCCAAGATCATGCTACTGTCTCTAATCAAATGGTTAAAGTTTTTCAAATGAATCTGTATTATCTGAGTTTTTTAATCTTTAATCACACTTATACTCCAGTTTGAATGTGTGCTGATTAGTTAGTTTCTGTCCTAGGGAGACAAGAACTGCTTATATTTACCCTGATATATTATGCCGGTCATTATTCAGCACTGATTGGTTTGATGGAAAAATATACATTACCTCAGCAAGACAAGCTGCTTAGTCTTATTCATCTTGTTAATTAGATGCTCAAATAGCTATTGCCATTTCTTTTTTTTTTTTTTCAGTTTATTGATAGTTGTTTATCTGTGCAGTGATTATGCAGTTTATTTTATCTTGTCCCCCCACTTCTCATAAAATCTGTTCTGGAAGTAGTAAACATATGGCTGTAGTCGTGCCCTGAGGGCATGCTCAGCCTGCAGTCACGGCTCTTTCCACCAGGTAGCTCTCCTCAACAGGAGGGTGATGAATCCTCAGGAGCCAATTCAGGCTTTGCAGGGACTGATGGACTGCTCTGCTTCCGAAGGGAACGCCTTTCTCTCCCAGCCAGAGGGGCCCACTGCTCCTTTCTTGTTATTTGTTGTTGGAGATGTTGGGGGTTTATTTATGTGGGAGAGGTAAGGCTGCCCAGGTATCCATTAAAAGGTCTAAATTTTATCCCAAAATGAGGAATGGGAACACGCATATAGATAGACAGACAGACAGACAGACAGATAGATAGATAGATAGATAGATAAACAACCACATCAAATTCCTGACTCTTGTACCTATTTGATAGGGTATCAAAATCTTTACTTCTCTACGGCCAGTTGTGAGTGTTGTTATGCTAAATAGCTAATACATGAGGAAAAAAAAGTTCTAAGGATTTATAGATAAAGTTCACACTTAACCGTCTCTAGGTGGTCCCAGGACAAAATTGTTCACACACGTGATAATTGTTCCAAATTTTGTTATTCAAAAATTCAAAATTCAAAAATTCTACTATGCTATGAATTCCTAGGTGTCCACTCTAGATCCTATGAATTTAGGAGTTATGTGACTAATCACTGCAACCTGCTCCAGTTTGTCATTCTCTGATATTTTCAATTTGTCAGTTCCATCATTTGACTACTCATCAAAGTCCCATCCAAGAGGTGAACCATGAAAAAAGTTGAACAAATGATATGCAAGCAGGTACAACAGTCTGAGTTACACATATCTGTTGGGAACTGATCATTTGCATCAGGTTCAAGCATTAGTCAGAATAACAGGAGGTGTCCAACATCTCACTAAGATCTATACTGAAGTAAAATGAAGTTAGAACTTCCAGTATTTTTTATTTTCTTTCTTTTTTCCCCCTCCGTAATTAGCCTACTTTATATGATTGATGGCTACCGTGTAATTGAGAACACCAGACAGATTCTCATCCATTGCAGCTATGAGTTGGTAGAATCTGGAGGTATGATGAATCCATCTGAATTTTGGTCTCCCAAAAAACATAAATTATTAGAGTTAACTTTTTTTTAATTAGAGTTAACTTAACTAGAGTTGACTTTTCAGCTATCTCCTTACAAAAATATTAGCAACAGTTGATTAATATATTATTATTACTACTACTACTACTACTACAATAATAATAATAATAACAATAATAATAATAATAATAACTATTGCAGTGACAGCCATCCTATTCTTGCAACCAGCATGGTCTGAAACAAGGAGATCCTTGTTTTAAATTCTGGCTTTTCAAGGTATTGTAACTGGATGTAAGTACAGCGGAATAAAAACAAAAAGAAGAATCATGAAGCCCTAATATAGAAATTATGGAAGTGAACTGTTTTGATGTGAACATATTACTTTAACTTGAGTAAATAAATAAAATAATGGAAGAATTGCAGCCTTTGCAGATATCAAAGGGATTTTATGCCCTGTTCTGGCTGCATACAACAGACAGAACATTGTTGGAGGATGAAAATGTCCTGTGCCTTGGCACTGTGCAGGGATAAGCAACCCTACAATGACTCCTTTGCAAATCCTGCTATTACACTGCATAAAGGAAATTGGTTTGGAAATGAAAGGGAATGATATCGGCAGTGGGAAGAGGGACTTGGAATGAGACCTGTGGCTGAAGGGAAGCCAACAAGGCAGCCCAAGGAAGGACACTAAAAAGTAAAACACTGGCAAAACTGCTCTGACTCAAAGTGGGGGCTATTCAAAGCCAAGGTCATCCCAGAACTCCTAGGACCTAAATAGGACCTCTGTGTTCCTTCAAATGCAGGCATTTATTGATGTGTGGCTTTATTTGTAGCTTTTACGTTCAGCTTCTGGTTACAGACACAGATTTGGGTTGACTCTTTTCCACTAGGCTGAAAAGCCCTCATGTATTGAAACTGCCACAACCAAATAATTTGTTTCCTTTTTGCTCAGTTAAAAAGATCAAGAGTTTGAGGTCTCTTGTTGCAAAGCACTCTCCTCAAACCTTAGGTCAATTTTTTTCCTCGTGCTTTCTCTGTAAATCTTTTGTACCATTTTTTGAAGAACTGGATACAGAAAATTTATTTTGGTGTTGTCAGTGTTACAGAAGAAACTTTTTACCCTGCTGTCAGCATACCCCCATTCTTTTGCTGCAGTACCTTACTGACAGCACTTTCTTAATTACTTGCACTTTGCCTCCCACTTCCTCTACCCAGCCTTTGTTTTCCAAGGTCATTTCCCATTCTTTGCATATGACTAGGAGCACAAATGCATAACTTTGCATTTGGTACAGTTAAAGGTGTTTTGTGCTGATAGTTCAAAATAAGCTGACTAGCTGATGACTTGCCTCCTTTGCCTCACATGGGGCGTACCATGCTTCTGAGACATCAGCACAGCTCACGTGGTTCAAATGGCTTCTTGCCAGGATGTTACACGTGTCATTAACTACCTGTAGGACAGAAAGTCCTGTAAAGCATCAATATAGAGTCTCTTCATGTTTTAGAGGTTTACTAGTGTGGGAGGAAGGAGGCAGGGGGACTGAGCAACTATTTGCAGTAGGGTCTTTTTCCTTTCACTCTGGTATTTCTAACTCATGTTGCCACGTCTGTGTGTTCTGACCTGCCTGCCACAAGGGTTGATGGGTGTTTGCCAAAGAAGGAGGGAGGGAGGGAGGTATATGAACTGTACCTTTGCCCATGCCAGTCTGGAGATAACTGCTGCTCAGCTGACTGCTGCTGGAGCTCAGCAAAAAGTGAAAAAAGAAACAAACTCTGCATGGCACTTACTCTCAGCCTTGGGCTAAACTGGGTAAGGTAACAATTGTAATACAGAGATTATGACTCTTTTTTAGTAAGGGATCATCAGAGAACAGCAGAGTGAAGTGTGTTTTTCTGAGGTGAACACAGCAGGTCTCTGTCAAAGCCCTCTGCCCTAATGTTGTACCAAAGTTTCCTTAAAGTGCTGGACACCGGCATGCAGTTGTTTTCCCTTGTATTCTCACAGACAGTAATGAAAGCTCCCAGGGTATTTTTTAAACCTTTTAGCTTTTTTCGTACCAAGGCACTCAAACAGCCACTTTATGTCCCCACCACTCTTATGGGCAAGGGCTCCTCAGTGAAAAGCTGTGCCATGCAAGCTGTGCAAAAGGGCGTGTTAAAAATGCAGCAACACACTGGCAGCTGTGTGGGGAGTGGAGCAGGAGGGCTTAATCCCAGCTCATGGGGGACTGGCACTGTGGGAGACCCTGGGGTCTGCAGGAGGACTTGGACAGGCTGGATCGATGGGCCAAGACCAACAGCATGAGGTTCAGCAAGGCCAAGTGCAGAGTCCTGCACTTTGGCCACTGCAGCAGTACACCCTGGGGATGAGTGGCTGGAAAGCAGCCTGATGGAAATGGACCTGGCTGGTCAACAGCCAAGAAGGCATCCTGGTCTATATCAGGAATAGTGTGGCAATAGGAATAGAGAAACGATGCTTCCCCTGTACTCGGCACTGGTGAGGCCACACCGTAAGTGCTGTGTCCAGTTCTGAGCCCCTCAAATCAGGAACGATACTGAGCTGCTGGAGCGAGCCAGGGAAGGGCAACAAAGGTGGTGGAGGGTCTGGAGCAGATGTCCTATGAGGAGAATTTGAGGGAGCGGGGGTATTCAGCCTGGAGGATGCTCCAGAGAGACATTCTCACTCTACAATTCCCTGAAAAGAGTCTGGAGCCAGATAGGGGTCAGGTTCTGCTCCCAGGAAACCAGCGACAGGACAAGGGGTCTGGAGCCAGATAGGGGTCAGGTTCTGCTCCCAGGAAACCAGCGACAGGACAAGGGGGCACAGTGTTAAGGCAGGGGAGGTTCAGGTTGGACATTAGGAAGAATTTCTTCACAGAATGGTCATTAGACATTGGAATGGGCTGCTCGGGTATGTGGTGGAGTCACCATCCCCGGAGGCGTTCAGACGTGGCGCTTGGTGCCATGGTGTGGTTGGCATGGATGTGTTCGGTCACAGCTTGGGCTCGATGACCTCAGAAGTCTATCCCAGCCGAACCGCTCTGCGATTCCGTCCGCAGCCGGGCCGGGCGGGGCCGGGACCCCCGCTCCGAGC